>CAJQUW010006592.1:22500-381931 GCA_907163375.1 Prostheceraeus crozeri | reverse complement strand
GATGACATTGTTCCAAACTGTTAAGTACTTATCCTCAACGTTCCATAACAAGAAGCATGTCCTCAAAACCACTATTTTATTTTCAAAATGACAGCCAAGTCATATATGGGAGGTCAGTTGGACATGACCATGCATCTGTCTTGTGCGGCTGCAAAGTGGCCCTAATGGAAGACCTTGACTGTCTCCTCGCACTTCAAAGGCGGAATGGACTACCGGTGAAGAGTCCGGTACACGAATGTGACCATGACTTTAGTAAAAATCCGACATTCCATGAGTGGTGTGATGACTTCTCTGAAGATCATGGAGTCGCCTGAGGGACGTGATTTGCACCCCTCATTTATTTTTCACGCTTAAAATTAAACTTACATTGTAAATCTCTTGTCTTTTCATTTTAAAACATAGTTCTGGAATTGGTTTTCTTATTGGGGAGCAACTAAATCATAACTGCACAGTAAAGTTTCACATCTAAATAGTGCTACATTAAAAATAATTGTCACAATAGTCGCAATTGAGCAAACCCATTCAAAATCAAACAACGGACGTCTATCGGTACGTACCCAAGTGCTCAGAACCAAACCACACAAGTTCGATCACAGACGTTCCCAAACACAGTGTACCAAACACATGTACCTATCCAGTAAAACAGATCTCATACAAGTTTCCTATTGATAACACTGAATTATACATGTACCTATCCGTGTGCCTATCGATAACTAAACTATACAGTACCTATCCATGTACCTATGGTACGATCAGCAGTACCGTTCTAAACTGCGGCTTTCTGTTTGCGATCCATTATGACTTGTAGATTTAAAATAATTGTAACTTGTAAACGTGAGGATTAGAACCTTTGATAAGAATTGGTACAAACCTCGGACTTATATACTTTTTAAACAAAGGAAATCCTAACAGCCAATCAGAGAGGTACCGAACTTCCCTAAAGAATATATATAACTATATAAAGGATGACATTGTTCCAAACTGTTAAGTACTTATCCTCAACGTTCCATAACAAGAAGCATGTCCTCAAAACCACTATTTTATTTTCAAAATGACAGCCAAGTCATTATGGGAGGTCAGTTGGACATGACCATGCATCTGTCTTGCGGCTGCAAAGTGGCCCTATGGAAGACCTTGACCGTCTCTGCACTTCAAAGGCGGAATGGACTACCGGGGTGAAGTGTCCGGTACACGAATGTGACCATGACTTTAGTAAAAATCCGACATTCCATGAGTGGTGTGATGACTTCTTGAAGATCATGGAGTCGCCTGAGGGACGTGATTTGCACCCCTCATTTATTTTTCACGCTTAAATTAAACTTACATTGTAAATCTCTTGTCTTTTCATTTTAAACATAGTTCTGGAATTGGTTTTCTTATTGGGGAGCAACTAAATCATAACTGCACAGTAAAGTTTCACATCTAAATAGTGCTACATTAAAAATAATTGTCACAATAGTCGCAATTGAGCAAACCCATTCAAAATCAAACAACGGACGTCTATCGGTACGTACCCAAGTGCTCAGAACCAAACCACACAAGTTCGATCATAGACGTTCCGAAACACAGTGTACCAAACACATGTACCTATCCAGTAAAACAGATCTCATACAAGTTCCTATTGATAACACTGAATTATACATGTACCTATCCATGTGCCTATCGATAACTAAAGTATACATGTACCTATCCATGTACCTATCCATGTACCTATCCATGTTCCTATTGACAACACTAAACTTTACATGTACCTATCCATGTACCTATTGATAACACTAAACTTTACATGTACCTATCCATGTACCTATCCGTGGCAAGTAGGGCACAGTTTTCACTACTATCAACCACTTCAATGTCGTCTTCGCCTATATTTATCTTACTGACCATTGCTTGAGACACGGGAAGATCTCCCCTACATCGCCAGCACTTGAAATTTGGGTCTTCACGTAGGCCAAATTCGTGCACCTCTTGTGAACGCACAACTTGCAGTCTGAGCGCTTGATCGGTTCCGCCCAGCTCCCGTCCTGCACAGAGCACATGGGAACTTTTCCTCGTCCTTTTGCGGGGATTGGGTACTTCGACTGATGAGCACTTTGGTCTTGCCGACGTTGACTCGCATGCCTTTCGGCTCTACATTTGTCTTCCATCAGATGTAGTGGTCTTTTAGGTCTTCAACGGAGTCAGATATTATGACAAAGTCATCGGCGTGGAGTATTTTTTGAAGGCATCCTCGTTGAAAGTCCTGTGAAATGGCCTCCATTACAATTGTAAATAGCAGCGAACTCAGAACAGAGCCTTGATGCAGCCCAACATTGACTGCGAATTCCTCCCTCCTTGCCTTGTCACAGCACATTACAGACCTCGAGTGTTCGTACTTCGCGTGGACGAAAGAAACTGTGTGTTAGAAATGATGCTAGTAAATTATCTACCTTTAGGATAGATTTGTGAATAGCAGTAGTAGTAGTAAAATGTCTTTATTATGAAATGGAAATCACAAATTGCGGTATAATGCGCATACACATGGGAAAAAAGTCACAAATGAAGGCAAAATAACAAACAAAAGCAAATACTCAATTATAACACTGGTCATTTAGTAGTCGAATGCAAGTACAAATAAAAGAAGATTGCGTGAGTATGGAACTTCAAAAAGACGTGAACGTAGGAACTGCCTTGGCACCATGTCGTGAAGGAGATTCTCACTGCTTGAAATTTCATTGAAAATTTGTAAAGCAAAAGTCTGTCTCCTGACGCTGAATGAGGGATGCTTGCATAGGGAGAAGGGGAGCCATAACTTTCTGATCACTTGATAAATAGAGATATTGGTAACAACTACGGGAGATTTCTTTAATGTTCTGTGATATAGGGTGTGTGGTACATCTCTTTGGATCTGTGTGGACCTGTACACTTCCTTTGACGGAAATGTGGACCAATAGAACTGTAAATATGCATTCTCTTGGAATTAATGGGGGTTAATTTAATCGATGCACTAGGGAGGCTATATTATCACATGGTTACAGCATTCAAACACTGAAAAGAGGAGCTTACAAGACGGAAAGTGAAAGACAAACTACACGATGCGAAGACCATAATATGCATGGACAATGACGTGTTGATAAACAGAAATTGCCTGAAATTTTAATCGAAAAGTGAAAAGCTGCAAATCTTTAGAAAATTATCTTCCACAGATTCAATGAAGAAGCATCATGTATTGCATAACTTCCTACAACAGAACCGCGATCTTTACATTGTGAGCAAATAATGACTTCATATTGGGGCGGTGTTTCATCAAAGTAATATTATCATTATCACGAAAATAGCACTCACCACTTGGAAATCTAACTCTGTGTCCAACTCTTCGGCTGTTCGAACGAATTCTGGCATGAGAAACGCATGATTAGCGTATGTGTTTCGAAGAACTTTCCAATTCCGTCGGATAAACAACCACACCAAATCCTGTCCAACTGGACTCTTTGCAACGTCATCGATCATCGACAGAGCATCTTGTTCACGAACTTTTTCCTTGTCCAGTGTGGAGCGCAATATCCTATAACAGAGGAACCCAATTATTATTTATTCAATTTTAACAATCTAAATGATTCCTTAAAGTAGCAATTAGATATTATTTTACATAGAAATTCAAAGAATTCAATGATCTTGAAAAATTAGAAGATAAAACTCATCACAGGTCATGAGCATTTTCGAACCAGCGTCACTGCAGCTGGCGGACATGCATGCAAACTCCCAAACCACACGGGCACTGGACTGTGTTTTGAGAGCGCGAATAAGCCACCAAGCCACTGGTTGTTGTTGTTGTTGTTTTACCCGGCTCCGTCCGGCGGATAGGAGGCTTCGTATCGAGACAATACGAAGCGACACACCCAGTAAGCAAATTAATGCCTACTGCTGGCGAGGAGTGCCCCGGGACCACCGGGGTGCTAACATACCCAAGCCAAAGCTATTCACACAGGGTGAACAGCATTGACCGGGGGAGGAAGCAACCCCAATGGTCCCACCCCACACCTTACCTCCGAAGAGGGGCGACGGCCATCGCTGAGGGGACTTTGGACTAGGCATAGCCAGATATGCCACAGGGGAGGGAGCTCAAAGATCTTTGTTGCATATCCTAACAGCTAAGATTCGGCTGTCAGGATCCCCCGAAATATCAACTTAGTATAGCCACTGAGAAAAGGCAATAAGAATAAGACATCAAACTGCCAACACCAGAGCTGCAGTGGCAGAAGGCACCATTTAGTCGCCTCTTACGACACACAGAGGAACGTCGGTCCTTTTATATTTAGTCCCGGGAACCGCACGGGGGGAGGTAAAGTTTTAATTACTATTTAAATTTACTCAGTCCTACCCAGTAAACCAAGTCACTGGTTTACAGCAGGTACGTGGAGGACGGATTGCATTCTTCAATCACTTGATGCTGCACACGAAGTTGACGCGCTTTAGGCAAGGGATACTCTTTACATGCTTTCAAGAGAAATTAATTCTACAATTTTGGAAAAAAATTGATTTATGATATTTCGTAGCATGAATATATAGCATTTTTCTTCATAATGAAATACATTCTCTGACCATCTCGATTAGTTTAAAATTACTTCATCTGTCTATCTGTATCACATAACACATCATGCTGCGCGTGACATATTCATTACGTATGTTGTACCGGTATATCACGATTTGTAAGGGAATTGCATATTTTCTCATTGAGAATGCTCTTATTGAAAATGTCTTTTAAATGCCACGACAAGTATATTCTCAATAAAAGTTTTACATAACAAAACACAAGCTTTCAGACATACACAATATACATATATTAAACTAATGATACTGCCATTTATATAAAAATAAATAATATTAATAATAATGATGAATTGAGATTGAGCGAGCAACTTTTCCGACCAATTGTCGACACGGAATCCAGCATTATAGATTGAGTTTGCAGCAGGGCTGGGACAGGTTAGTTTTTTGTAACCGGTTAACCGGTTAAATGGTGATTCCCGGTTTCCATTCACTTGTCAAGGTTTATCGACAATTTTCACAATTATCGACAATATTTCATTATACAATATAAAGCTAATCAAACGTCGTAACCGATTCTAACCGGTTAAGAAAAAGTGCAACAGGTTAAACGAAAGATTAACCGGTTAACCGATCCCAGCCCTGGTTTGCAGCCGTTCTGTCCGTGCGTAAAATGCTGGATACACGGGCACACTTGCGGACATTTCCACTGCATTGAGGGTGCGGACTCCATCCCAATGCTCTAGCAAATGACCTTGACAAGGAAAATCCCAGCTCTTATCCCTAAGTCTTCCCAAAGTTCACCCAATAATTCCACCCATAATGGCTTTATTTTCAACTCTTTTTATCTCAGTAATCAGAAATCACTTATCTATGCGTCTATGCTTTCATATTTTAAAACTTTTAATAAAGCTTTGTTGCACTAACTTCCCTTGTGATGGTGTTAACGGTCAGCTTTTATCTACATTATGCCACGCCCGAGGTAACGAGAATTCAAATACAGCCTCCGATGTCGTGGAGACAAGCTTTGATATTAGCTGTAGATAAAGATAGATGGGTTGCTGCCCCGACCATCTTTCTATTGTCGTATTGCACGGTAGCAGAAGCTGGGGGAGTTCACGGGAGGTTACAGCTCTTCTTGACTCAGTTGTATTATGTGGCAGTTATATAATCCGACACGCAGATGGGAACCGATGAATCACTATGACCTCATGAGGACACTGAAGAGTGACAGTTAAACTAGTGATCTGGACAAGTCAGCATTAGCACAATCAGAGATGTCTGTATTCAACCTCGGAAGACATAAAATTTGTAGACAGTGAGGCGGGTGAAGTAATAACGTAACAGGTTCACGACTTCTCAACAAAAGGTTTCGTAAACAACACAGGAAATCTAGTTTTTGTGATATTAACTTACCATGAAATATGTGAGACGCAAATTTGCCAGCAACAAATAATCAAGCTGAATATTTTTCAATAATCAAAGAAATTTTAAGCCTCTGCATAAGGCCTGTTTTTCTGTAATATTACAGAAAATTTTGTGGATCGCAAAATCAAAGAAATATCTAGTGGTCGCAGTAGAGGTTTCCTCAAAGTTCGCGCTTGCCTTCTAAATTCGCGTCCAAACCTCAAAAATTCTCTTCTAATAGAAAATCGCCCAATATTAAATTATGATATGTAAATGCAAATTATTGATGATGTACGTACAATACTGGGTCTGATGTAGGATGACATAGTCCATCATGCATGAATTAAATAATGAATAAGTTGACATAAAAGAACACGGTCAAGCCAGAAAAAGGGGCATCATAGGTCTAGAGTAATTTGGACGCATAGGAAAATCTGCTCTTTTGAATTTTCGGGACGAGTATATTTTCCATATTTTAACAACTATTGGACATGAAGTCCCTATTGCACTTTGCTTATAGATACTTGTCCATGAAAGTTGTGATGTAAATTAAGGAATTTTTTTAAAACCAATTTCATTTCATGAATTTTTTGCTGCATGTGAAATAAAGCTACAAAAAGCGAAGTGCAGCTATAGTATACTAAGGTGAGTGCAACCAACGACATCACAGTGAAGATATCCACAGGGTGAACCAGAAATGGCAACGTCTTCAAATTATTATTTAGTATTTACAGTTTGTGCAATAATATGCTTATTGCTTATGGAGCCGTCAGACAGACATCCATGTTTGTGCAGACAAAGTGCATAGATCATTATCATAAATGATTTAATTATCGTTTCATGAATTGCATTTACTTTTAATGTGCAATTTTCCGTGCAATACTTATCACTTAAAATTCATAACCCTCAGATTCAAGCAAGGAATGATGAGTACTGCATAGTTATTCATCACACGGGTGAGTCGCCATGCTTGTATCTCTGACACATATTATCACATCTTGATATTCGAGATTTGTCACATTTTGTCACATGCTCATTGACATAAAAGTCATTTTGTCACATGTTGATGAAAACACATGGCCAAAATTTGACATATGCCGGTGCGCAGAAGATTGGTAGTTATCAATTTTGAATTAAAGCATAATTTTTTTCAATGAGCATTTGACGTAATATTCATAATATATATCAAACGGGGTTGTAACGGAACAAAATCGTAAAATCGTTAATTTATTAATTATTACTAATTATCATTATTTGTATAGTTCCATATGGGTGGTCTCCGTGGCACAGTAGCTAAGTACTTGGCCTAGCTATCTTTCGGTCCAGAGGTCGAGCCCCGAAGGTGTCATTGGCAGTAGTGAGGAAGGGCATCCGGACTGAAAAATCACAAGTCTCCAGATTAAAGTCTGACTTACGTCAGCACCGTCCTACCCTTCAATATGGGGGAGTAGCGACGTTAAACCATCATTTCATTCCCATGGAGAATTGCCATTGAAGGTGTACAACATTTTCCGCGAGATTTGGTGTAATAACGAAACATAGCATGGGCAAAACCGGGACACATTTAACTTTGTTTAAAGTGAAAAGATTGCATCCAAACCTTGTAGTCTTTACAATTGATTCTTTTTATAGTCTCGAATTTATTTATGATTCATTACTTATGGCAAATATGATTGCATAATAAACAATGTGAATTCACAGACCATGTCATTTCACACAAAAGAGGAAAAGTTCGTTTTCAGTGAATAAATGCCAAGTCAGTTTTGTAGCGATTACTGTTACTTTTGTTCTGTATTCAGATCAGTGGTAAATATAAATACATGCGCGTGTATTATAGGAAGTATACATTCACAGTGACTCCTACGATCTGGACATGACAATCAAGAAACATATGGCCACATACAATGAATGTTACAATGGGGATATCACATAGCATCTCGAAGTCAACTTTAAAAAGTAGGCCAAATAACAGCACGACTTGCCTGGCAAGTACAATTTGCTAATTGGAGCAAGAAAGGGGGAATATCAATCTTGCATATCCCTGAAACAAATTATCATCAAATAATGTAGGAACATTAGAATAAAGACCTCCTGGAAAAGGTGACCGTCATTTCATTTAAACGAAGTTAATGCTCCTCTGCGACTTTGTTCATAAGTTGTCAGAATATTTTTCCGTGAATTTGTCACATTTTGTCACAGAGACAGCGAAAAACACACATTTTGTCACATTTTATTTTGAGATGAAAATTTGTCACATATTGCCACGTTTTGTCACATCGGCCCACCCCTGTCATCATTCACACATTTACTTACAAAGTTGCACCTGCCAATATACGTTATAATGTCCGTAAAAACACATTTCGGTGCGTTCTATTGAATGACGCTTAATAGGTCTGCGTACATAAAAAATTTCGCATTTTCCGCTGATACACCTAATAAAATGAACAGAATGATTTCGCTGCGAGCAGAATGATAAATCATCAAATCAGTACTCCAACCTACAGATAACTGTCCACGAGCAATCATTGTTGGACAGCGAACTTATAGAAAATTTGATCCGTAATTTAAAACAGTTGCATAACGTCATTTAGTAAAAATAGAAAACTTTGTAATTTAGATTTTGACGTGAATCTTAAGAATTGAAAATCACGTCATCCTTGATTTATCACGCTTAGCGTCAAATTCATCGCATACTTGTGTCGCACTGCGAACACTGAATTTGAATTAGAAAAACTAAAGAATGGTAGCTGACAGAAATAGCATGAAGTTAAGGTTTTTGTCTTTAATTATACTTCTTTCTCCTCCACAATATTTGATTCAGTGTGATATTTCCATCTACGCACAATACAACATCAGTAAATAGCAGGCCTGGATGGTGATCTCTTGACTCATCACATGGTCAGACCTTTGGAATGGCGGATGCCTTGAGCCCGGCTGTATTTACAACCGACTTCAAAGCTTTCTCGAGGACAGCAAACCACAAAAACAAAAGATGGTAAAGGCTAAGTCTAAACGTCTATAATCATCGTGCTATTGAAGAAAACATGTAACTCTCCGCCGCCACACTTGAAGCGGTCACACTACGGTGGTGTGTTCAGTCCAGATGGCCTTCCATCCATTTTCTGGGCTCCATTTATTACCAGAGGCACAGACCTAGGTCTGTGACCAGAGGATTGGAAGATCGAGCACAGCCAATATTCCGCGGATATTACCTGATCACAATCAGACTACTGACTGAATTCTACGTAATGGATAGAGGATGGATACGCAATCCTCTGGGATATAGAGACGGAAATTATTTGATGAATCTCGAGGGCTTTAGCTCGAGGAATATATCAAATAATTTCACGAGCTTTGTCAGAGAATCGTATAGCTATCCTCTATCCGTTATACAGTATGCCAGATTATTAGGACCATAGATATCCGCGATGCAATCCCTCTCTACCTAGATTTCCCTGGGAACAAATTTTATCAACTATAAAAGAGATTCTGATATAAGATTCTACAACTATGTAATAATCTGGCATACTTTATGTTGTAGAAGGTCACCGCTAAGTTGAAATTAATTCAATTGATGAGGCTTCCCTTCATCGAAACTTTCAACGAACTTTCATCGAAAAACATGAAAAGTGAACTATTCCAAAAGAGGTCTCCGTGGCACAGTGGTTGAGTGTTTGGCCTAAAGATCCCTATGTCTGGAGGTCGAGCCCCGAGTGTCACTGGAAGTCGGCAAGAAGGAAATCTAGGCCAAAAGTATAACAATGCTCCAGATAATGCTTGACTATGTCAGCACCTTCCAAGGCCCAGTGGGGGAGTTGACGCTAAATAGAAGTGAGTTCCTCGCAGTGCCCCACCACTACACCCACGGCCACTAAAACGATGGCAATGGGATTATTAACCCCCGGGTCCCCAACTCGAATGTGGTAGGTGTTCGATCTAATGCCAGTTTAGGATGACATTGATTTAGAAACAGCCTATGAATTCCATGCAGAAGCTGAACAAAGTAAAGCAAGGAGGACTGGAAAAACATTCACTCAATATGTGATTAAGCCGGGAAATTTTGCATCAACGGATGTGTGATGTGCACTTATGTCGATAGCGGAAGGATTATGTATTCTCAGCAAAGTTAGTCTTCAAAGAACTCAATCCGATCGATCATGGGGGAACAATGTTTCAGGTCACTTGAATAAGTCGCTTAAGAGCAGCCATTGTTTGGTGTCTCATCGGAAAGTATCAACATTAAATTTTACTCGTTATATTAAGAAAACAATTATGGAGTAGTGAACACTCAGCGTTTCGAAGTAGCCCTGACAATAAGAGATAATTGATAAAATCAGCTTCAAAATAAAACACTTGGATTTTCTGAGGGATCTCTTATTATGAATTACTAACTCTGTTACTTATGTCCCGAGGTACAACGTCTCCGTTTAATGTTAAGATAATGCATCGATTTGTTGATGAATAAGTCTAAAACGTCATAAAAGGATTTAATGATGTTCAGATGGTAGGCTACTAACTTTCATTACACAATTCGTTTAATGAACAATGCAATAATTTGAAGTTTAATCTGTATTTCTGACGCAAGAAATCTGTAAACACAATATTACTTTTGAAGAATAATAAATCTGTAATGTGCATAGACACCAATTACACAACATGGGAGTTCAAACTCGTAACAAAAGTTTACCTGGAAGCTGAGTCAAGGATTATCTGGAGCTGACGGAGAGGACATGCGGTCAAACGTCATCGGAAGGTTAACACTTCACATGAAGATCTTATAATTAACCAAGTACTCGTTCACTTTATCGTCTCAGTGATGATAATTCTTGATACTGACGAGGTGAAGAGTCATTCATGTAATTCCCACTTACTAATGTTATCATGTGCTTTCCTTCTTTGTGTCTGGCAGGGTGTCTGACAAAAACTGTATAAAAGTTGTGAGGATATTGAAGACAAGCAAATTCAACAAAACTACACACGCTACAATACAAGATGTATTTAACTCCCACATATAAAGTGAGCATTTGATTTAAGTGATTGTTTCAAGGATAGATGAATACAAATGTCAAACAGGAAGAGATCAATACAAAACAAATGTAATTGTAAACTATCCAAAGATATTGGACCTAAAAATAGGTGGTTATAAATACATTGCTCATAATTTTGAATGTAAAATTTGTCATGAAAATTGAAGTTATGGAATGATGAACATTAGACGCAGTTTGAACTGTCAAAAATCGCAAAGCGTATTATCTGAACATGGTTTGATTGACCAAGCAAATAGGCTGATGAGCATCGATAATTTTCATCTTTTTGTCCGAAACAAACAAATGGATTCGATGCAAACTAATGTGATCGAGGCACGCTTCATAGCGTTGAACAAGCCACAAATCAACCGCAAATATGGACATTTCACCCCTTGTGGAAGCAAATGTGGATACAGTTTTTGAGATCAATTGATCACCTGTACGTAATGCAACAGTGGTCACCGGCTAGTGCGCAACGTGTACTATTTATACATTTGCCGACTTTTTAAAGCCTCTTCTTAACGAACATGCAGCTACTTTTGACTGTCTCATGTGACTGCGCGACGTCATTTGCAGCGTTTGTCATTTAAATGCATCTAATGGCTTGTAATTTATTGAGTTCTTAAAGAATCATTTCTTGTTCACTGCTTCGAAAGGGAGTGATTAATTTTCTAATTTAAGATGTTGCATAAAATTCAAATTTTGCATGTGCAGCTGGCGCAAAATTGCTTGGGACAAAGTCCATGCATTGAGCAGATAAAGTAAAAGAAAGTGAGCATGTTCTCTTTTGGATAACTTTTGTACTAATAAATGGCTATGCGATGTTGTTTACAATTTTTTAATATTTATGCTTAACTCTCAAGGTAGAAACATAATCCAAGCAGTCAATAGCGTATCACAATTAATTGAAATATTTCGAGAATGCCAAATAAAAATTTAAAAATATCAAAATGTAATTTTTGGTGATGCCACACCTTTATTGCTTATGAACTGCTTTCAAACTGTTCACGTTGCTTTCGGATCCATTTACTTCCGTTCTTCCAAATGACGACGATTTCTGCTGTGACCTTTTTGTTTGATGTTGCCCACTAGTTTTCCAACGAGTTCAAGTCGAGAATTTCCAGGAAATCCAATAATTTAAAATTCAGAATTTTCATGATACTGGAGGCTGATTTTTGGTGTGTGACATGGCCCTTTCGGTGAAGCTACCATCACCGTTCAAACCTTGACACACACACTTCTTCTTTGGATTCCCCTTCAAGCTGTTGACATGGGTTTTGTATTGAGTGCAGGCCTAGGGTGTATGCATGGTCTTGTACTGACGTACCTTTTCTTCTACAACCATTTCTAGGACATCTCGAGTTGAGAGGATTGCATTTTCACATTTTGTTCAATTTTAATAACCGCTAGCTCACATCAGACACTGATGTAAATTTCCTGCATTGTGCATTGATTTTTCTATTAGCAACGAGGTGACTACTGCCTTCGTCTTTTCAACCGTCAAACCTGTACCTGACATGCTTGAATGTCATGTATGACGACACTTACGCTTTAATAAAAGGTAGTCGTATAGGTGAACATGACTCCAATCTTCGCCTGTTTCATAAACAAGCTCAACCGCTGCTTCATCATAACCGAGCCATATTTCATCATTCACTAAGGTTCACACACATTTGTAGTGAATCATCAGATAAATTGATTATCGAATCAATCAAGAGTTACTTTTGATTCAAGAGTTACAACAGAAACTGTCTGCTTATAGATTCTAGAACCGCAGGCAATCGATCCAAAAACAATGTTAAAAGTTGATTAATTATGCAGCATGAGTTTCAACGTTCATCAAAATGGTTAGCATTGAAGCCTTCAAATTTTTATGATGCTCAATGGTTTAAGCTTTCATATAGTTAGCATTATTTACAGCTTATTATTATTAATTATGATATATTATTATAGATTTTTTTTGGATCACGACCACACAATGGTCGGTTGTAACTCAGGACCTCGGAATCCTACCAGGACTCAGGGAGATCCAGAGTGCGTCTGAGGATGTAGGTGCTACCGAGCAGGGCAGGGCAGCCTTAAGTAATTGAGGTACTTGGTGCCGACCGGGAATCTCTTTGAGGTACTTCTTTAGGTTGTCAGTGTGGGCTCCCAAGGATCCAACTACTACTAGTATCACTTTTGCTTTAATCTTCCACAGCTTCAGTATTTCTATTTTCAGGTCTTGGTACTTTGCCATTTTCTCTCGCTCTTTATTGCATATGTTTCTATCCTCGGGAACGGCGATATCGATTATGTATCCCATCTTCTCTTCTTTGTCCACTATCACTACATCGGGCCTCCTTGCTGAAATGTTCTTGTCGGTTCTTATTTCGAAGTCCCATAAGATCTTCATCATGTCTGTTTCAACTACTGGCATCGGCATGTGTTTCCATGGCTCTGTATATACGCTGATGTCATACTGTAGACAGATAACTCTATGTATCATTCTGGCAACTTCATTGTGGCGATTGAGGTACTCTTTTGATGCCAGTTTTGAGCATCCTGTGAGTATATGGGACACTGTCTCATCTGCTGACTTACACATTCTGCAATTTGCACCATTGCTGGTTTTCAGGATATATGTTGCATGTGCTTTCGTATTGATTGCTTGGTCTTGAGCGGCCGTTAGTAACGCTTCTGTGGTAATTTTCAAATTGATTGATTTCAACCAACCGTAACAAGCCTGCCTAGATGTTATTTCCAGCATTTGCCTTGTTTATTGTCCGTGCATTATCTTATCTTTCCATTTATGGTATCGATCTTCTACAACTTTCATCTTCCAATCTTCTAAGGTAACTTGTCGCTGCCTGTACAAATTGCCCGATTTAACCACTGCCAGCAGTGGGTCATCGTTTCTGTTCTGTACATATTCTGTTAGGCTTCTGTCTTCTTGTTCTATGACTTCCACCAGATCTTTCAACCCCCTACCTCCCCGATCCCGCGGTAGGTAGAGACGATCGATATCGGCTCTTGGGTGTGGCGCACCGTAGATGTTTAGTATCTTACGTGTCTTTCGGATGAGTTCACTCAGTTCTTGCACTGTCCATTTCACCACTCCTCCAGTGTCCAGTTATAAATTATTATTATTATTAGATATTATTATTATTATATCATTTTTTATTATCAACTTCTTGAATTTTGTTTTTCTTTTAGCAAATATAGTCTTTAAGTCGCATCTGATGTCATGTATATGGATATATTGCACTTCGACCTTCTTATAATGTCGCATTTCTAATTAAATCAGAAAAATCATGTTTTTTGCCATTGTCCCAGGTAGTTTTCCGCCATCTGCACGTATGTTCTAATATTTGCACACATCAGAAAAAAGTACTTGTGCTACTTTTACATGATTACTCATTACAAACTGCTTACTGCAGTAGATCCTCATTCAGCTCATCAATTCAACTTTCTGATGTCCCCACAACTTCCACCATCCCTATCACTCAAACTGATGACTTAACGATTGAATAATGAACAGTTTAGACAATCGGTATGATGGCACAACAACGCAATTGATCAATGAGTGAATGATTAATTGATCCTGTGCTAATACCAAATGCAATAATTGTCTCTAACTTTTCCTAAGCAATTACTAGATAGCTAGACTTATGCTTCCATTCAAACTTGAAAGTCAATAAAATCCAAATGTATTGTCTGTACATTAAGTCAATGATAGCACCATTTCAACCACCATTTTTATACGATTTCTTCAATAAGCGTCAACTTTCTACAACTTGCATAAACTTCCTGTTTACAATGGTGCGCAACCTCTACAGCAGGCATACTAGGAATGGAACCGAGAGTCTTCAGCAAATAATATCACCAGTTAGTGCAGACACTTCATTCATTACCTTAGTTGACCTTCCACCTATATAGTTAACTGTTGAATGAGTGAATACGGCCGCATCTGTTTTTTGAAAACAACGGACAGATATTTGGGGAATCTTTACATTCACTACCTGTCCGGTTGAAGCAAGAAAGCGCCAAGACATACAAGCAACATCATCTCTCTATGAAACGATTCATCAAGGATGCAATAATTGATGAAAGTCAGGCAATTAAATATTAGCTTGCATGAAGCCAGCGGAACACGCTTTCCGATCACATGGAATCAACACTATAACAAGCAACCATGTATTAGCGGATCTGTATTTCAACGAATGCCTAGATCCACGAACGATGTTGTAGTAAGACTAATGCTTTACATTTTGCTTTTGGCATAACACAAGTCTTGAATGTTGTTACAAACTACAAATATTCATATCTACTCGCATGCTTGGTTTAAACAATTTTCAAAATAGCCTACTGTTATCCGCTTATTTTGCTGATAGCTATCGATTCTTAAATGCAATGAACCATCAAGTTATGGCATGCTCATAACATCGTTCAACTTTAAATTTCGTCATTTGATATTTTTCTATGAATAGACGCCAGAAACTTAGACAGTATGAATTTTTGTAGCAAGACCTTGCAATTAGTGTCGATGAGCCTCAGTGTGGTTACCAAACTCACTTTAATTAATCTTTAATTAAAAAAATCACTTTAATTCCAACACATTCAAAATTATTTTGAAATTCTTTAAGACTGATTAGGATCATCTCTGCCTAGGATTTGTCATCATTTCTGTTAATAGATCAGGATTATTTTTGTCTGTTCGTTTTCTAACATAAAAAACTATTTATTTCGTGTTATGGAAGGCTCATCAAATAGTTTTGAAGATTTAAGTTCGATGCTGGATGACAACTTCTTTGTCTCCTTTGTTTACTCAAGATTCAGATGCTGCGACAAATTCACTTAAGCACGCCACTTCTTGGCTATACGGCTGATCCACATATTTGATTGACACCGGGCGAACTGTCAACAGGTTAAATTTCTAAACATTGGTTTTAATTGATCGGATTTGTCGAAATGTGTCAAAATTGACTATTTTGATTGATTTTTACGTATGCCGTTCGTTCATCTGTTGTCATTGTTCACGAAAAAAGTTGAAGCTCGTTCGTTCGAATGCACTAATTCAGAGAGCAAGGATATGCATACTACATGTGCATGCAAGACAAACAGTTGTAAACACTCTCTACATTTACAATTTTTTCTAATTTCTATGAGACACATCAAGGAAGTGATAAAGCATGTCATAATCCAAATTTAGTTCACTTATCACTATTGAAAGTATAAAAAATGTATTAGTTGTCTCGGTTTTCCTATGTATGCTTCTGTGATTACTGCCGATGTGCGGATGAGATACATGATCCCAGATTTAGCTGTCCTCCTCTATTTCAAGGAAGCAAAGAGAAAACATGTTTCATCAGTGCGACTGCACTAATAATAACCGTATATTTATAGAGTCATTACTGGGTGAGCTCATGGCGCAACAAAATCATACAACATTACATGCAAACAAAAAACATGAACACGTCAGCGATTGCGAGAAATATAGTATGTCTTCAAAGATCTTTTAAAAAGTGTAGGGATACAGAGTTCCTCACGTCTCTTGGTAAGGAATTCCACAATGCGGGTGCATCACAGGAAAATGATCTTCTTCCAATGCGAGTCCGATAATTACGAGACTCCTGAATTCGATCATCATCAGATGAACGCAACGATCGCCTAGGAACATATACGGATACGAGATCTGACAAATAGGACGGACAAGAGCCCTGAAGAATCTTGTACACAGTGACACAAATTTTAAAACATATCCGCTGTCTGATGCGAAGCCAGTGTAAATCAGAAAGATGACACGATATGTGATCGTATGTCGGAATACGCATAATTAATCTTGCCGCATTGTTTTGAATACGCTGCAGCTTATCCAGAAGTTACGTTGGACAGTTGTATATAATTGAATTACAGTAATCAATTCGAGAAAGAATAGTGCTGCACACCACAGTTATACACGCATCCGTTGATAGATAGCGTTGGATAAGGCGCAAACGGCGCAACTCACAATTTAAAGCACGAATCAAGTTGATAACGTGACACGATAAATCGAAGCTTCGATCGAATGATATTCCAAGATTCCTCACTTTCTGAGAAAAATCTTTTTAATCTTTTTACTCTGTTGGAATTCTTATGCTTGGAGGACATAACATAATCACTTCAGTAAGTAAGTAAGCAAGTAGGTGTATATTTGAAATAAATGAAAATCATTTTGTACACAATAAATTTGCAGATCAGCTATAAGAATGGGTATGAACATGCCACCAATAACTAGGAAAGTAACAGTGCTATCGAGTCGGAGGAAGAAGGAGAGAAGTCAAGTCACAACGTTGAGTTATGGCGACGACAAGACCAATAGAAATAAGAGTTAGCTCGTCTCTGAGTCTTTGAGAGCTCTAAACGGAAGTGCTGAATAGTCTTCCGTCTATTCAAAATCAGTTGATTACTTGCCAACCAATCCTCCACTTGATGAAGAAGACAGTTACTCGCAGACAGCAAGAGCTCATGTACTCGCTCAGAAGTCGTGCTTTGATAGAATTGGCAGTCATCCGCATAAATATGGTATTTGAAAGAGTGGTAGCCCAACACTTTCCAGATTGGTGAGAGATAAAGCGAAAATAAAGTAGGTCCTAGGACGGAGCCTTGCGCTGCCCCACATGAAAGAACTGATTTTTTGGATATGCTGTCAGACACCATAACAAACTGAGTCCTTCGAGATAAGTATGATTCGAAGCATTCATAAGCTGTTCCTATCACGCCATACGTGTATTTCAGACGGATTTCAAAATAACATGATCAACCGTATCAAATGCAGAAGTCACTAGGATAGCAAGCTCATGAGAATCCGAAATACTGTTACACATGATACCAGGACTGTACAATTAGCATATTAAGTGAATTTCTGCGACTATTCATCAAAAACTGTTTTTGGCACACTGCTGATACGTCGTCTAAGTTGTGAGCAGAGCTGAAAAAATTCCACCGAATTTTTTTGATTCCAATTCCAGAGCAGAAATTTCAATTCCAATTCCATAATTCAATTCCGATAATTGCATGTCGCGTATAGTGTATTATGTTAATGTATCTAACGTTTGTTCGTTTCAATCTAACCCATGTGCTCTTATCCTATCCTCGTTGTTCCTGTGTGCCGTTCCCTGCGTCGTTCCTATGTGCGTTCTCATGTTCATAGTTCATATTTCTTGTGTACATGTATATATGCAACCGGTCAGCCTACGCCATTTTCGCTTCGTAAACGAGATATTCAATATCTCGTGAAAAAAAAGACAATTAACGGTCAGAAAAGAATCAAACGCTGAGAGAGATGAGATGCGAATAAATCTATTAATAAACTGACAGAAGAAAGAAATTCAATGTGCGAATAACGTGATTGATAAAAATGATATCATGAAACTGATTAATGGTCCATGATAAAAAGGAGATTAAAAATTCCGTGATAGGAACGAAATGTGGTCGGGTCGAAAGCTAACGAGAAGAGATTAAAGGAAGCTCTTTCAATTTTCAAAAGAAAGTGGATCTATCATCAAGTCTCAAAAATTGGTAATTGGTATAAATTAGAAACGATGAGAAATTGACACAACAACAGCTACCAACAACAACACATACGACATCTTCAGTAGCTGTTAGAAGAACTCCGGGCTCTCGCGGTGTAACTTAAATACAGAAGTAACAACAACAATTGCCCGCCAGCGGGCAGTAACACAGCAGCGTATACGGTAACACATCAGCGAGTGCGATTGAAGATTGACGGTATAAGTGACACTGATATTTATGACATTATTTTGGTATAAGTGAGTCCGATCGAGTTGAAGTGAATTCAACATTAAGAAGTGAACTGTAGGATTAAAGTTTTTCTTTTATCGCTACGTATCCTATCTATATAACTATAGTCTTAGAAATTAATGTTGTTAATTGTTGTGATTGAAAGTTGAATACTATTTCATGCCATTTTAATTGAATCATTAATTATCAGAATAATTTGTTAACACTGTCTATATTGTGACTTGAACTGTCAGGGTTGCTGCCCTTTAATGCAGCGTTAATTTTCCTCTTTCCAAACCAATTGATTTTCGTGTGTGCAACAATTAAGTTAATCTTTAATTTTTGTGCTTTTCCTATGAAGAACGCAATTTTTTATTTTGATTAATTATCTTACTTGATAAATAACTAAATAACAGATTGAACAAAGTTGATTGTCTTTTCATTGTTTGCTTAATCGCTGAATTAACATTGTCCGGGGCTGTAGGCCCATCGAAGTCACAATTAATCTTTGTCGATCTATCGCTCTCTTATCTCTGCGTGCAGTTAACACAACGGCCGAGTACAGCGATTTCAATTTTTGTACAAAGAGAATTAACACAGGTCTATCGAAAAAGTGGAATTGAGGTTTATCAGGGTCAATTCCAATTCCTATTCCAGTAGATTTGAGTATCGTCAATTCCAATTCCAATTCCGACTTTTCCAACTCTGGTTGTCAGTGTACATTTGATAATAAATATATGCTGTTTTTTGCAAGCACGTCGTAAATCGGATAATTAAATATTTTGTTGCATCATCAGTTGAAAAATGGGATGATTGATCTGATGATTCCTGATACTTCTTACTTCATCGTTTTACGTCTCTTCTTCACAGTTCCGTGACTGGACGAAGTTGTGATGACCGGTTTCCATTCTGGACGATCTAGAGCAACGTCTTCCGACACCTCTAAAGACTCCAGATCTTCTTGGATACACGCTTGCCAAGTCTTCTTAGGTATTCCACGTGGTCGGCGACCATCGACCGGTAAGTGGTAAACTTCACTGATGATGTCATCCGTTGCAATTTTCACATGGCCAAACCAGCGTAGACGTCTTTACCACAGACGAACTGGAAGTTCTGGTCAGCTGCAACGTCTCGCTACTTCTTTGCTTGGAACTTTATTTTTCAACCTGACCTTCGCCATGTACCTCATCACTCTTCTGTCAGTGCTTCTCAGAAGCTCGATCTGCTTCAGGCTGAGTGGCCACGTTCTCGCGTCATAGGTGAGGACACATCCTGATAGACGAGCTAAAAAATAGCATTTGGTGAAAAGCCTCAGCAAACTTACTATACTAATAGCGCATCTCAGAGTAAGTCTGGTTATGACATCATGTTGAATATGGAGTTGCTTTGATGTTGAGGGACATGAACTGGGCATTCTGATGATTCCTGATTTCGGATGAAATGGTCTAGCTATTTACTCCCATCACTTTTCAATTGAGGATTCAACTCAATATTTATTTATTTATTCTATTTGAATTCCGGGATTAATTTATTAGCTTTCAACGCTTCAAGCGGAATCAGAATAGATTTTCTCTTACCTTTTCACATTGCTCACCGAATTGCTCATTCAACTGGCATGCACGTGTGGTTAATTATGTCTTGCATAATCTTCAAACATCGATACTAAGAAATGCTCAGATAATAGTACAAATGCAGAATCATTCCCCAACATCGATTCTTTACAACAGGTCCCAAGGTCACTCGCGTAGGAGCCAGGAACAAAGTGCGGCGTCACCCAGTCTGACAATTGTCAATGTAATTGACGACGACAGGAGATCATGATGAGTTTTCATCAAAAAAGCGTAGCAAAAGCTCCCCAAATAGTTTAAGGTCGTCGATGTAATAATCGTCGGCGCTAGACGCCGAAGATCTATATACATTAAGCATACATTTTATACAATGCAGGCAAATCAAACACAATCTTAGCAAGAGTTCAATAAATGAAAAGTGGCAAGACAAGTTTCAAAAGGCTTACGCAATGTTGCACGACAGGTTTCAGTCGAGCAGCCATTATTAAGTATCGGCATGTTTACTAATTGACAATCAACTCAAAGAGAAAAATTGAATAAAACTAATGAAGATAGAGTGCAGTGATGACTCTTGGTATCAAAATGAGGACCCTCACTGATGTAACTGACCGCGGATGTAACTGACCGCTTACAAAATCAGGATGACATATCTTCTTTTCTTGTAAAGTTTTTCACCTTCCCTTTTAAAGTAACACAATTAAGCGGTGGTCTCGTGGCACAGTGGTTAAGTGCTTGACCTTGCGATCTTTCTGTCCAGAGGTCGAGACCTTAAGTGTCATTGGAAGTCGTCAGGAAGGGCATCCGGACTAAAAAGATCACAACGCTCCAGATTAAGGGCTGAATGTGTCGGCACCGTCGAAGCCCCCAGGAAGGGAGAGTGGCAACGTTAAACCATCACAATTAAATTTTATTGACACACCCAGAGTTGTCTCAATGAGCAATCCAAGCTTGGTATTCGATCACGGACCGCATTGAAGCATTGTCAAAGATTAAACGCTTTAGCATCATAACTCACATACAGCGATTTTCGTATAGCTGAGATGTACAGATCTACATCATCGAACAAAGTCGGCCTGTGGTAAATATGTAGTTTCGATATCTCGGCTTCATTTTTAAAGGATGGCATCCAATCTCACCAAAAATAGCTGCAACAGTGGCAGCGACATTCAATATTCAAAATGATTCCTTTTGATAAACGAAGATCAGAATTTTTTATATACTCGTACATGAATATACACTTTCTTGTATTTGTTGAATTTAAATCAATGACCTTTCCAGCGCTTGTCGCTCGCTCTGACCATTCGTCAGGTTGGAATCTTTGACGGATAAAATTGTCTTTCTTCCATCGATTAAAATACTGCAGTGATCATTTTTTGACAGACTCTTTTTTCTGTAAAAATATCATATATCAATAAAAGATTTTGTGTTCAAAAAATGCAACGATGAATAGTATAACTTTATTACTGCTTACTAGTTTTCTAAGCAACTTAAGCTTTAGCGTCTCTAAATAAATTACTTCATCTCGACTTCAGATGCATTATTGTAGAATTTAGTGGGAGGTCGTCACGTGCGCAGTGCACTTTTGAACCCTAAGCCTTTTGTTCACGGGCGAAACGCAATAATATTATGACAAATTCTGCGGGTTCAATGCCGCCTGGCAACGGTACATTAGTACCCCTGCATAGCACTCGCTTGGCGCGTGTCCATTTATAATGTCAGTGCTAAATATAGCCTATCTCAAGTCAATCAGTTTTTAAGGCCAAAGTAATCACTAAGCAAGCAAGTTACTTATCGATGAAATCTTGACCACGCGTTCGCATGGAATTAGACTGTTTGAAAAACTAGTAAAATGAATTATCGAAGCTTCTAATGAATCAGTGAAAATTTATATAATACTCAAGGCAACCGTGTGATATGATTTGTAAATATAGTGAGTGCTGACATTGTCAGGGGATCGAAAGAATAAAAATGTATTACGAACAAAAATTGATAAATAAATAAAATTGTGATGTTGCCAAACATTAATTTCAATTGCTCATTATCGAAGTTTAATATCTGTTATTCGCCTATTGGTAGTACACGTGTTCATGTTACACAACGCATGCATATACTTACATGTACATGTACAGCAATTTAATCCTATTCCACATCATTCAAAAGCCCATTAATTATAAAAACAATATAACCTAGATGATGTGCCAAGGTTATATAAGTAAGGATATATGTGCATAAGTATGGCATCTCGCACACTTTGACTCCGACAAAACTGAATGGAAATGCCTATTAATAAATGAGAGCAGACTCTAAAACGATTTTTATCACTAATACTCATCAAGGTACGAATGATAAATGTGCATATTTCCATGAAGTCTTGGGCATGTAAAAAGAATAATTAAATATTGAGTTGCATCATCAGTTGAAAAATGGGAACAGACCTGAATACCTGATATTTCATCTAATATCAGGAATCATCAGCAGGCCTAGCTCACATTTCTCAACATCGACACAACTCCCTATTTAAAGTTGCAGCCATGCCCGGGTAAATTTGAGATTTGGGTACTTCTATTCTTCCCCCCCCCACATTTCTGTTGTTGACACCCGCAACTGTTGCATCGTCAACGATCTTCTCTTGCTCCTACGGGCAGTCTTAGCGTTGAGTGTGTAAAAATCCTCTTATCTGACTTGTAGAACATTTACAACCTCAGAATTTGACAAGATTTGACGAGAAGGTTCTTCCTTTCGATGCACTAACTATGTTATATGCATACAACTTGAATACAACTTGTTATTGCGCATTGACGTCCACATGCACCTTCGCTTACTGACCGACGATAGCTAACAAACCCCTCATGCTCGCGACGTCGTATCGAAAGCAAATGATAATGAAGGAATTCAAATTTCATCAATGCATGAGCTGAATATCTTCCTACTCGCATCTATTGCAGAATAAATATGTACAGGATGATTCTAAAGTCTCTATATATAGCAGAATACCTTTTCGTGGAGAACATCTAACGAGTAAGTACATCAACTAGCATTGTATTTCAAGTGCTCTATGTGAGCAAGCTCCATCACCCAGACAATAGGTTCGGATATCGGACTTGGGGCTTACATGCGCATCGCGAATGCGGTTCTTCATGTCTGTCAAATATCTCAACTTTAAGTCAACCGAGAGCTTAAGTGAGAACCTGCGGCCACTCAACTGGACCTCTGAGTCCAGTCCTATACCCAGGAAGTTGTTAATCCTACGCAGTTTATTAATGATGTAAGACCGAATGGATTACGTTGCAATAATCAGGTATGACATCGCTACTTAGCTAAATTTCCTGAAAATCTGTTAATGGTAAGCCGAACGACAACTGGCTGCTCCAAAGTGTGGATTCGACTGTTGCGTTTCCAGTTTATCTCTTCGACATTCTTCTCTTTGATCCTCGATACTGGGCCTACCCGATCGAGGCTTATCTGCTACTGATCCAGTCTGTCTGAACCGCTAAATCAAGCGTTGGATGGCAGAAACGCTAAAAGGGTCGCGATGACAGCCATGAGCTATGTTGTAAGCGCGCAGTACCGCTGAAGAGGACTTGCCGTTGGTGAAAGGCTGAACAAATTCAATGCGTGTTTCGAGATCCATGCCTAGTGTAAAGATTCATTGAATGTACAGGGTCTCTATATGACTCACATGTGAATAGAATTCACATCCAGACGATAATTGACCGATGGAAATACTATGTGCACACAACGATAGCTTGTTGTAAGATCAGTGAATTTCACCAACTTAACATTGCATTGATATTGAGTCAATTGTTAACTTTAGAATCATGAAATTAAAGTGTTTCTTTCTATGTGATATAAACGTCAAAATAGAATACAATAAAGAAATTAAACAGTGGTACATCAAGTTCCCCGATATGAAGTACATTTAAAAAAATCGCATGCATGACTATATTGAAGCAAATGAATGACAGCATTTTAAAGTTTTGCGCGACTTTTGGGACACCCGGGCAAAATTATGAGGACGAATTTAATGGTTATAATAGCATAAGAGCAGAGTTCAGCTAATTTATGACAAATCAAGCGAGAAATCGTTTTATTTATGCTTATGCAAATATTTTGATCTAAATGTCTTAGGAAATTTCCAGATAACTTTCATTATTTAGGAAGTGTAGAGGTAGAGATACTTACTATCATGACTTTAGAAACTTCGAATTTTATTTTGCAAACAGATAATGTTTAATGCAACTAAGTAATTAAAAAAATAGTGATCGATAGTCTGCCCCTACCCCTTTATAGAATTTTTAACGAATCTCGAAGCCCAAGAATGGTCAAATTTCCGGAACATTATCATGTCTGAATAATGATGACATCGGGTTATCTCTCGAAATATGCTGCCAATCACTCACATGCACCTACTGCTTTTCGATGAAGTCAACCAACTTTCCTGTCAAGACAAAATTTAGGCTATTTTATTGCTTATTGACCTTGTCCAGAAATGACCTAGAGCTTCAAGGACTTCGATTCGCATGCTCGATATTTAACCTGTCATTTTGCTGTTGATGTCACCACCGATGTCAGGGTGAAAGTTTGAAAGAAAAGCAATAAGAAATGATTCAAGGGTATGAACAGTGAAGGAACACGCCCATCTTGTCTCGCAAAGTGAGTTGAGAGGTCAATCAACGTTCGTAGACGTGTCAACTTGCTAGGTGACTCCCATGGGGAGTATTCTAGATGAGATCAGTGGCGTGCGGTCCATGTATGCGATGCATGCGGCGAATGCGTATGCAAATTTGAGTAATCTGATTATTCATTATGTTCAACACGTTTATTTCATCACGTATCAGTTAGATGGCCTTCCAATTGTCAGTAGGGCGTATGACGACATCACAAAATTCCATCTTCATAAATGAATTGCATAACTGGGTGAATATTTAGTGGAGGCATCGCCGCATCCAACCTCCCATTCATTATGCATTGACTCCTCATACAGCGGCGATGAAGCCAGGCGTCAGCGTACAGAGGCGGGAGCATTCGGTCGCTCTATCGCATGCTTGCAAATTAGGGAAGGAAAACTCTCGCTGTAGTTGTGTGCATGCCACTCAGTGTACACAATGTATGAAAGCCACACGCTTTGTAATCTAGCAGTAATCATGTTACTGTGAGCAATTTCCGCAAACTCTGTTTGACGAGTTTAAAGACAAGTAGGCTACGGCCATTTATTTGATTTTCCTCGGTTGCGCAATGAGTTGATCGTTCTTTACAAAAGTAATGAATTTCGCACGTACAATATCCATGAACTGAATGTTTATTTCGAAAGACAAAATTAAGGTGCAACGCTGCCTGAGACAAACAAATTCACGAAACTGGCACTGACCTTTCCCAGTACCACGGCGTCCTGTGAACGATCATTTTCTGCACTAAAGCGGATCAATTCTTTCACTAGGACCAGTCAAGGTGAAGAGAGATTGCCATCGAGAAGGAGTTGTTGAATAAATTTCAGGACAACTCCTCCGTCTTCTACGACACTGT
Organism: Prostheceraeus crozeri; assembly: GCA_907163375.1. Lineage (NCBI taxonomy): Eukaryota > Metazoa > Platyhelminthes > Polycladida > Euryleptidae > Prostheceraeus > Prostheceraeus crozeri. Next base: position 356,118 of record CAJQUW010006592.1, on the reverse strand, counting down.
CATCAATGACTTTATCAAGAAGTCTCGAAGAATGGATCTAATCTTTAAATGATTTTTATTTTCGATTTTATACAGAATATATCTGCAATGTATAATACTAGTTGTTTTGTGAATTCTACATGTAGATGAATGTGTTGGAAAGTATAATAAGTATTAGCTGGTGATAAGCTGATCATGTACATGTACATATAACTTGTAACATGCAGCATGTACATAGATTAGGCATAAAGGCTAGGCATACATGTTATCATGCACTATGGTAGACTAAATATATCGCATGCCCACCACTTGAGACCACCGCACGCCACTGGATGAGATATACATATAATATCATCCGGAGAAGGAATTCTTTGCGTTCCTAATTTTAAAAGTGTGCCTAATTTATAATTCGGCAACCGCACGAAAGATAACTTGGCGAAATCCTTCACCACGTGACCGATTTATTAATAATTGTGCTCTATCTTCTATTTGCCTTACCTTGCTCAGCTTTGTTATGCAAGAACGAGGATATAGCTAGTTCAAGACTTCGGTTCAACCCGACTAATGATTATTACTCGGCTCCAGGCCGCAGGCTATTTCTCTACCACGAGGTCAACGTTTGCAATGATCAAGTGTATTCACCTATCCGGTGCCCTTTTTTACTATCGTTGTAGAAGGATCTCTATACCAGAAATTCAGTGTTTGAAATTAAGAGGAACACTGCCAAAACTTCCTGCAAGAGCACAAATAAGTCAATAATTGACTTCATACTAAGCTCGCATATGCTATTCTGCACAATATTTGACTGTAGAGTACCGGCACTACAAAACATCAATATCTTAACTCTGAATCAACTGATTCATCTAAATACAGTTCATTACAGATCTTGGGCAGAATTCCATAAAATAGATGAAACTTTTGTTTTTTGATAGACTTGGCTGCACGCACGTCTGTTAGCGGATCCATGAGATCGCAGTCATGTCGCAATGTATCCTTGCTTTTTTAGTTATACATTCAATTTATGCACCAGCGCTCTCCATTAAAGAAACAGTAATGCATTTATTTAAGACAGAAACTTTCCATTCAATGTAATATTAATATTTTTTAATACATTTTGAAATAAAATGGATAAATTATATCGACAACATCAGTTTAATTAGCCTAAGCTACAAAAAGATCTAAAAATTATCAAAATGAATATAAAAGAAAAGCCTTAAAAACAATGATGACTAATAATCGATCTCAAGCTAATGCAATGAAAGTCGCCATACTATTAAAAAGAAACATTCCGAAATAGAGTAGCGCTTCGGCAGTTTTGTGGAAATAATCATTCAAGAAGGAAGAGTGGAATGGAAATAACCAATGCATAAAATTCATGTTGATCTCTTTGTAGCAAGTCTATGTTTGAATGAGCAATTAGTTGAATTTTCTGTTCATTGATTTTCTGTTTCCTGATAGCAAATCAAAATCAGGATTAGTGATGAAAATGGAGCAATTTTTAGAAGAAGATTATACAAAATATAAATATTTGTTTTGCTTAAAAATGGATTTTTTCTGTCAGCTGGACTCCTCAACCCCATGACAGGACCCGGCAAGTTGACTTTCCTACGACTTCAGCCTCTGTGCACCTTATTTCGAGAGATAATTGATTCTGTTGGTTTTGCAAGCAGTAGTATTGTAGATAGCAATATTTATTAATTATTTTTTTTTTAATTTTAATAATATTTTTTTTAATTGTGGTAAAAATAACCCCTAATCAATTATATGTAATACTAATATGCGATCTACATCTCCAGTCAAAGGCTTTTTGCAATTGTTAGCATACATTGATCAAATGAGACCACATCCAATTAAATGAGATTAATTCATTTATCATCACAATTCTATTGCAGAGACTAAGGATTGAATTCAGACAGAAAGTTCTCCTAACATAGTGTACTTTGTTGGCTATAGCTTTCATGCTCATACTATACTTAGCTGACCAGATACTTACTACTGACCAGATTTTTATATCACGAAAACAATAGGCTATATGACAATACACCATTTACATGAATATCCACGCATACGTTGTAATCATTGGCTTATGTAGGCCTACGACTATGTATGCCTAGAACCAAAGATATTTAATTGTTTAAAAGGGCTAGATGAGAAATAGATACCTAAATTTGAACCCGTTTTAGTACGGTCCTTATCGTGGCAAAAAAAGCATTACGGCAATGGTGCGAAATTGCTGTTATGTCGGCTGTGCGATGTGCGATGCGACAAAAAACCCTGGAGGTGGCAAATGATATAAAGCATAATTCATTATGATATAAAGCATATGATATTACTGAAATAACAGATACATTTTAATTTCATCGACTTTACAGAGTTTTGTCAAATGAAATCAGTGCTGAATGTTGACAATGCTCATCACGGAGAAAAAGAATGGAACATTTTGTCATTTCAAAATCAGCTATAGCCACGAGACTCGATCGTGAATAATCGGGCTCTCGAACTAAAGGCCGCACTGAAATTGACTGAACTGTACTCGAAGAAATTTCCCGCTTCTATCAGGATAACGGTACCGGGTGCGTGAATGATTCGACCGCTTGGCCACCTCAATCAACTATAACAGTTCGACGTTCACAGATTTTTTAGAAAAAATAATTGCATAATGGACTAACTTCATCTTCGGTGTGATGTTCATTCACCTAATATCTGCTACATATCAACATCCATCGCACATACGTGTATGAACATCTAAGTAGCATCTATTGGCGTATTAGATTTAATTAAGGAAATATTTTTCGAGTGCTTTGACTTTTCTATGAAAGCCACAATTCACCACATGCAGTATACTGAATACCGCGTTATTAATACGTAACATGCGTCTTAAAGAAAGAAGCATAGCTACATTTCCATTTTGATCGAGAGGTTCAGTTTATAGAAACATCATAATGTGAACTTCAATGCGGTTGTCACTTGCCATTGAGTTTAAAATAATACTTTGTACAATGCCGAAGCGGGGGAGCAGAAGGTATGCTGTTTGCGGAGTTAGAAGCAGACCCGACCTAGTTTTCGGAAGGGGATGGACCCATGTGCTCGTATTTTTGATAAGTACCGAGCCGCTGCGGACGAAGCACTTGAGCATATAATACAGTTCACGCTGTACTTGATCCTTAAAACCGATTGATTCTCTGACCAACCCGCCTCTTACAAATATTATAATACAACTTTTATCAAATGAATAGGATGCAGTGAAATTCAAAATTGACACCGTGAGCAAGTACCTAACTGTTGAATATAATAGATAGCACAGTACACAATGCATATAGATTACATGAAAAGTTGACGGAAAATTTCAAATTCAAAACTAAAGGAGCTATATAGGACATGACAGATCACTGAGGTCAATCTCTTGCGTGTCATTGGAATTAAGAGATTAAATACTTCATTCATTTTCTCACGTCTCGCTTTGTTCCTCCACATCCGGAGTAGCAGACAGAACAGTAGCTGATATTCTTTATCTTCACCTGTCTCTTTACCAAAAATAATCAGTGTAAGAAAGTTGCACGTGTTCATTTAAAATCCTGTCCTGACCTCGGACTCTACCTGATGAGTCAGCAAGAACGGTCAATGCCAGGTCGTTCAACGAACCTTCACCGCTGGTGACGATTGCGCAATTGGCAGAAACGTACTGCCGGACGTATGGAAATGATAATTCTACTGATAAAGACTGTTCCTCACTGTTTTCCTCACAACCACACGATCCTGTTCAAACTGGGATGCGAAAAATCCATTGACGACCTTTTCTATAGTATTGCGAATGCAAAAAGAATAAAAATTTTCCCATTTAAATAAAATCTAATGATTTTAATCATTGAGTTATGGAACAGCAAAAAAAAATTTAGACATTCTTGTTTCAGTCTAATACTTTCATGTTTTTTTGGTGGTCTCCATGGTGCAGTGGTTAAGTGGCCTAGTGATATTCTGATTAGAGGTCGAGCCTGGAAAGTGCCACTGGAAGTTAGGAAGTCCATTAGGACTAAAAGTTCACAACGCGTCAGATAAAAAGTCTGACTATATCAGCACCGTCCAAGCCCCAAGCATGGGGGAGTAGTGATGTTAAACCATCATTTTTCTAATACTTCTATTGAGCATATTGCAATATAAACACTATTCATATACTGGGCTCTCAGGGAAGTTGATTCGGTCCCCTCATTTGCTTCTACAGTATTGCTCCGGATCAAACAAAGAACAGTGTAAAATGGCGGCATTCATTTGCTCTACATCACTCATCTTCGTTATATAAATAGCAATTGAAAATTCAAAATTAAGAATTTGACAAAGTTTTGAAACTTCACCGACTTCTGGCTATGAAATTCCTCTGTAGTTGCTATATACGATATGTTGATCAAAGATGCATAAGGCGCATCAATTAAAGACGAAGGGATCGGCTCATATTTGACAAAAATGATTTTACGCTTCATGTAAAGGGCATGCAGGACGTCTAGTTCTAATCTATCATACAATTACTTTGAAAAGATGAGACTTCTCATAGTAGTAAAGTGTTTACATTTTCAAAATGACAATCGATATAAAATACAGAGCATAGATAATATGAAGGCATGAAGATTCAAAAAAACTTAAAATGTCAGATGAGGTGATTTAAGTCGTAGCTCACAAGCCGAAAGGGAAAAAAGTGTTATTGCGTCTGAGTGATCTACAAAGATAGACACGATAGTATGTCCGCATTCGAGGAAAAAGACGATTGTTCAGAACATGATCATTAATTTTCTTCGATTCTAAAGAAAAGAGACTTGCTGATTGATTTACGACGAAATTGAACTTCATTCTTTCTACAGCTACACTTTCTCGCATTGGTACTTCCATATTGTATACATAGAGATCAGATATCTATGTTGTTACTCTCTCTTGTCTGGAGAGGACAATAAATGACCAGGATGGCACCAGTCTGGACTCTGACAGCGGATCTAGTTCAGAACTTCTCTGTCTTTAATTTGAGATAACTTTTGATGTAAATGCCCTATAACCTACATTTTTCACACAGAATAAGATCCAAATGAGATATATTACCTGTTTGAATATGAATGAAATTAACAAAGTCAGTAGACGACATGAAAGAAATTTATAAAATTGATCTTGTACCCACATACTTATGATTCTTGTTTCCATTTTTTGCATAATCCATTGCAAACGACTCTGATAAGAGTGATATTCCAACATGTTCCAGTCGGTTCTATAGAGACGATTTTGTGATTTCATCTTTATTGGTCGGCCATATCATTGATTTTCATAAGTTGATAATCGTTTTGAATGTTAATCAAGATAGCAGTCTCATTCCCTAAAATATCCACTAGTTTACCAGTTTATCAAGAATTTTCTGTTCTATTCGGTAAACTTTTCGTGACTTATCGTCCACAATTATCACTGCAGTTACAATAGTTTCAGACACAATTCATTGATACGATGATGTAACGTCAAAGAGAGATGTTGCATATTGAAAATTTTCCTTCTGATGGATCCACGGGCAGAATTGCAAACTACAAACACGATATAACACATTCACAAATGACTCTGCTTTCAATTCATTTTGTCTCCGTTATGAATACGTGTTGGAGATATTTCATGTTCGCTCTAGATAACATAGATATTTAACAGTCCGGCCTCTATGATTGTTGCATTATTCGGTGGGCACAGTTGTCGAGACGTTGTAGTTTGCGAATATGAATTTTCTTTATACCGACGAATACAGGGCATGCATACTCCAAAAGAGACTTAATCAGGAATGCATATACTTGATGAAGTTCGTCCTCTTTAAGTGTCATTATCAGTTTTCTTAATATGTTTATCCTTTTGTAGGCTTTGCAGTATACCATGTCAACATGTTTATCTCGATTCATTTTACTATCAAGCGTGATTCCAAGAAGTTTTATTTCTAGCACTACTCGAAGACACATTGAAGCTGGAGGAGAGATATCTCGGCGAGTATAAATCATCACTTTAGATTTGTCGCAATTCAAGGCAAGGTTGTTTCTTTCACACAATTGTGATGTGATGTGTTTCTTCTTTAATCTCCTGATTTATCAAGTATGAATCACGTATTGAGAGTGGAACGACTAAATTCATAATCATCTGCATACTTGATTGCATTTACTCCAGCAGTGTCTGAATTAATTTCCCCAATGAATGCATAAAAGAGAGTGGCGCATAGTATATACATGTATATATATATATATATATATATATATATATATATGTATATATATATATATATATATATATATATATATATATATATATATATATAGAATTTTGTTTAATCAGAGAAAAATAGCTTGTATTGGTACTCGGAGTTTCATGTATGTGGTTATACAATCATCAGCCAAATGAACATTGCAATCTACAGCTTTTGGTTAATATCACAGATAGCCTAAATAGTAGTCAGAAGTGTGCGGGGCGTAAAATTCACAGTCTGAAGTTAGCAAGCAAGTGCTTGTTTCTGTGCCGACACAATATATATATATATATATATATATATATATATATCCGAGCACATTTAGTGACATAATTATTCCAGTCTCTAGCAGCCTCAAATTAATAGAAACGTTTAAAGATAAGACATTTACTCAGGCTTTCAGACAACCAAGGAATGTTTTGAGAATTTTGAACAAAAACAATAAAGAAACAATTAAAGGAATTACCCGTTGTAATGAATCCAGATGCGGATGTTGCGACTATATAATTGTTGGAAAAGAAATAAAATTTGTAACAAAGAACTTTACTATACGCAATAATTTGAACTGTACATCGAATAATGTCATTTACGCCTTATTTTGCAACGGATGCAATAGGTTCTACATTGGACAAACTGGTGGGATGTTTCGTAAACGATTAACTTTGCATAAGCAACATATTTTATATATTTTTTTACATATATATATTTCGCATTCACTAGCGCTTGCTGTTTAAGCACGTTCACCGCGGATACGGCGGGCAAGTTGGATGTCCTTGGGCCTGAGAAATTCGATTTCTGTTCGGACTTCAGCGTGGATAAAATTAAGGATGCATTTGTATCGAACCACTATAAAAATTAATCAGTTGCTAAGTTATTACTCGCGAGGACTAAAGATCAATTGAGTTGGAATGTGATTAGGGGAAGAACCAAATAGGTCCTATGCCGCATGAGGTAACGTACAAGTCCTTGACGCAGTTGGAAGCAAGTCCGGCTCAAACACGGATTGGCCCACGCCAGAATACGGACAGACAGAAACTGGCCCTACCCTAAAATTCCGCTTACTCTTCCAACTCTGGTTCCCTATGGTGAAACGACCTTGGATGCGGCTATTTTAAAATTATATTCCAAGTCTCATGGTTCTAATTATGTTCTAATTAGTCATTCATAGCTTGAGCAATAAGACAACGTTTACAAATGCCGGAAGACAGTTTTCTAAAGGATACGACGGGGAATCGTTCTAGAATATGGTGAGGACTGCTCGCCCGACTAATTTTAAACCCAGGAACTACCGCAGTGAAGTCTTTTCGCTACTTCAAAGCTCTGACTATAAATAAGCAACAATAATTCCACGATTATAAAACCAAGTCGCTTATTGTGGTCAGACCTGGTTACACAGATAGGTCATTCAGTCAGTGCAATGTACTAAAGTACCATCTGCCAAATACGTCTGGATAGAAATTACAAACTTTTGCCAGCCGAGGCTACTATTATAACAAAACTTTTAAGGGAGTGAGCATCATGAATGCTGAGATTATTCACGCATTTTATGCTTGTTTCTGATGTCACCTATTAGCACATACAGCAGAAACAGTCAAGGAAACATGCATCAAAGTGAACTACGAAACATAAAGGGATCAAAATATAAGTCAGACAAATTAAAAAGAATAATTCATTGAGCTTAATATTAGGCATTTCCTATGCTTTAGTCAGCGAAAGCATTTGTAATTAACAGAATGCTTTTTTGGGTCAATAAGCAACATTGAATGAAATTCAACTATAATTGGCTAGAATCCATCAGCAAATTACAAATTATGCAAGTTGAATTAATATCAATATCCTTGTAATTTCATCAATTAATTCAGTAAATTATCAATTAACTTTGAACGACTTAAATGTCTGATTATCAAACTAGTAATACATGACATCCGAGACAAGCGTGAAAAGTCTCGATAATTTCAGCTTTAAGAAAAGAACCTTCTGAAATCACGTGTAATCAATTTGTCTTTTAATTTTAGAATTAATCATGTTATTGACAAGCTTTTAGTTTTTACACAATTTTGAAAAAAATCTATTTCTAACTTAATGAACATGTTAAAAGTAGCAGATTTAATAGCGGTAAAACTCAAATCGACGAGAAACATTTTGATGATTGGAACTGACAATTTGTGTTTCGCGATTAATTCGATAGGGATTCGTCTCGTCCACCTCTCTCGAGTGTCCATCTTCTTTGTTTCTTTGTCAGAAACCACACGACCTCCCCCTGACCTGTCTGACAAGCAAGAACTGCTCGGAAGAAACAGAAGGACAAGGGCGTCGAGAGCGATGTCCATCAAGTACTTCATCACTAGAAAAGATGTGATAATCCACTTCCGTGTTTCTCTAATCATGAGCATATCATTCACTCGTTATCATTGCTGATTGAAAATATGTGTGCACGCAGCAAATGTTGTGACTCGTGAACCCGGATCAAAAGGGCTCAGAAACCTCAGATGAAGAGAATGTGACTTTGGGAAAAAGTGTATTCTTCAGTTGAATTGATAGAATGTTCTTTAATGCGCTTCGAAAATTGATATACAGAACTTGAACAAACTCCAATACGGACAAACATAGTTCGACTGATTGCCCTAATACAACTCCTTACTAAAGTTTTGCTATCTCTATCATAGCTTCCGAGTCCAATCAACTGATCTACACCTCAAGGAAGCTATGTAGATCATAACACTGAAGACAGAAATTAATAAATAAAAAGTCTGGTGATATCGACATTGACATTTTGTATCTGAATTCTTGCAGGATCGAGTCGCATTATCATTCCACCTGGCCGTTTAATCTGTGAAAATCTAAATCAACGAATTCTAAATACTATTTCATTAATGTAATCTGATGCTATTCGAAGAATTTCAGTATCCTGGCCTATTTTCCAACTTAAGTGTTCATCAGTTTATTTAGAATTGATTTGATTGCATAAGTCAAGCTTGAGGACATTTGTGAACATTTCAATCCAGGCATTTCAACTAACTAGCGCTGAAACGATGAGCTCAATTATTAAGTGCGGAAAAGGTACATCAAACAATGCACTTCTTAATATAGCAATGACTAAAAAGTTCATGATCAGACACTTATGTGCAGTTTCTCCGATCTACTTATTCATCAACCGGATGTTGAAATTTACTAAATGCGCAAATCAGCCGATACGGTTCCTGTAATGATGTTTCCAGCCATGTATGTTACTAAACTTCTCTCGGAAATATTCTTATGGTTTACTTCAATAGACTTACTTTATTGAAGAATTAATATTAATCAATAAAGAAAATTATCAAGCTTCGATTCTGAGGTCACATTTCTCAGTTTAAAACCGCATTGGAGATCTATGTCCTTTATTTGATAACCTTCTTCAATGGAATGGGACAGGTTAGAGATGTTTTTCTCCAAATTTTCTATGATTCTTGCTAGTTGCTGGACATCAGCAGTTTAGCTGAAAATTCTGTTATTTGAACTTTCATATAGCAATGCTTTTCATTACTTTATATATTTTTATCCCTGATAAGACACGATGCTGCGGTAAATGATCTGATACTTTTAAACGGAAGTTCAAGATAATCGTTGAAAAGAGCGCGTCGTACTCAGATCTTGTGCAACACGTGCTCAGATCAGTGTCAATGGCGCCTTAATGTCAATAATACTTGTAAATTGGCTGTCAATGTCTGCTGAACTATTGCACAAAATTCTTTGCAATACTAATGCAATTGCCATGAATGAGTCTCAGCACGATCGCGAAGGATTGTCCACACCTCATAGTAGCACATGCGTCAGATACAGCTAATTATTTAAGTTGTGTTTGCGCTGTGCTTGTAGTGATGAATTTTTCTTTTCTAAGTCAACCAGGGTCATATGGTGTGATGTCATTGCAATCGATGGACAATATGCGCATCATTCGAATCAATGAGCATCAACAATTGTATTTGAAAGACTATGAAATAAGCCGCATCATTCTAAGAAAATGACATGTTCTTCTGAATTGCAAATTTGAGACTACGGCTGATGACAAATTTCATTTGCAGTGACTGCTGTAATCAAATAATTAAAACATGAACCGACTTTAGCTGTTTAAATAATAATTATTGTTACTTGCAAATACTCGTAGTCTACTAAGTTTTAAAGAAATGAAAACTAAAAGTACACAAATCCTTTCGAACTAACCGAGTCACAGATCTAAAAATGGTCGTGCATTCATAAAAATTTGATTAATTAAATCTCAGCATCAACAATATTATCACGATGCACATTCATTATTCTTCTCTAATCTGGACATGTAAATGTGGAAAATGGAGTTGACTTCTATTTGCAAATTTCCGAACAATTTACAGATAAATATTCCGCAGTTTACCGTTAAGCAAAGTAGGAAGCTACGATGACAAGCAGATAATGATCATTGGTATTTCTCATTGGAATATACATCGTGGGGTATGAGAGTTTCACTTCTGCGACCTCGATGCGTGAAAATCCAGGAGAAAGCTTCAGTAGTAAATATGTCGGGCTAATTATAGAACTGTCGTCATCTTTCACACCGCAAGTAACGTTGACAATAACATTGCATGAACATATTCGGCTGTTAGTGCAATTATTCAAACATCCATTAATGCAATTTAATCAACCGTTGAAGCTATTGATGCTCCATTGCTTCCGTCTTTTATTTACGTAGGAGAACTTTAACGACTCACAACAATCGCACCAATGAGATGAAATGGATCAGGGATTCTCAACCCAAATTTTTGGTGGTCAGCAACTATTTGAGTTGCGACCTTTTGCCAGACACTGAGACTTTTGAGTCCATCAAAGATATAGCTTATCAATATTTGCTGTATCGCACATGCTTGTAAGGTGTATTACACTGATGTCGAAATGTAGGCCTGCCTCAAGTGTAAAAAAAGTCGACTGCTTGAATTTTGTTAATTCAGCAAATCGATTCTCTTAATCAGTTAATGCAAACGCATAAAGCTTTGCAAGTTGGCATCTGACAATTGACATGCGTGATATTTTTTTATATAACTAACATAGAAAAGCATGATTCACAGTGATTAGTGGACTCGAACATGACTAGAAGGTTTAGACCACATTGTCGAATACCTTTATATGAAGAGTCTTCAGGAAAATCAAACCGCGGATTGCAGATAATTTGTCGAGTCATTGCACAACCAACGCACGCGGACACAGCTGAATATCAAACGTTGAAAGGAAGCTACATAACCTCTCTAAATGGAAGAAGCAGACTCGACTTGCTTGGATCATAGTCATAACGTTTATGCTGACTGCCTATTTCCAGCGCTGCTGCGTAATGATGTGATAAAGCGTGGACCAACAGGAACGTGCTAGTGGGCCTCACATTGAGAGCCCGGAAAAAGATTAAATAAGTAGTTGTTATATATCTGGCTGTAAATATACAATCCTCAATTAAATATATAAGGGGGGGTATGCGAAACTTACTCGTGCACCCACTGGATGAAACTGCGTTTAAAGTCAATAGGCTTCGATTTTTAAGTTTATTAGGAAGTCAAGGAGCGGAGATATATCATCATGATTTAAATAGGCCTGCTTGTGGAGACGCATGTGTCATTACTCAAGATTTACACACAGTTGCGCTATAGGCGTCCGCAGCCTTTAGAAAAGTGGTAAAATGCGCCAAAAGCAGACCGAAAGTTTCCGAGGGGAGGGGAAAGGGGGGGGGTTGACATCCTCACAGTCACCCCATAGCTATAACAGTCAAGTTTTATCAAAATGCACTGCACTTCAACAGCAAACATTGTATTCATAGAAGTGCCTTGACAGCGAATTTCCACAAAAATATATTATACTATTAGATATTTCATAAAATAACTGCACTGATAATGATCATCTAAAACAAAACTTTGAATTAGATGCTCGTGATAATCGCATGCAGTTTAAATGCTGAATTAATTGGGTGAGCATGAGGACTGGTATAACATTTGATTGATGCTCTAACAGTTCCAAAGATCTTATTGGATGTACTATAATAGAATATCTTAATTTAAGAAAAGGATGTGCTGTAGATTGTGCTTACAAATCTCAGCGCAAACAAAGAGGTTAAAATCATAGGCAAAATTTGGAATGATAGACTTGCCTGGAACTCTCACTTCGGCAAGATACTGAAACTTGCTTCGCATCGCCTCATGTACCGTCAGCGTGGCCTAGTGAATAAGGGGCGAGCTAGTCTCCACCGCTTCGGTTAGATTCCGGTCAGGCGAGTGTGGTCGGGGAATCAAGGGTGTTGGTGTCCTTTATTGACTTAATGGTTGTCATTCTCTTTAGAAATTCAATAACCCACGACAAACTTTTGTTATCAGTGTCTCTATGCACTTCGTGTAGCCATGTGCCTCGCGATAATTTGCACATAGTGTACAATGCTATTATATTATCAATTTTATAGTATGCTGTTCGTTTTTGTGTGGCTTCAAAAAACTTAAGAGCAGAAGCTCGAACAGAAGACCTCAAAAATCATATGTGGCAAGAATATTGTGAATGTGTTCATTTTCCATCAACATTATCGAGAAGGGCGACAAAGATGAGCAAATGGAGCGCCCAGCCCTTTGACTTCCTATGTCAGAACACATCAGTATCATCAAATGAGGGTGTATGATGAGCATGCTGCCCAACAGACTGGAAGTTGAGTGTATCTCCGGAGCAACGTATGTGAAAGATTCGAAAATGATTTCGGAGGATGATCTACAGAAGCAGACGTAGGAGTTGGGATCCTGATTAGATCTCACCGCAAATCCTGAAAAACCGAGGCTTGTGTGCATAAATTTGAAATACATATATTTGTATTAGAATAATTTCGTTAAAAATCCCGAATTCCAGAAAATTTGGAACCCTGCGCCAGAGTCTAACAGATCGATGAGGATGCCAAACAGGCTGACGAGGGCTTCTATGAAGATGGATGGAGAAGGTCGATGCCTGAGTAGAAGCAGATAACTTTATTATACTTTGTCTACTTCTTTGTAGTCCTACAAAAGCAGCAAAATTTAGTGTACAAGTGATCGTATTTTATTCGCTTGCGGTTCTCCTTGGATGAATTGTCGGGGTTAGGAGATGAGTAAGTTGGATAGATGGCTAGCTACTACCTCTCCGTCATGAAACCCTATATTTCTCTTGCTTTGAGAAAGATAGGAAAATTGGGGCGCTCACGGAGTTCATTGGAAATGATAGTAGTAATAATAATAATAATAATCGTTTATTGACGAAATCCCCGTTAATGAGAATCGTGGGGACAAATTTCACACAGAATAAATCGTATAAATTACAAGTAAAATAATGTAACAAAAAATACTGATGTCAAAAATTACACGTCGAAACCACTATTCGCTAGCTTGGACATGGTATAGACGAAAGAATTTCTCGTCATATCATTGCTAGATAAAGGAAGACGGAACCTTCCTGAGTACATCAGTCGATCAGGTGTTAGGTGATTCAGGGGATGTGAAGGACTTTCAGTCATCTGTTTGAAAAGCTTGAATCCTAGCACAAGTCGTCGGTACTGCAGTGGTACAAAGAAAGGGCATTCACAGTTTGATGAACCACAAATTATTCTGTGACATCTTTTTTGAATTGCCTCTAGCATATTTTCTTGAAAGACTTTAATGTTTGAAAAAATTGGAGCACAGTACTCGAGAATGCTTCTAATGCAGGCGTAATATATATCAACCAAATTATGCTATGGAAGGAAGCTCTTCAATCGGTAGAGAATATACATTTTGGACGCACTTTGTTTACAAATTTGTTGGATATGAGAAGTCCAATCCAGATTTGCGGAAATAGTCACTCCGAGAAGTTTGATGTGATTTTGAGCATCAATATCATGAAGTGCCCACTTCGAAAAGTCCAAGTCACGTCTTCGGTGCAAAAACATCTGTTGACATTTGTCCACTTTAATTTTCATCTTGTTCTCGGTGGTCCATTTAGAAATATTGGAGTACTCCATAGTAAGAAGGCTTTCATCGTCACCAGATCGTATTGGACATGCTATCGTCAAATCATCCGCGTATTTTGTTAAATGAGCACATTTGGTTTGTAGATCCGATATAAAATATGTAAACACGAGAGGCCCAATTGATGACCCCTGAGGCACTCCACAAGTCAAAGGCAAAGCATCACTGCGAAACATCTTCCATCGAGTACGGTGGTATCTCCCAATCAGGTAATTCTGAATAAAATTAATGACAAAGGGGTGAAATCCATCTTTCAACATTCTATCGATGACTATGTCATGCAGCAAGGTGTCGAACCCCTTTTCAAGGTAAATTGTCAGCATATGACAACCAATGTTTCCTGAGTCTGCCAATGTGAAGCTTACATAACTTAGCAAATTAATCAATGCACATGTGGTAGAGCTTTTACTGCGATATCCAAACTGGGTGGGATCAATTCTAACAGAAAATTCATTTCTATAAATTTTCAAAATTTCACGTTCTAATAGTCGAGATGGCAATGGAAGCAACGAAATTGGACGAAGAGAGGACAAACGAGGAACTTTAGTCTTTGGTATGGGTGTGATATCAGCAATCTTCCACATCGAGGGCAAATCAGCCACGATCAAGCATTCGTTGAAAATATAGGTCAGAGGCAATGATAAAAAAGATGCAAATTTCAGCCAAAAAAGGGAAGGTACTCCATCCGAGCCGGGAGCTTTACGTGGATTGACATTTTAAAGCAGATCCTCGACATACTTTTCATTGAACAAAGGAGGTGCAATGTGCGGCATTGGTCTATAAATAGATGAATTAACCACATTAGAGAATGAGAAATTTGAGTTGATTTCATTTAATATGTCAGGAATAGAGCGAGTCCTATCACAATTGGGGAGCCAGTCATGGTTGGTTGAAGATTTTCCGATTATCTTTTTATGAATATCCCATATTGACGTCTTGTTTTGAATGATACGGTTGGGCCAATTCGACTTAGATGAAGCAATAGCACTTTTCACCTTATCACGAGAATGAACGTAAAGCGGCCAATTTTTTCGACGATATGCTTCATAGCGCTTATTGATCAGGACTTTTATGTAAGCGTTAATCCAGGGCTTCTCATTAGCTTTCTTTTTAACCGTGTCAAATGGTATCAAGGATAGGCAATGATTTAACACATCGTAAAACTTTGAGCACATAGCATCTAAAGCACAATTTTCAAAAAGAATTTGAAAGTCAATACCATTTAGAAACTCCATGGCCACGTGAAGATTTGACTCGCGAAAATCCCACACTTTTATGTACGTGTCACCGTTTATAATAGGATTCAGAATAAGCAGAACAGCATGATCACTGCTACCGAGGGGTGATTTGATGGAAGGCATGTAATACTTGGAAATATAGTTTTGTGGAAGCAACATCAGATCTAGCACTGCCTTATCACGAGTGGGCTCAAATGCAACACTTTCAATGTTGAAACTAATCTCCAACCAATTTGGGTCCACTCGATTAAAGTCTCCAAGCACAAATATGGATGCATTAGGGTAGCTAACCAATTGTTCATCAATAGTAGAGCAAATATACTCAAGTGATTCCATACATTTGGTGCTGTTGAGAGAACGTCCATGTGGAAAATATACCAAAACCATAATACAAGAGAAGTTGCCGTACGAAATGTGCAAAACTAAGAGTTCAACATCCTGATTGGAAGAACGATATAGCAGGAGTTTCACAGAAAAATTGTTTTTATCCAAGCACAAAGTCCACCACCACGTCCCACAGGACGATCAGCTCGAAAAAGATTGTAGCCGTCAAGAGTCATAGCATTATCCGGAACAGAGTCATTAAGCCAGCTTTCAGTAGCGCATAAAATATCAGGAATCTCCTCATTAACTAAGAGAACAATTTCATCCATTTTATTTACCACTGATCTAGTATTCGTAAGACAGAAGGAAAGCAACTGTTCGCTCTGACGTCATTGACGATGAGAAGATCTATGCACAATTTTACCATTCCTTAGGATGACGTCCTCACCATAATTTTTCCTTCTTTTAAATTCATCGTAAATGCGTTTATTTTCAACAAGTTGGCATGGAGTGAGATCAGGACGCACAGAAACATTTTTGAAATCTTGTGAATCTCTCAGACGTCTTGCATTTCGTAGACATTTCAACTTCTCATCGTAAGAAGAGAAGTCGCACTGGTCTGCCTTTTCTTTTGTCACCAATATTACGACCAAGTCTGGTATATGAAGAAACGCAATATTCCTTTACTTCCATGGCTTTGAGAAAGGACTCAACTTCAACATCGCTTCCGTCAAAATCAGGATCAGAGTCCTTAAGTCCAAAAATCATCAGGTCATTACGCTTTTCATTACGTTGTTCATATTCAGTAATGGATGAATTGATGACGTAGCTCATATCAGTAGAAGTTTTAGTCTCCAATTGATGACGAAGCAATGACGGCTATTTCTCTATAGCATCAAAACGAAGTAAAAGATCGCTGATGTTTATACCTTTGCATTGATTACATGAATAAAAGATATTTTCTGATGCATTAACGGCTTTCAACACATTAGCAGGTAGGTTACTACATTCCTTTTTTGGATGGAAAGACTTCTTACAGATATCACAGTGTATCGGATCATTATCAATTAGACCATTACAATGGAAGCACATGGACACTGCTTTTGTGACGTCATTACTGTTCTTGCGAAAATTGACTGACATGATCGTAGAAGTTGCACACAAGTGAGTGGATGTCAACGAATAAGTTGGGAATATGATATATCAGGAATTACAGGTAAATGATTGACTGTGGGATCAAACCACTCAAATAATTGAATCACCGACAATCGTGCGAGCTGAATGATACCAAAATTGTAGGGATTGAGATCTGTATACTAATGCAATGTTAGCAAATGAATTGACGATCACAGACAACCAAGTCGTACGTCCGTCGTCACCAGCGATGATCACGATCAGCCATAGGGAACGATCACGTCCTGCTCATTATTTAAAGATAGAAGGGCCATATTCAGCTATTAATAACTTTAGGAACTAATAAGACGAACATGTCAAAGCATTAGTCACATTCATGTAACATGTTGTAAAAATTACACTTAAAGTGACTATGAAAACAGCTACAGAAAAAATGGCATTAAAACATGTTTTCACAGACTTTGTTTATTATTCTTTAAAATTTCATACTTCAATCAGAAATTAATTAAACAATGGAAATGTCTGGTAGAATAGGACAGAAACAAAGAGCCTTTCCACATCCCTCGATCAGACATTTCAAAACGCCGTATGAATGGCACAATACTTACTTCATTAGAAGAGTGCAGTCCCGTGTGGCTGCCAAAACGCGTCGAATGATTCTTCGATCAGACACAGATACGGTGCTAGTACTGTTGTTAACGAGGTTCCACAGGTAATCCCAATTCGCTCGATCACCTTCCGCTACACCCACGGTGAATACGATGTTCTTGATGTTAGGATCGATGCTGTAAAAGGAAAGCAGACGTAATTTTCTAGATTCTCTGAGTGTGTCGATGGCTTAGTCATCAAATCAATTTTCTTCCAAAAGTCATCTTCATAACTTCTCAACGATGTATCTCAACACTAGCATATCGAAAAATATGATTTCAAAATAGGTCTATTTTACACTAGTTTCTATACATTTCAAAGTTTTGATGGTATTGTTTCGAATCGGACTTCTGAGGCTTGGAGTGTAAACACTCCACGAAGCTATTATCAATGGTGATTGAGGACGACTTCGATCTCGCAATCTCATGAACATAGGATTATTTGACACTTGCTTCGGGCATGATTTCTCATGAAGTTACAAAACTTTATTTATTATCGATCATATTTGATGGATATCACCTATAATTAGATACGACCTAAACTCAATTCTGTGAGTCTGTGAGAAGATCTGTTTAAATTCTTTATTTTCCTTATCATCTCAATTATGTGAGATTTACTGCATTTTCTACCCAAATGAGCAGACATCATACCTTGAACCTATATTAATTGATGACTGATTAGAAGCCTAGACAATTATTTTTCAAGACACTGGAGTGCGCCTTCAATTCAGTATTAGTGTAGTGTGTTCATATTACTGATGATGATTGTGCTCAATTTTCAGGCGGTTCATTTAATTTGCCATTGCTCGATGACTTTGATTCTAGTTTTAATTCGACTCTTATACTTGGAGGAACTAAGGAAAGAATAAGAGTATGTTGTAATACATTGCACAGCAATACATTGCATCATGCCAGTTATAATTGCTGTGAATATTATTTCTTTTATAATCTAACAAAAATATCTCGTTTTTCCGGTAGCACTTATTACATTTTTGCTCTGCTGCTGTCAAGCAAAAGAGGAAAGCTTCAATGTTTACATGTTTTATTACTCTTTCGTTAGACAATAATACAACAGTACTGTCGAAAGTGCTAGCGATAAATAATATCCTTTTATATGATTATATTAACATTTACAAGTGGTTGGATATCATGTGACTTTCGCTTGACAAAAACACAGCAGTAATGATGATATATTACCTTACAAATGACAGCCTAAATCGTCGGCGCGTAGCGCCAGACGATTTAGGCTGATCATTTGAAAGGTAATATACAGGGTGAATACCATACCTTGTCCGATACATTTTAATAAAAACTTCGATCTTTTTATTGCAAATTATGTGTATTCTGGATATCAGTGGATGGTATGGATATCAGAAAGTAGGAAAGTTATAACAAATTCTCGAAATGACCACCATCCTGTGATACACAAACTTCACAACGATGAATAAAATTTTTGTAAGAGCTTCTGATGAATGAAATAGGAATTTCACTCAGTTCCTGTTCGATTCGACGCTTGAGGTCTTCATTGCTCTCAAAGCTAGATGCATATACCTTATTTTGGATGTGACCCCAAAGAAAGAAATCACAGATCGTGAGATCGGGGGATCTGGCGGGCCAAGGAATGGGACCACCTCTTCCAATCCATCGATTGGCCAATCGCTGGTTTAGCAAACTTCTCGTCCTGTTGCTGAAGTGGGGTGGAGCGCCATCTTGCTGGAACACAGCAGAACGGTGAGGTCTTCGAGAAAGTGCTGGGAATACTTTCTCATTCAAAATGTCACAATAACGAACACTTGTCATTGTTTCCTCGCTGATGTCAACCGCTATAATGCCATGGTATGAAACTGCGACGAACACTGTTAGGCCTTTTGAACGGATAGGCACCTCGTCATAAACATGAGGATTGCTGTTTGCGTAGTAAAAGTCATTGTGGTGATTGACACGACCCGACATGTGGAAAGTACACTCATCCGAGAAGATTATCCTGTCGGACCATGAGCTTTCATCACTATTCTTTTGTAAGATAGCACGACAAAAATCTAGTCTTGACTGTTTATCATGGTCAAAGAGTTGTTGCACTTGATGAACTTTGTACGGCTTGTATCCATTCTCTTTAAGGGTTTTGCCAACGGTCCTTTGTGAAACACCGACTTCCCTTGCGATCACTCGCTGTGATGTGCGCGGATTCTCCACAACTGCGTTCACAATTGAATCTTTCTTCTCATTCAGCACTCGTTGGGAACGATTCCCGGAGCTTGAACGTGGTAAGATGGAGCCCGTGCTGAGAAACTTATCAGTCCATCGTCGTATTGTTCTTCCATCGGGTGCTTCTTCTCCATACTCCTCGTAGTAACGCCTTCTTGCTTGTTCACTGTTTCCATAAGTTACGCAGTAGGCAACGAGTCTGGCGTTTCGCTCGACGTCTTCCACTGTACACATGTATCACAGTAAGTGAAGTAATCAATGGTTAAGATTCATGTCAGATGGTTTGAAAATTTGAAAAAGATTAGGTTGATAGATATCTATGCCAAACAATGAATCATCAACTATCACCTCAAAATTTTGAACAGAAATGCATTCATAGATATCTTATCCACTGATAGGCCAGATAAATGCACTTTATAGACAATAATATGATTGTAAATTTTATTGAAATGTATCGGACAAGGTATGGTATTCACCCTGTATGTATAGTAACCTACTGTCTACAAGGAGTTACACGGTGAGAATCTCCGAGCCGAAGGCGAGGAGATTTCTGTGTAACTCAAAGTAGACAGCTAGGTTACTGATATGTAACCCATGAGAAGAAATGAAATATGCATAGGCCTATATATCCAGGAGTCCATGCCTATGCCCAATCCCAGATCCAATACTATAGATCCATGCTGCGCTCTATAGATCCATTTTTATGACAAACTTAGAAATTTAATGAAACAAAAACTTAACAATATCTTAAATATCATAGTAATTTCAGCGGAGAAATACTTGAATTTGAATTCAGCGGAGAAATACGAAGATAAGCATATGAGTATATGCAGTAGTGGACTTTGACGATGAGCTGTTTAACTTTGACATTGAGGAAAAGCAGTAGAAAAAGGCTACGATCAAATAAGAAAGGAATTGAAAGAAGTCCAGACTCAACACTAAGACGATAGAAAAGTCACGCTTTACTTCAACTGATTCAAGCGAAAGCATGAATAATGGAAAGTGGCTCTTGACTACCAGAGAAAGGTATCAACAGAACTGAATGAGGATTACCTATCAAAAATGATGGAGATGAACTATATGTTGATCTGCCTCTTCATAGAGCTCAAGAAACAATGGCGATCTGTATCAACTTCTCAAATGGAAAACTATTATGTTTTCTTTAACAACATTATAATAACTAAACGAAAGGACGATGAGCGAAGTGTTCCACCTTGAATTGACGACCACCTCAACAGAACAAAGAAAGTTTTCATCATATTTATTCCAGCCATATAAACATGCAAATTCTAAATAACTAAATGTATTAAAAAGAAAGTAGTAATCCCATCCCAAAAAGAAGGACAAATAAGCAGCGATGACTCATCCCCCTCCCTCCCTCCCCGGAGAGAGGAAGGAGTTCGCCAAGGATGTGTTGGAGGTGATCGGACCGAGAAGAAAAAACCGACCCTCCCCTCCTGTGAGACTTTGGTGTTTCCACCCTTAGAATGTGGCAGGTTTTGTACGCTTTGGGATGAGAAAGCCCATGTTTCGGGATGAAGGAGTGTTTCCAACTCAATCGGACGAGACTTGGAAAACCGACCACTCCCCCCCTCTCCAGGCAGGTAGACTTCGGTTTCACGGTTTTCTCTCTAGAATTGGAACGAGAGATCGTATGAAGAAACGGCTTTCAGATTTGGAATTCTCATCACTTTCTGCATCAGATTGGTGGGTTTATAGCAAAAGTTGAGACACGACTCCTGCCGTGTTTTCCACCCTTAGGATTTTGCAGGTTTTGGACATTCTGGGATGAGTAAAGTTTGATCATCGAAGTTTTATTCGTTAGTGTAGTCAGAAAGTTTAGCACACAAGTTTATGAAAGTAGAGTTTGATTGTCGTACAAGTTTCAACCGTTAGTGCTGTTAGAAAGTATGACACAACACAAGCTTATGAAAGTAGAGTTTGATCATGACAGAAGTTTTAGGAAATGTTAGTGTAGTTAGAAAGTATGACACAACACAAGTTTATGAAAGCAAAGTTTGATCATGTTGTTTTATGACTGACTGAACTCACAACAGCATTAGAAAGTTTTTATCATTAGTTGGGACGGGAACTGCACTGTATGAAATGTTTTATGTGACAGTCTTTTCACAAGCGGTGAAGTGTAAACTCAGAGTGAATACATCTGTTAGGTATACATCAACTTTGGATGTGAAGTAAAGCGAATCATGTTAGATGTACAGAGAGAATTGAATATTAGACAACGCATGCAAGTTTTTGACGACTTGAGTGTGTCATGAAAACCCAAGTCTAAGTTTAACATGTTGGATATAAAAAGTGAGATGGATAGTAATAAGTGTTGAATGGAGTGTGAAATGACCTTGCATTTCATGACAACATAGTTTCAAAGTAATGAAAGACGTAACGGTGAGAGTGTGTAAGTTAAACGTTGGTCATCAAGTTTCACGTCAAACACAAAGACGAAAGTAATCATCAACAACTCAATCCTATGTCAACTAGATGAGACGTTCAGTTTTGCTAATCATTGAAATGAAAGATACAAGTGAAAGATGATCACATGAAACTTAAAACTTATCAATGTACAAGAGTTCTAGAACTAAAACCCACTAAGTGTTGAAGTCAACCATGCAACATCGCAAAGGCTTCTAAAATACTAGCATTAGACATGAATGATAAAGTTATTCTTCCAAGATAGATGATCAATGATAATCATAAAGTATGAAACTCTACAGTATTAGCTACATGATTAAAAGTGGATACAAAGCAATGTAGAAGCGAATACGTTTTACTTGTTGAATTAGATAGACACAACAGTGAATCAACTAGAATAAATGCTCATCACGTTTTATAAATGTTAGGTGGGATCAGTGAAGTAAGGGAAAGATGTTTGCAGTCAGATTGAAAAGTAGAAACGCTGTTTCGTGAATCATTAAGTGTAATGACATTTGTCTCAAGTGACATGTGTAAACATGTTAAGCACAAGGTTCCGCAGTATTTTACTGCATTATGAAAGTCCTATTATGTGAATGATTCCAGTTTAAAGTTGTAGAAATGGAGAACGTATAAGTTTATCTTGACACACTGGCTACAGATAGACATGGTTGAAATGAAAAAACAACTTCGTATTGGTTTGCTAAGGTGAATGATTGCATATATAAAATTCTATTTGTCGTTATAAAAGATTTGCAAGCACGACTTCGTTTTACATCCTATTGAACAGAATGGATTACTCTTAGTGAACCATTTTATGCACGGCATATGGAGAAAATCACAGAGAAAATAGAAGAGATGATGGAAGGAAATGCATATGTTGTGAATCATATCATGATTCAACTGAGTGTGTTTACATCAACGGCTCTGTTTGATCGTCCACATGTGTGTAACTGAAATAAGAACTAGTTTAATGAATCATTCGCTTTATCAACCCTTGTCAGTGTGGGTGGGTACTAGAGTAAATGAGTCATTCTGCTTGGTGTGGGAGACGAATAAGTCTTTGTTCGTCAAAAGAGGTGTGTCGTAACATATTTGGTGTGGGAGATGAATAGGTCTTTGTTCGTCAAAAGGGGCGTGTCATGTAAGTCTTTGCTGAGTGACTAGCAACCACGAGATCGACAAGGAATGATAAACCCACACGTTGATGCACCAGCATTCACAAAGACAGGGAAAACATGAAAGGGGAGAAGGATGTGGAGAACACGTGTAAAGCGAGTGATGTTAGATATGAAAATGTATAGGGCAAATGTAAGATTGAATATAAATAGAGGTATGCTATCCAACACATGTATTTTGTTTCATTCAACGACTTAAATGTGTAAGACATCGAAATGGAAAGTCCAAGTCTAACTTCATTGTATTGAACATGAGACGTGCTAGTGAGGTGGATAAGAATAAGTGTTGATGTATGTAGTTAAGCCTCATTTCATGACAGTATGGTTTCAAAGGTTTACAAGTCGCAACAATGTCGCTACAATGTTTAGCACATTCTTTAATTCGTGAATAACATAAATAAATTGCTAATTTCCATAATCTAAGGGGTACACTATAGGGATATAGGGATTTAGAGTTTTATACAACACATTGGCGATATCTTTTAGTGTAGAATATATGCAATGCATCATGTAATATTCTCGCGTTATGGAATGACTTAAAACGTAAGTCTCAATTTCATAGTGGAAAGACAGGGTTCATGTTGTTGATAAGAGATAGTTACATACTCATTATGTTATGCACTTTACATTTGATGCAGTCAGTTCAAAATGTGATTGATACTTGTTTAATAGAAGAGTTGAATACCTGGCATATGTTTTAGTGATTGGAATAAGTGTGTAAAGAGTTGAATAGAAACAATATGAGGGTCAATGTACTCTCTTGTCTCTTGTGTATATGTTATCTCTTGTACATTGATAAGTTTTAAGTTTCATGTGATCATCTTTCACTTGTATCTTTCATTTCAATGATTAGCAAAACTGAACGTCTCATCTAGTTGACATAGGATTGAGTTGTTGATGATTACTTTCGTCTTTGTGTTTGACGTGAAACTTGATGACCAACGTTTAACTTACACACTCTCACCGTTACGTCTTTCATTACTTTGAAACTATGTTGTCATGAAATGCAAGGTCATTTCACACTCCATTCAACACTTATTACTATCCATCTCACTTTTTATATCCAACATGTTAAACTTAGACTTGGGTTTTCATGACACACTCAAGTCGTCAAAACTTGCATGCGTTGTCTAATATTCAATTCTCTCTGTACATCTAACATGATTCGCTTTACTTCACATCCAAAGTTGATGTATACCTAACAGATGTATTCACTCTGAGTTTACACTTCACCGCTTGTGAAAAGACTGTCACATAAAACATTTCATACAGTGCAGTTCCCGTCCCAACTAATGATAAAAACTTTCTAATGCTGTTGTGAGTTCAGTCAGTCATAAAACAACATGATCAAACTTTGCTTTCATAAACTTGTGTTGTGTCATACTTTCTAACTACACTAACATTTCCTAAAACTTCTGTCATGATCAAACTCTACTTTCATAAGCTTGTGTTGTGTCATACTTTCTAACAGCACTAACGGTTGAAACTTGTACGACAATCAAACTCTACTTTCATAAACTTGTGTGCTAAACTTTCTGACTACACTAACGAATAAAACTTCGATGATCAAACTTTACTCATCCCAGAATGTCCAAAACCTGCAAAATCCTAAGGGTGGAAAACACGGCAGGAGTCGTGTCTCAACTTTTGCTATAAACCCACCAATCTGATGCAGAAAGTGATGAGAATTCCAAATCTGAAAGCCGTTTCTTCATACGATCTCTCGTTCCAATTCTAGAGAGAAAACCGTGAAACCGAAGTCTACCTGCCTGGAGAGGGGGGGAGTGGTCGGTTTTCCAAGTCTCGTCCGATTGAGTTGGAAACACTCCTTCATCCCGAAACATGGGCTTTCTCATCCCAAAGCGTACAAAACCTGCCACATTCTAAGGGTGGAAACACCAAAGTCTCACAGGAGGGGAGGGTCGGTTTTTTCTTCTCGGTCCGATCACCTCCAACACATCCTTGGCGAACTCCTTCCTCTCTCCGGGGAGGGAGGGAGGGGGATGAGTCATCGCTGCTTATTTGTCCTTCTTTTTGGGATGGGATTACTACTAATGAACGCCAATTACATTTGCGTTCGTTGTTACATACTAATACTAGAATGCGTAATTTTTAACCTGTAAATAGTTCATTTTTGTGACATTTAGAAATTCATATATAGGTCTACATAATAAAACACATGCAAGGTCGTATGATGGCTGGAGTGTATTTATGATTCAATGAAATCATTGACTGACGATCAATAATGCATAGTGCATGAGAATCAAGTAACGAAAGTGAAATGAGTCATGTAAATTTACAAAATATGCGTATGTATATTTTGTCCATGCTGGCCATGCAGAGAAATTTGCCTCTTTGTAAAAAAATTTGTAAAAAATGCCTATTTTTTCTTTCCAGCCCCTACTCAAATTAAGTTAAACTGTGTTTTATATTTGAATTGCTCACATAGCACTACTAACCCCTTAATGAATTTCTTTCTTTTTTTACCCGAAGATGGTCTGTGGATGCAGACAGAAAAATTTTGTATACAATTATTATCGTCTAACATCAGAATATTCCTGATTCTTTCTAACATTGTATCAAATTGCCTCTTTGTATTTATGTTTCTATAATAGTCCACAAGTATTTTTGATTCAACGCCAAAAGCTTGAGCTATTAAGTATGTGGTGCAAATCATTTAAGTAATATAAACTGGTAACTGAACGTATTCCATCTTTTATTTATTAGATGATGACAATTAATAGCCACGCATATCATATCATGCTTATTTTTTCATTCCAAATTACAAATTGTAGAATTAATTGGAGCAGATCATGATAGCAAATACAAGAATAGATTTCTTTACTTTACTTCATTGACTACAAAATACCACAAATTTCCTAATAATTCTAATTGTTCTAATTGCTTGATTCCAGTTCCCCTTCGAATGATGGATCAATTGTGGTTGCACCACACATCTGCTACCAAATCCAAATTTTCAATGCCGTGGGGATGCTACAACAAGCAACAATTCTAAGCAATGAGATCCAAGAGACGTGATGCAGATGACACTAATGCCTTCTTTTCAATGTTACAAAACATTGCTACTTTGATATATCTATTGTCTTCCGCCGGAGAAATATATAGTGAGAATTGTAAGCAGATATCAGGGTAATTCATCGTCAGAGTGGGTTGCATCATGGACTCCTAGATACATAATATATCTAGGAGTCCATGGTTACATGCATTGATACTGAACCTAAAATCTATGACATCAAAAATCCAAGATTTTGATCTTCTGGAGACTCAAATCTATGATAATTTTCTACATAACCCATGCAGCTCAGAACTTAAAGTATGTCAAGCTTGAGATATCTGCTGATCATAGTGTGAACCACGGGAATCTCCTCAATGCCATTTTCACTGGAAACGCGAAGATGGATGGTGAAATGCTCCTGCCTCAATGGTATTACATAGCAAATTAGACGGCCTTAATCATGCAATTAAGGCCGTCTAATTTGGAATTGGAGCTTTTTTATTTACCTCGAGATAACTTTTGTGTCATTTTATTATTTCTTGGCTCATGATGTTTTTCTGTTTTTCAATGATTTATTATATTATTTTCCTGGTTGGAAATTGGAGCTATATAAACGACTTTCATAGAAAAATGACATGTGAAATATCGGCTGGCAACCCTACTTACTCAGTAACAATGTCTCAATATCGATGCTCTCAAGGTTCTAGATTGTATTCCATAGGTAGGTTAGCTTAAGTAATAGATAATGCATAGATTTGAGATCATTATTGCTATAATTACCGAGAGCCGATTATTATGACAAATAATGACCGAAGAAATCTTTGCATTATCTGTTATAATGCATGACTTTTTCATAGAAGTCTGCACCAGGTTAATAATTCCAACCAGAAAAATAATTACCTGCTTCGTGGAACTTATTAACCTGTGGACATAGAAAGCCATACAAAATCATGCATTATTCTTTCTTAACGGCATTCAGCACAATTTCCTTTTTCTGTATCCCTTGATAAAAGCTATGCCAAAATATTGGGACTATAAAACCACTCAGTCGTAGAAAATTGCTATTCATTACTCCTTTAAATGAATGAATCCCGACCGATTGCACCGAAAAATCAAATTCAAACACATCAGTAGTGTCGGAAGTGTTAGCGTAAAAATAAGACCTTTTTATATGATTATATTGACATTAGTGGTTGACTGCCCACAAGAAATGATGTAAACATGCTACATCGGTTTGATTTTTTGTTGTTGATGAGATATGCAACAAGAACACCATGTGACTTTCGCATCTTAAGACTACTCTGGGCACGGCTGCACATCATTGATCGTATGGGATTGAAAAATATCAGGATCCGATCAGGTTTGGGAAAATGACCGGGATCGGGATTGGATACGCCATCACCCGTTTGAAACAATTATATACGGTGGGCCTAACAGCTTATCTTCAAATGGCAATGATAAGTCCTGCTGTTGAACAATTGTTTTTGAATATTGCCTAATCCTATATGAACTACTTCTACGTGACCAAATTTCGCTAAGTAATATCCACCAACAAGTAATATCTTTTATTGGTGTTCGTCAATTTTTTTGATCTTCACAAAGCTCACAACAATGGCGCACAATCTAAACAGAATATCCACCATTTATGATTTGAAAGAAATTTTTTCAGTCATGTACCCCACATGTGGTAAAGTTGCAACTGGCTAAATTTGTGGCGCTTGATGGAAATTGATGACCTTACCACCTTTTCAATACATTAATTGTAGAGACACAATGTATCAAATTATTGTATGAAAATGAATTCGGAGAAATCAGAAAAAATATCTTTCTACTAAAATAGAAGCAAGTGGAAGTCGGAATAGACATCTTCTCTTGGAAAGCATTTCTTAAAAATGTTGAAAAAAGCTGTTAATGATTCTGGCAATTATGCATTGTTCAAATTTTCACCTACTACGGCCGCCATAAGGGTGAAAACTGAAAAAAAAGATTTCCCAAATTGTTGAAAATTGATATTATACTTGGCAAAATCGAGATCATGATCTAGTGTTCGAATTCAATATCTTATGCTGAGTCCAATCCTAGTTACTTAGCTAACTCAGAAATCGCAGTTTTTTTCCATACCTCAGAGACCGGAGGTGAAGGTCAAGTGTACCTCTTTCATAAATCTCTAGATTTGTTACTTGAATCGTTGTGAAGACATAAGGAGGGTTGATTTCCCTGTGAAGCTACCAATTAAGAAGGTCAATTTAAACAAACAATGACGTTTACTTATATCTGAACGGTGCTTCGATCTTTTGAGAATCGTTCAGTCTTCTTGGTAAACATATGACAATTAAGTGTTTTTATAAGTCAACATCTGGCGCAAGGTCAGTTTTATTAGGAGGAGGTTTCACGACATTTACTGCTGCAGTAAAACCTCAATTCAACTTGTTGAGAATGATTTTTGTGTGTTTCAGAGTCCATACCGGTACACCTGTCAATTTTTTATTGTTGTCTACCCCTATCGGATATAGGCCTATCAGAGCCATAGCTATTAGTTCTTGAATTTCAAAGCAGCAGTTGATACATCAAATCCATCAATAACTGCAGTGAAACTTGGTAGCAGTAAAACCATGAATGTAATGACACATATCATCAAGGACTTTATTTATGCTGAGTTGTTGACAAACCGGTCACACGCCATTATATGCAGAAGTGACAATTCCGCATTTGCGGTCTACTAACACAGTACACATACAGGAGCATCATGTAAACAATAGATGGTTGAATTTCATATATAATGCAGCATCACAGACTTGCACGAAATCATTTTACATTTGACACTCAAGTGACCCCTCTGAGACCTTCACCATCTACTTATAGTGATTCAGCTGATATGGAACATCACATGCAAATTCATTGTCAAAAATGATGATTTCACACATGGGCATGACCGGTTGATTGATATATCATCAATCATAAACTAAAATATAAAAATATGGCCGGGTAAGAGTGCCACTTACCCTTAATGTAACTAGAATGTAAAATACAGTGCTTATACCGGACAAATAATATTTATTCCGAAGTGGGCACATTTGTGAAATATGCACAAGAACAGACCAACTGATGAAATGGAATTGCGTTAAATAATCTTACAATGCAAGCGTTCATATGCGAAAATTGCTTTAGCCTTACGACTAGTATAACAGAGAACACAGCTTTTCTTGACCATAATTGCAAATTATAGAATATTTAGTGTGAAATCAGCTTGCGCATGTATTTGTTTCAAGTACATGTTAAGATGCGTTTAAGTTCGCGTTTCATCATTACATTATGAGAGAATTACCCAGTATCCTTAAGAGTTATGAAAAATATGACTTTGAAAAGCAAATTCTTCGACTGACTTGTTCATTATCCCAATCGCTCAGCTGGTGGAGAAATAGATAAGTCAGCTAAGAATCGCTAGTTCAGAATTACTGAAGAACGCACGCAGATTTTTCTGTCTGTTCAATAACAATGAGATCTATGTCTTTTGTGCTAAATATGTCGGAAAGCTCGACACCCTGTAGATCTCTATTCGCTGGAATGACCGCACCGACATACGCCGTACGAGCACTCTGTTTGGAACTTGCTCACATCACCTCTTCAAATATTGTTGCTATTCTGATGTCATTCTAAAGCACGGAACGAATATTTGAAATCTCCTTTTCAGGATATTCTCGGATATAATAATTGGGACAAAGATTACTGAAAATCCATCAATGAACAGAATAGAATGTTGATTGGAATACTACGCCAGTTCATAACGCACTGTCTCGAAAATGAGTGACAACCTCTACATCTTAAAGACGTCGTTCATCTTTTCCATCTATCGTGTTGACATCTTCAGAGCAAATCCCTTCACACTCGAAGATGGCGAGAAGGTCCAATTTATTCGAATAATTATCTCCTTATGGGAAAGTGTTGGAAGAAAAGAGCACTTGACTGACCACACAGACGAGAATTCTGAGACATTTTCCTCTGAGTAAGAAATGGTTGCAAGCGGAATTCTACAGCATTGCGTGTTCTTACAGACAAGCAGATGGAACAACAGTCTTCTATCGCGATCTGTATCACGGCCTGCAAGACTGAAGCTGTTGTGCTAATGCAATCAGTCAACCGTCATTCAAAATGGGTTGTTAAAGTACGAACATAACGCATCCATCTTAGCCTGTGGCGGTATGAGAAAGATTACTCACAACATCAATTTGTGAAATTATCTAGATATTATCGTTTAATTGCAGAATGGAATAATGTCTACGCAAGCACATCTAGAGGATCGCCACACATGATTTCTTAATTAGCCAGAGAATCAGCGACAGGCGTTCATAAATTGTTACGTGATGTAGAATAAACACTGGAATATAACGCAATGCCAAGGACAAGTGCAGAAAGAACATTTGAAGAGCAAATCGACGAAGAAGGCGTTAACAATCACCGCATGCAATCTAAGTCAATGGCATTTCGAAGAATTGATTATAGAATAAATGATACAACAGCATGATGATCAGATGAACACCAAATCAAGTCTACAGAAAAGTCCACAATAATATAAAAGATTGATTTAGTGAGACATAAGGTTGATTCAGAAAATACATAGATACTGTGAAATATCAATAGGTTCACATAATTTACATATACACGTACGTGTATAACAGGTGAATCCTGCTAGTGAAATAAACTTATGTGGAATAAATGCAATTAAATGAATGCTCAGCTAAATTAATTAGTGTAATGGCAGACTCAACATTCACATTGACATCGGTACTTCTGCTCTTCCACCCCTACATTTTTGTTGCGACATCCGCGAGTGTTGCAACGTCAACAATCTTCTCTTGCTCCTAAATACAGTTTCACTACCTTCGTAGAAGCGTTGTACGTGTAAAATTCCTCTGGTTTGTAGAAAATTTACAGCACTTGCTTTTTTCGCTCAATGTAGACAACACTCCCACGAAGTTCATGAAGTTCAGCGCATCTTGTATGCTAGCTGAGCATCCAATCCTTCATCCCAGGGTTCAAGTAAGACCTCTCACTGAGAAGTTCCCAGTGGTGCTGTACTATCACTCAGTGGTGCTCAATTATATTATAAATCCAATGTGACTAAGTTTGACAAAATCTGATGAATTTGAAAAAATGGAAAATGTGGGGGATAGAATAGGTTGAAACGCATTCACTCTTAACATGGCATTTTACTAGGTGAGTAGACATTTCACCCGGTAAGAATTAGATATCTAAAGTAAAAAACAAAGCAAGTCTGCGACCGAGATGCATAATAAACTAACCAAATTAACAACACGATGTTTCGCTGTACGACTAAAACGTGAATAATTCGCATAAGTGAAATGTCTTGTAATTTACTTGATTGGTTCATTACTTATGCATATCGGTCCGGTCACAGACCTTCTACTTTTTTCCTCTGATGGTATCTTATAATACCGCAAATATTTGATACTTCTATAAGCCGAATTTTATATTTAGATTGCTTTATATATCAATCAATAATGAAGTGACATGATACGATTGCATCTTAAAAACTTAGTAATAATATTAATGCTTTCAAGATTTTAGGACATTGATAATAATTGTAACAATAGCAATATCATACCAAAAATGATATTCGGTGCTTGAATTGATAATGTCTTTATTGCCCAAACTTCACCTCGGCATGAGCAGGCGAAATGTTGAGCAACATCAAAGTCATTATTTTCAAATCATAATGCTGTTTTCGCGGAATTTCAAATTGCTTAAGCTTTCGTATTGGCAACAAATAAACATAACATAATCTATCTTTCTTCAACTCCCTTGGCTACGACAATACCTGAAAAGGACGCAGCCCCGGACCAAACTGTCCTTGCTCGGGTCGTAGGAAATACCGATGACTTAAAATGGTTGTTGGGTCATCAGTTCAATGAGGCAGACACGAGGTTAGCAAACGTTACCTCTCTCTCCGAGAAAGGATAGCCGTCGGTCATTCAACGGTCAGTGACTCATCGTCAGGATTCGATAATCCTGTTTCTAAGTGTGAAAGATTTGCACAAGAACTCCCTGCCGCTGTTTGATGCTTCACAGAATAATACGAGAGTTTAGATAACTGAAAGAATTCGAATTGAAGTCTTGTAAATTTAGAAACTGTCCTTGATAGCTGCAGATAATGAAAAAGAGTTACATTACATGCAAATAGGCAAGGATTGTCGAAAACAAATTGCAAGTAATTGATTGCTGGTGCCAAAAATTGCATTTAATTGCCGGATTGATCTGTTTCGGTGGGAAGGCATTTGATTGTCTAATTTACTTGCATTGCCGTCACCACTCCCCATCACAGGAAAGGCATCCCACAGTGATCTTTTTAGATGCCAAGCTTACTAAACACATCTTACAAATGATCCCTTTAAGGATTCTAATCCGTGACTAGGTGGTGCACAGCCAGAGTTTTATCCAGCCCTAACTTTCCCCTCTAAATGTCAGAATTCCCCCCTATGATGGAAGACAACTAAAATATTGCACTGGATGCAGGACGTAGCTGTAAATTTCTAAGATCGCCTTTTGCTTTTAAATCGCTTAAGTGACGCTCCGCTGGCTGCAGACCGCGGCTTCACTCGTGAGCGGGAGCTATCTATCCATAGACAAAGCAAGATTTATAACACAGATTTACTTCCTGTGTTTTTGAAAAAATGAGCTGTTAGAGGACAATGGCTATTTTTCTACATTATGTTAAAGTACTAAGGAGTTTAGGGAAAGTATACATACGTACATGTGTAATTACTGATCTAATATAATGATAAATGATGATTAATTGATGTGAATTATAGTGGCGATCACATAAATAACTTTCAGACAATTAAGTAATCATTAATCTATAACAAGTGATTAGTTAAAAGTTACAATTTAAAAACATTTCTATCGTCTCGAAATTATAGGCCTAAAATAGGCGTGTTTTTGAAGTATTCATGAACAGATCAGATCAGTGACATGTCATATGTAGAGGCCCATTTACATTGCACATAAGGAATTACAATTTCTCATTGCCTGATGAGATATATAAACTCTCAGAACCCCCCTTAATGAAAATTTCCCCCGCCCCTGAACCACTAGGAGTGGGTAAAACACTGTGCACAGCGCATTCAATATTTATAAATTACACTGTTGGCATTCTGTCTGTAAAATTCCAAATGTCAATGCAATTATTGCACAACATTTATATATTACAATACCTGTACTTACATGTAAGGACCACGAGAAAGCTACATTGCGTCTTTATTGCGTTGCCACGAGAAAGCTACATTGAGTTCTTTTAAGAACTGATTAATCCAATGGCTACAGTAGCATTGCCTTTGTACACTTGCGGATTGGAGAACGCCATCAGTCCTCATTAGGACTACTTTAACTAATAATTTAAATTAGTAAGCATTATATTCTATTATAAATGGCTACTGGGATGACTTTCATCATCGTATGAGAATTACTTGGATAGTATGTCTTCAGATGCAGGTGGTTTCACGACCCCGCTACTGGACCTCTGCTAGCTGGCGAAATGCCTAATTTGTCCCACATCTTAATAATTATCATACATAGTCACTTAGGCGCAAATGCCAATAGATAGCAGGAATTTGAAAGTCCAACCTCGGCAAATTCCTCGCTCTTTTCGAGGCTCTGGCAAATTTTCTCATGGTTTATATGGTGCGAAAAGTGTTCAGCGTTAATGCGAAGGAGTGGATAGCGCCCTCTACTTTGAAAAACATTAGATTTTGTGGTAGCAATAGATATCTTTGCTGTAAATCTTTGAATACCGAAAATTGCTACGAAAGTTTCAGTACAGGCAACCGGTTTATCTTTGATCAGCCAGGTGTTTTTACTTGTAAAAGTAGAAATGTTATTTATCTTATATCATGTAGCAGATGTGGAACGCAATATGTAGGACAGACAAAGCAACCGCTACATTGTAGATTAAATGGTCATCGTCATTCAGTATTAAAAGGTCACTTAAACACATATCTTAGCAATCACTTTAAGCAAGATCATCATTCTTGGACTGATGTTGAATTGCAAATTATTGATCATGTTGATGACAATATATACATATCACCGGAAGAGATAAACAGAGAGCTCAACCGCAAAGAAGCCATTCATATCAAGATGCTCAATACCTTATACCCGTTGGGTTTGAATGATAGAGTTTTGGGAGGTGGATGTGTATCTCAGCAGTCCATATCCAATGATCATTTTTTTAGTTATCCGATTAGCAGACAAAAAAGGAGTCATGGAATAAGAAAATCGGGTAGAAAAAGCTCAAGTATTATGGAACTTGACAATACCTATCAAGAATTGCAAGATTCTTTTGAGACGCGTAGGATGTCAAAGTTTTATCATCATCTAAAATCTCTCCCTAAAACTATGCTAAGAGCCATTCTAGGCAAGACAAGGGATGAGGCAAACATGATGACATTTGTACTAACAGCATACATTCAAAATAAACTTAACCTAGACTCGGAGAACAAAAATGTAAAAGAACGAGCAACCATAATCATCCCGTTCGAATCTCAGACAATAGACTCACTCAATCTCATGTCTATATTCTGCGATCACAGTGTGTGCAAGCTAATTCCAAGCACAATTCAAGAACGTTATCCACCGACTTTCGGTGTAGTAGAATGTCATTGTAGTTCTATTGTTTACCTCCATTATCCACTTTCCACTTATCCACTCTTACCATTATCCACTTTCCACTTATCCACTCTTACCATTATCCACTTTGTGTAGTGTCAGATATAGTTCACTTGCAATCGGTG
The DNA here is from genome assembly GCA_907163375.1 of Prostheceraeus crozeri. Taxonomy (NCBI): domain Eukaryota; kingdom Metazoa; phylum Platyhelminthes; order Polycladida; family Euryleptidae; genus Prostheceraeus; species Prostheceraeus crozeri. The sequence continues at coordinate 320,916 of CAJQUW010006592.1, read as the reverse complement.
TAGTAGCATTGTTGTATTTCCATATTTTACCTCCACTTTTCCAATTTCTATTCATCGGTTTCCTGTTGTTTTATAATATCAATTTTTAATTTCCTTAACCTATGGTGACCATTGTCCTATTCCATTTCCACTATCAGCATCTGTAGTCAATACAGTATATTAGAAGTCTGTTTTGAACGTGTATACGGCAGTGTTTGGAATCTATGGTATTAGTACAAGTCTTAAGATTTCCATTTTTACCAGATATTGGGCCAAAGCTGATCAATTTTAATTCGTTGCCACGAGAAAGCTACATTGAGTTCTTTTAAGAACTGATAAATCTAATGGTTACAGTAGCATTGCCTTTGTACACTTGCGGATTGGAGAACGCCATCAGTCCTCATTAGGACTACTTTAACTAATAATTTAAATTAGCAAGCATTATATTCTATTATAAATGGCTACTGGGATGACTTTCATCATCGTATGAGAATGATAATTTTTAGAACTATTATTTCATGTTATGTTACAGGCATGTGTATTCTTGATTCGTTTAAACTGAGATGGCACGATTCTGTCTATTGCTTGATGTTATCTAGCTCCGATTATATGCTGTCTGAGTTGCACGGTGGGATGAGTAGGTAGATGCAGTGTTGGATTTGAGCTTGATTGCAGAAGGGGGAATCAAAAAACGCAAATTTCGACCAGAAGCCGGAAAAGGTGGTGATCCAAATGAACAGGTCATCAATTCGATTCTTTTAGTACCACTCTCTTCCTCGCACATAGGGCATCCGCGAATAATTTTGTAAATAGCTGAGGCATAAATGTAATAAGGAGGTTATGTTTGATGCTTGATAGAGACTCCAATGTATGCATGTGCTGCAATTTATGGTAGGTACACGCTTGTGAAGATCTAAATAAATATTCCGCAGAGGATCATTCTGTAATTTATTACAACTAGACCTATGATGACTTCATAAAAATCTGACTTGTATAAATATTCAAAGAGTGAAAGGAAAAAAATGCTCCAAAATCTGATTTTCTAAATTGAGAAGAATTTTGTTACATTCTATGAAACAAATACCATGCATGCACTGTCGACAAGACCATGAAAGAAACTAGATAGCATTCTGGATTTCACTCTTTTTGTAATGGTTTCGCTACCTTCAATTTTTCCATGTAGAATGTTGTGCTTCTCAAATCCATTCGTCATCTTTCTTAACAAAGAAACTTCATTACTATTTTAGGTTTTTGAAGAACAGTGAGGAAATTAGGCCTACACCTTTTAATGTGGCTCATATTCACAAAAATGATATGAAAATTAATATTCAATCATTTTGATTGACGCAATGTAAGGCTTATCTATACCGTAAAATATTACTCCCCCTCAGGGAAGGAAGGTATGTCTTCAGTGCCGGGGATGAGACGAGGCAGTCCAGGGGAACTTCCCCACTTTCCCTCCTGTCAAATCCAACACTAGGTAAGTGTTATCGGCATGTTTACTAATCGAGTTTCCAGCTGTTATAGGCAGAAGTCAGAAGCTGCCACTGTGAAAGCGAACGGACCAAGAACAGAGCCTTGAATGACGCCAGCATTTATTGTTTAAGCATTATTGTTCTCAAAGTGCGTTTTGTGTTGACGGCTCATGAAGAAATCAATCATCCAATTATAGATTTGTAATTTCATATCTAATTCACTCAGTTTATTGAAGAGGCTAGTGCATCGTATCATGTCGAATGCCTTGCTGAAGTCGAGAGAGATAAGCTGCACGTAACTGTCACACTCGAGGACATTTGTAATCTCGTGAGTTAGGGCGATTACGACTGTATTAGTACTTCCTGTCGTCGTAAAGGAGTATTGGTTTTCGTAGTCTTTCAAAGGTCCAAACAGAAAATTTTGTGCTACGATTCTCTCAAGCGTGCGGTAGAGGACACACGTATTCGTAATAGCCCTGAAATCTAATTCCTTGGTGGGATTTCGAGTTTTTGGCACAGGGGTAATTACGGCACTTTTCCATTGGGAAGGGACAAAGTTTTCGTCTAGTGACCGGTTGAATAGTTTGGCGATGGCCTTGTGGAAATGATCCTTCCAAAAAGTGGCGACTGGAAACTTATTAACGCATTATGTATCTTAAAAATAAAATAACTTGCTAATGTCAACAGAATTAATTGCTTGCCACTGAATCAAGTCACATACAAACAAAGAATATGGACGCTTTTGTTCACTGTCGCCTCTCCATGTAGATTATAAATTGATCAAACATCTATCTAGAAACACCACTAAGCATGGATGGAAAATGTTGGCGAAGATCGATGCAGTGATCTGTGCTGAGATGAAACGATCGAACGTGCTAGGAACTTCAGCTTCGTTCACACGAAGTAGTCAGTGTCATGGTATTCGAAGTTGTGACTCACGACAGATAGTAATGTTAATGAAAATCCAACAGAATTTTGTGTCGTGTCAGCAGCGGCGAGACATCAAAATATTTTGATATTGCGTTGTGACTCTACAATGCCGTGACATAAATATCAGAGTGTGAGCGAGACAATATTGCATCCAATTCAAACAATTTAGGATTAGTGAAGATTATGATTTTTCTCCAATTCAATTCATTCGAATGATGCTCCAAATCAATTCAACCATTTTCTTAATCAATTATTGTGCGATTTTTTCTACATAAAACAGAAAGACACGATTCTTTTCAAATTAGATATTAATGAGAACATAGTCTAAAGAAAATAGATGAAATTCACAACATTGAATGAGCGAAGTGTCAGTCAAAACTTGATGTACGTGGTGTTTTATTAAGAAAATATCATGTGCCTCGATTAAAAATTGATGAAAACTTCTATGACACGGCAGATGCCTTCATTTTCCTTTATGCAAATCATAAAAATCACAATAACTCAAATACCTACAGGACTGAACACAATAATCGTATGTGATTAATATGCAATAAGATGAGTGTATGATGCATGAAATAGAATCATATTCCTAAGAGTTTTAAGAAGCGAAGATATTTAGTTCAGCTGCTTATATATTTTTCCTCTGAATTGTCTGCTCTACAAACATGAACTCGATTTTCAGGACTTTAGAAACAATTTTCTATTTAGAAATTCTGAAAAGATATCAAACGGCCAAAGTCTTTCATTCGTCAGGACCAATCCTTAATAAGAATCGACCTGTAAAACTGCTGCCATATTTTCCATGCACATACTCCAAAATTTGCCGGAGATACATACATGACTACATGTCCCTGCTTGAAGACTTTTCCTGACCTGATCAGATAACCAAATGCAATTGAAATGACCATTTGTTCAAGTGAATTAGCTTTTTCCAAAAGAGAGCACACTGAATGATACGAGAATACTCATTCGAATGTTTTCTAATTTAATCCTGCTCTTCCAGCAGTTGACATCCCTCTGCCATCAATCACATTTCCTGATGATGTCGGTGTCAACACGCATTTATCTTTTCTCCGCTTTAGTAAGCTTTCTACTGGAAAAAGTTAATTCATTTGAACAGAAATTCCTCAGATTGCTATTTTTTGACAAATCCGTGATGAAATCAGAGATGAATGGTAGTGACTCTTCCAAGAATAAAGTTTCAATGAATCAGAAGAATGGATATACAATGAATGAAATGAATAAACATCAGATAAGATAGCCATGCAAATTATGTGCTCCGGGTCAGAGTTGAACCCACAACCACCTAGCCTATGTAGACTTGTTACTCTATCCAGCTTGGCCATGAATTTATGCTTGCTTGACTCTATCCAACTTGGCCATGAATTTATGCCTGCTTGACTGATGTCAATTGTCGGTATCAAATCTTCATTCATGACTCGCCAGCCTCGCAGTCTATCAACTACAATATTCATCACATTGCTTCATGGATTCAGAATACAGAACATTCTATAAAATATGCATGTGAAGATCCATTGACGAATTTTCCATTAGCTTCCCACAGGGAGCTACATGCTGAGCGGCAAGCTTAACTGATGAGTCTTCATTACAGCCATTGTAAGTGATCTATCATTTCCCATTCACCGAGCATACTGGATTCATGGATGCGCAGATGCCCATGTCCATAAATTATTGCATTTAGATTCGTTGAATGTCTAAATTAACAAACCGGCTATTCGTACAAGCATTATGTTTCAGACTTGTCTTTTAGCATAACAATTTCATCGCTGTAGACAGGAATTCCCAATGGGACTGTAAAGTGTTAAGACAATTACTTGACTACCTTACGCACAAAGTAAGTAATTACGTGCGTGCCAGGGTTACCAGGGCACATTTAAGAAAAAAGGCACAAAATGTATAAAATAAGTATTTTAAAACTATAACTTTAAAATAATTTTAAAAGTATAACTCATATCATAATTAACAGCCTGTTTAGGCAACGAAAACCGTCAAATATGCTGTCCTTTGTATACATTTTATTATCATATATTGCATAAAAATCTTAGGAGGCAAGTTTTTAGTGATCGAAAAAAGCATTTCTATCTGATTAATTTTGAATCTCTACACGAAGCGAAGTTATCAAGGAATTTTACGACTATTATTACATCTTCAGCCAAATTATTCAAGACGAATACAGTGCTTCTAGAAGCACACCAAAAGGAAAGCCTACAATATTAAATACGTCACATATGCTACATAAATACGCTTACAGAAAACTATCGTCTATTTTACCTGAGACCCTTATTTTAACCCTTATCCTAGGGTTAAATTTGGTAATTCATAGCTTCAAAGAATTGATGGTGTAATGAACATATGGGTCAGAAAATGATTTAGACAATCATAATCTTTATTTTGAACAATATCAATAAACAAAATAACGCTTCAAACAAAGTTTATAGAAAAATTGCTCGTGCTTAGTTAATAATAACAAAACGTTTCCTACGGTTGCACTTGTCGAGGATTAATGTTTCGTCCCTGCTGCCCTCGCCAGAAGTCAATTGGCTTTCATGGACAATGCTTTATTGATTGCTTACTGTCAGATGAGATTTTCCTACATCAACTAAAAGTCGTTTGTCGACTGTGTAATTGTAGCGACATGAATTGCAAGCTGATAAATGGTGCTTGGATATCATCAAACCATTGACAGTAAACTCAGAAAGTTTATTCCTGTCTTTGCGAAGAATGTGGGATAGTTGATTGAACGCTCACTCCGTTTCCGCAATGCCAGAAGCCAGACACGGACATCGATAAACAACTTTTCCCATAACAGGACATTTCAGTTCTGATTCTTTTGCGGAACTCAATAAAAGCATAAAACAGCAAATTTTGACTAAAAAAGCACTTTTCTCCAGTTTTCAGAAAAAGCAAAAAAGCTAAAAAAAGCACGAGTGGCAACCCTGGTGCGTGCATGGCTACATTTTACACATGCGATAATCTTTACCCCATTATCTGTTTGCAAAATACCCAAAATAACGCACAAATATATACACAAAAATTGTACATGAATGTTAACACGTGCAACATATCTATATTTAGAAGTGTATATATCTTCGTACGTGTTAATCTTAGATGTCTTGTATCCTGACTTAGAGGTAAAATTTTGACCTAATTGTAGAATATTTTTCTACATTCGATTTGATTACACTGTGCAGCTCTTAACCTGATTTGTTTCCCTAGATTCTTTGCTGGAATGTTGATTCTTTAATTTCTTGAATTTTCCAGGATTCATGGACTACTGAATCGTTACGCCACTATCAGTATCATCAAAATCCTAAATTAGTATCACATAAGCAATGTATAAGTCTATAAATTTACTGCAGACTACATATTCAATTTTGGAAATACAGTTCTCCAAAAAGTCCATGTTTCCGGAATCATCTCTAATACAGCTCTGTAGACATTTGAGACATCTTAAGACCGACGCTCACCCCAGAACTGAATCTAAAAATTCTTTGAATCTCCATTCTTTCCTCTTTCCAAAATTCCGAGTTCCGATGGGGTTAGGCACCTTTACTTCCCAACAGATAGACGGGCACCTAATTTTGCAGTTTTTTTCTCCACTTAATTGATTTGTGAATTTTAGAGGAACAGACACGAAACATGTAGTATGTGGCAGTTTTGAATCCGGGTCAGGTCTGCGGATCCGTCCGGTTCCTACGGGTCTAGGATTTGTGACCCTAATATTACATAGACGCTGGCACTTGTAAAATTATTGCAAATTGTCATGAGGAATCTGGAGATTTGTATGCATAAATTGTATGTAGGGCATACAGCACACTGCATGATACCAAGGCCCTGCATAGTTACCAAATGGCAAAACTAAAATATGATACACGCCAATAATTTGCATCACGATTTCTAAATCGCTGACTCCAAGCCTAGTCAATAATTGGTAACTTGCATACTGCAGAGTTATAGCCTGAACAAGAAGCTATACTGCCCTACGGAATGCATAGCCGACGTTTTTAGGCCTTAGGCCTATAGTGTAACTACCGATGCATCAGAGTTTATCGCTTATAGGCCTGCATAAAAATTACTAGCCTAATCTGTAAGCGCTCGGCCATAATAATAATGATAAGTAGGCGTTTATTCTCAATAAATGGAAATCACATAAAGACACAAATACAAAGTCAAAAGTAAAATATTGCAGGAAGGATCATGCCAAAGAAGGCTTGTGTATGACAAAGGTCAATTTTGGCACCATCGTGTACGACACAAGAGCGATTATCACAGAGTGATAACAGAGTGGATAATATACATAGTTCAATCGTCGCTCTGTCGAGCAATAGGGAATACGGTGATGACCGGTGGCCGGTAACTGTGGAGGAACAAGATGATTTAAGGGGTGGTCCGAGCATTCACACGAAGAGAAAAACTTTAGAGAAGCCTGCTTATGGGCATCGACAATGTCACGGATTACAGGACAAGGGCATGACTCGTTGCAGATAATGCGATATGCTCGTTTTTGCAGTCGCTTCATTTGAGAAGTGACACTCACAGGAAGTTTACAAAATAGGGGAGCTGCATACATTACAACAGACATGACAAATCCATTGTACACCTCAGGTAAATCCCTTTTGGGAACGAAAGCCTTTAATGCACAAGCGTCTTGATGCAGTCAGGAATGTTATCTGACAATAATCATTCCAGGTTAGCTTATCGTTCAATGTCACACCTAAAATGTTCACTTGAGAGGTCAATTTGATGCCATCGTATGGGCTAGGTAACCAGTGAATACCTGGTTAATTAATACAGAAAATAAAATTACTGACCCAGGTAAAGGAAAACACGATGTGTTCGGTACGTTTCGTAAACCTTTATCAACCGAAGTGAAATCAAACGGCCGAGTCCCTTCTTATCGCTCAACAAGAGGGAAATTTGATGATTGGCTGCATGGGAGGGGCGACACAACGACACCTGCGGTGACGCAGCGGGTATTAAATCTTGTGAATAGGTTATCATACGAGCCTAAATATAGGCCTGGTTGTAAAGCGATGTAGGTGCAACATGGATCCGCCCTTTGTAAGGCATAGGCCTGCTGTTTTTTTAGTTACGGAAATGTGGGAAAAATCTCCGGGTCCGCGGGTCCCTCCGGGTCCGCGGGTCCCTCCGGGTCAGGTTTGTCCATGTCCGCGGGTCTGCCAGACCCGAAGCTTCCCGGTCGTCATGACCGGGATTCAACTCTGGTATGCAATATGTGGAGAAAGTGAGATTCCATCGTTGCATTGTCTCCTACCCATGAAAAATCAACCTCCGGCACCATTGTGTTTTCTTCTTAACTTCAACAAATTTTTCTTCCAATACATCTTCACTCTCTGTTATTTTAGGCAGATGAGGAAGTTGTCGATTTACGATTCGGAGTGTGAGGGGATTCCTTAGGGATTAATATTCCTCTGTGATGACAATTTGAGGCGCGGAAATACGGACACGTGCAGAGGAAGTGACGCAACATTCGGCGGGCGGCGGCATTACATCTGCCGTCATGTAATACTTTAAACACTTGTGCCCAAACCGCAAGGGTGACATCATTCTCATGACTCATTCATTCCTGTCTGTTCTCTTTTCCACTTTCTCTCGAACATAGTGTGCTGCTCAGACGATTCAAAATAGTTTCCCATCCGGGGAGGCTTTTTATCCGATAATCAAGAAACCGACGCTAAACTATCGTATTCTCCTCTCACGTCTTCTATTTACATGCAGTATGGAATGCAAACAATGAAAGGATTTCTTCGATGGAAGAATGCTATTGTTTGCCAAAATCAGATCTTCATATGCAAATACAAAACACTTTCACAATCTACGCATAAAATTCTTGCAATATTGTTATCTAGAGATACTAAAGATATCAAAGGGAATATATGAACCGAAATGCAAAAGTGCTCGTAAAATACGGATTGCTATCAAGTATGATGCAGGACATTTCTCTAGAAACATTCACGACATTATCCATTCTGTAAAATGGTCAAGAAATCGACTGTTAGGAAAATTACGCAGTGTTTTAGCCTTTACTTATTTTAACTTTGTTGACTGCTAGATTCATTACTAATTCGCACAATTTTCTGAAACTGAAAAACGCGCACGTAAAACGTACATGGGAAATTAAAGATCAGAGACTATATGTTCATTCTACAGTGAAGTATAACTACGTGTATATTGCTGGTTTGAGAAAATGGTTCCATTGAATTTGAAAACTGATTTCCAGACGAAGCTTAGCGAATGCGACCAAATCTCTAAATGGCAGTGTCGTTTTGCTAAATGAAATATAATTTCAGCTCTTGCATTTGTATCACCTGGCTATAATGAATGCATCTTCTTTACACTATCCCTTCCTAGCCCCATCTACGCTAGTAAAATGATGGACATTGATAGAGCTCATTTACAAGTTTGGGCATGACCCATCAGGTAAAACAGAATGACATTTTTTGAGGGCAACATGACATTAGGTTGTGCTGGTAATATGTCAAAGAATGACCTAACATCCTCCATTTAAAAATAAAAAATCATTGCACACGTGCGCGTGCGACAATAAAAGTCTTAAAGCTTTTAACACTCTAAAATGAAACTGAATTGCGAAGAAAAACCACGAAAATGCACCAGATCTCACAAGTTTGACTTTGATTTTTCCTCGCCTTTTAATGCAACGAACAAGTAGATGCTTAGACCTGTATGACATACAACTCAAAGTACTTGTGTAAAACATCTAAATGATTAAGCAATTAATTGCTAGCGTTTTCACTCTAGGAAAACTGATGCAGGGAACAACGAATTCAAGATTTTTTTTAATGATCGCGAAACTAGATTTGTATTTCTGATGTAAATTTTAGAATGAGAAAACATACATAATTATTGTTACCTATTACAAGGAGCAGAACTTAACTTCTTTCATCAATCCGTTGATGAAGACGTCTTGGAGTATTCAAAGTCGGCAAATATTCACATATGCGGTATCTAAATATGACTATTCCAAAACTGAGATTTTCAATTATCGCATTCTTGCATTGCGTAATCAATCAACTTAGTATCGATTTTTTTAATCATGAAAAATGACAAAAGAAATATTGAAATAGATAATAAATTGGCTTGACAACCGATGCAAACTTGCATGACATCAGAGAATTTGAAAGTCAAAATTTAGCATGAAAGCCTGTGTGATGTGCTTTTTTTTACAAGATTATATCCACATAAACAATACGAAAATTCACTCACGCAGTTCCCTTCGTCTTCCATTCCTTATAAATTTCATACGCTTGTTTGATAATCGCTTCGTCCTTTGCAATTATGCTCAACTGAAGTAGTGGCAGCCGAGTTAACCTGCAATGCATTACAAAATGTGATATGTGAATGATTAGTTTTTCCTGTTGTAGAGAATTACATTTTCTGTTAGCTAAAGTTTCCGCGTTTGATTCATAAAATTGAATCTGATACTATATAAATATTACACTCTCATACTACTTGCAACCTGGAACTTAAGTACATGCTACCTGTCTAAAGTATTCATGGAGATTAAATTACTCACAATCCTATATGGTTCAGTTTTTTATTTGTGAGAGTAAACTTGGTACCAGGACCATGTAAGATGACTGCGGTGAGAAAGTTGACATATTTCTGAAATAAAAAATAGACCAGTCATGAAATGGAGACTTGCGCAGATACAAAAATAGCATCTTACTCTGAACTTTGGAAGTATTTCAGGTTCTGATTTTATTCTTCGGTAAACATATGACAGACACTTGGAAGCCGTCGACCAAGGATTCTGTGCTGTCTCGTTTCGTAAGTACATAGACAGATTTAGAGCAACTCGAATGTCCAAACGACCGGCTCTGTAAAATAAGTGAAGATAAACTATATTGCTCAATCATAGGTGATGTCACCAAACAGGAGGATCAGGATTGTGATTTAATGTTTTCACTTGTATTTGAGAAAAGATTTCACTTCCTTGAATTGTTTCAATCCTTCATTCAATTACTATAAAAAACGATTTTTTTTCTCCTCCACATTTCGGGTCCACACCCTTCTTCATCCCCGTGCGGCTCCGGGACTAAATATAAAAGGACCGACGTTCCCCTGCGTGCCGTCAGAGGCGACTAAAAGGTGCCTTTTGCCACTGCAGCTCTAGTGTTGGTAGTTTGATGTCTTATTCTAATCGCCTTCCTCAGGGGCTATACTAAGTTGATATTTCGGGGGATCCTGACAGCCGAATCTTAGCTGTTGGGACATGCAACAAAGTTCTTTGAGTTTCCTATCCTGTGGCATATCTGGCTATGCCTTGTCAAAAGGTCCCTCAGCGATGACCCCCCCCCCCCCGATCTTCGGAGGTAAGGTGTGGGGTGGGACAACTGGAGTTGCTGCCTCCCCTGTTCAATGCTGCTCACCGTGTGTGAACAGCTTTGCCTTGGGTATGGCGACACCCTGGTGGTATCGGAATCCTCCCAGGGGCTCCTCGCCAGCAGTAGGCACTAACTTGCTTTCTGGGTGCGTTGCTTCGTATTGTATTGATGCGGAGCCTCCTATCTGGTGTACTGAGTCGGGTCCAGCTATACAATACAACACAACTAATAAAGCTACAACAACAACGAATGGTCGTTGTATGCTCTGATGGTTGCATACAGAGTCGAATGGCCGATAGAGGGCCCTGAAGGGAGGACCCTGGGGATTGGGCGCAGCCGGTGTAGGGGCCGTGTGCATGTGACATGCAGTGGGATGTCGCGTGCGGATCGGGAAATCGGGGTACCGTCGACGTTCGGGGATTGTGAAGGAGGACCTCTGAGGGTTGATGACCCTGAAGTGGAGAGACAGCAGTCGGGACTGTGTGTCGTCTGCCGTCTGACCTTGCGCAAAGAGCGGACTTCTGTGAGCTGTACGGCCTGTGGGCAGAAATCCCACTGCAAGTGCTGCGGGCTCAGCAGATGGCAGAGGGAGCGCGAGGTGCATTGCACCTGCGTGGGTGTACCGGGGAGGACCAGGGAATGAGGGAGGTTGATGGAGGCCGGGAAGTGTGATGGGTGCAAGAGGGTCAGGTAAAAAGGGCATGGGGTAGAGTGTATGTATGAAGCATACATTTTCGTGTCGCAAAGTTCCCCGAAATCGTTGGTTTCGTCGACTGGAAGTCAAATTTCATGGACGACGACACGAAGTACTGTTAAGGGGTACAGATTGATTACGTCATCATACGTTTCTTTCAATTTTTACAACAAAATGGCATACACGTGAGTTTGCAATTAATTCTATATTTAATTAACTAGCTTAAATATATGTAAGTATTGTGTTAAACAGTACTATTGATAATGTATACATAAGCAATGCTGATTGCTGAACTCGACCTGCATAAACAGAATCATAAACAGAAATATAAATTTGTTGGGGAATTTATCCTTTGGCTGAAAACAATGTATGAATTACGCAACAGAATCTGAAGTGAGTATTTTTTTGCAGAATTATATGCAATCAACTTCAGGTTGAACTGTGTCAACATGGAGAAGAGATTGCACAAAGAAATAGGATTACTGAGGCTGATTATTTCTGCAAGCCCTAATATACGAAATTTAATAAATGCTGCATTGACCACGTCGCTGGCACGTGATTGACCACCGAAAAATCTCGGATTATCACTTTGTTGATCAAATATACGCTGCTGCAAACAAAATGATAACTATACTTGTCTGTAAAAGAGGAGAATGGTTTCCAATAATGAGAGGGCTATTGGCGGTGTTCAAATCGCTTTTAGTCTTTCATTTCGAGAAAATAATAACTTAGGCCACAGAATTCAGAATGCCCCATTCCAAAAAATAGCTTGTTAACTATCACGGAAATCCTGTCAAACCAGCAAATTTTGTGAAATGAATAAAAAAATGAAATGATTGCTTCTATAAATAAGGCTTCTACATTAACTTGCTGTGGTGAGATGGAAAGCAGCATAGTGTCTGTACAGACTAAGTGCTGACCTATTATACAAATCCTGTTCAGTGCAGCCATTCCAAGCCTCATCAGACCGGTGAAATCAGCACCATACTCGGACCACCACTGTAGAACTAAACTTATATTTCGTGTATTACTATCGCATGATCTATTTACACCTTTAAACAGCAATATTTGTAATGTTTCACAGATCAGACTGAATCATAGTGTTGATATTGAAGGACGACAGAATTATTGCTATGCTACAAGCTCGAGGCGTTTCGAGAGAAAATCTGCAAAATGATTGGATTTTCTCAATACTAAGTCGCATGCGCCAATAGGCTCATTTAAGGCTCCAAAAGCAATATAATATCGACTTTTCCATTTCTAGGATTTACACTGGATTCATCCTATCTATTTTCCACGATTTCAAACGCGCAATAATCTTAGCCATGCACTGTAGTCAATTGTTCACAATTAGGTGCTGGATTGACGTCATCTTTCTCCACTCACTTTGGTGATGTTCAATCACTATCATGCTTTGCGGTGACTGGAACGAATCAAATGTCCTGAAATTTCATTCAAAATGTGATTTCAACACACTAGGCATCCATTTCTTAAATGATTATGATATAATCGCAGCACACTAGCAGTTATTGCATTTTTCATTAAAAATTGCTCATTAGCTTGACATTCTCGACGAAGCCAAAAAATCGAGGTTTTCTCAGTGACAATTATGGCGTTTATCGCGTTTTGCACACAACTCGCTCACTCTCATCCCTTTTTGCGTCCTTGTGGTCCAGAAGATGCTGGGTTAGACGATTTCCGCTTGATGATGCTCCTCTACTTCTGGCGATCGTGTGTATAAGCTTCTTGAGCACCAACACTTTTCAGGTCTTCGGCGATGACATCGCGCCAGGTCTTTCTTTGGCGTCCAAGACACGCTTGCCAGATACTTCCATGTCAGTAACTTTCTTGACCCATTCCGACTCGTTCTTCCTCCGCACATGACCAAACCAGCGCAACCTTTCTCTTCTGATCGAATCCAAGATATTCTCTAGCCCCATTTCCTGTCGCAGTTCTTCATTCGACCTTCTCTCTGATCTTCTCACTCCGCACATCCAACGTATCATGCGCATTTCCGCAGACAGCAGCATCCTTTCATTATTTGCGAGCATCGGCCACGATTCACAACCGTAAATCATTGCTTGCCGGACACATGCAGCATACAGCTGGCCTTTGACTCGCATGGACGGTGACTTCGATGTTAAAAAGGCTTGGAGCTCCCGAAACTTTCTCCAACCACACCGTATTCTGGCAACCACTGCTGACTCAACACCACCGCAACTGTCGATAACATCACCAAGATAGCAGAAGCTATCCACGCTCTCAAGTCGGGTTCCGTGCATGTCAACGCACTTGGGAATATCTTCACCATCATCCTTCGAAGCTGATAAGCACTTCTCACACCTGTAATTGATAGCCGTAGTGAGTCTCCCTTTCACTTTTGAGCGTCGCGCATGCAACCAACCATTGCAGATGTTACATTGGATTGAGTTCGCTCCCACACCTTTGCAGCATTTTACACATGGCCATTTTGCTGTCTGGTACTTCTTCTCGACTCTGTCTTTACCACCGCTTACCATGATCTTTGTCTTTGTGGCATTCATCTTCAAACCTTTACAGGACAAACTTCTTTCCCAACACAGCAATTTCGCTTGAAGATCTTCCTCCGAGTCAGCCATAAGGAGAAGGTCATCTGCATATAGAAGTTCATATGGCAATCCCTTCCTCGCTGCTTCACTTACGGCATCCATAACTATGGCAAAGAGCAATGGACTCAATACCGAACCTTGATGCACTCCTACATCCACAGTGAAGTGGTCAGAGTCCCCGAACTTAGTGCGAACGGCTGTAGTTGCATTGCGATATAGTGTCATTATCGCTCTTACAAGCCATTCCTCGACTCTACTTTTGCGAAGAGACCACCGTAAAACTTCTCTTGGGACTCTGTCGAAGGCTTTTTCAAGGTCAACGAAGGCTAGGAACATCTCCTTTTGCTTAGCACGATACTTCTCTATGACCTGTCGGGTTATAAAGATGGGATCAGTAGTACCTCTACCAGGCATAAAGCCGAACTGCATTTGATCAAGCTCTATTTGAGAGCGCAGTCTCTTCTCCAGTACTCTTTCGAACACCTTCATGGCATGATCCAACAGCTTTATTGATCTGTAGGATTCGCATTGTAGAGGATCTCCCTTACCCTTGTACAGAGGAATGAGCACACTACTACACCAATCATGAGGGATATCATCAACTTGCAGAACTTCGTTAAACAGCTCTGATAACCATTTCACTGATACGTCCAGGCTGTGCAAGAACATTTCATTGACAACATCGGACGGACCGGGAGCTTTTTTCTTCTTCGTGTTGTTCAGAGCATTTCGAACTTCTTCAGATATGCTTCGCCACGGTCCCCTCACAGTAGGACACTCAGTTGCACCGTCCCAGCTGTTTTCAACATTCATCAACGTTGTCATGAAATCTCTCCATCTTTGTTTCACTTCATCAGGTTTGGCCATGATGTTTCCCTGTTCGTCTTTAACGCACGACACTCCCTGAATATCCCGATTTTCGGATGCCATCTGTTTCGCAATTTTGAAGAATCGCTTTTTGCCGTCATCAGTGTCAAGATTCTTTGCAAACTCGCGTCTTTTAGTTTCTTGGATACACAAACTCTTCGTATATACATAATGCACATACATACAATATAGCAAAATATGTTATTATTAAAAAAACGCGGATCTTTTAAGTGCAAAATGTTTGCGATTCTGCATCTCTATCAAGGGCAAAAGCCTCAACATTTTATTCTTTGCCAACGAACTATATTCAATTTTGAAGTTTTTTTTAGTTGAATCTTATCTAATAAGAGTTTTTAAGATGAAGAAAGTGGGAATTGAATAGAACGGAAACTAAGAGTCATTTCCAAAAATTGTGACTGTTTTTCTCCCGGAACTTCTGAGCTACAATACCCTTTCCAACCGGAAAATGAGAGCAGGGGAAACTAAGAAGAGCAACACCGGTCCCCGTTTCTTTCCGTCGGAATTTGAAGCTAGTTTCTGTCTGATTTAGAACCGAAATGAAACTTGCCGGCATTCGTTTCCCTCATTCTCGAAATCGGTAAGGAACAGGAGAACCGAGAACTGTCTTTTACAATTATTCATGCAATATTTAAAATCTGAACTTGCGAGTCGAAATGCCTCTTAGTTGATCGGTAGTTCTAGGGACTCAACAAGGCGTTCTGATTTTACAATTGTAACCAAGAAAGAAGATGAACTTTAAGAATGAAGATTATACAGAAAATTTTGAAATTTTGAATGAATATTTATTTTCTTTCTTCGAGAGAGATTGATGGTTCTCTGTTCTTGTTCCGCTTCAAGTCCTCAAATTTAGAACGAGAAAGGACCATTAAACAGTCCCCGTTCTATAATCGAGAGCCACAAGAAAATTATACCTCACTTCGAGTTTAGCTAAAAGAAAATTATTTAGTCGTGAGCGCAACTTTGAGCATGAAGGAAAATCAGCTTAATTATTTCATGAACATACTTTTTTATGTATTGAAAACAAATTAATGATGAAAATGGATTTAGTGAAGCCACAGAGACGCAAGATAAGATCGTGATGTGGTCATGAATGTAAAAAGTGGCAAACCATGCATTACTGATAAGATCACACAGTAGTAGGAAAATTAAACATAATTTATTTAGTAAAAAGAAATTAAGTAAATACAGTAACTATTGAAAGTATATGAATCAACAGTCTGAGAAGAAATAATCTTTCTTTTTGAACACGCAAATTGGCAGTGTGAATAGACACATTTTCTGTTATAGCGAGCTTAAATGATCATCGTGTGTCAATGAGTGCTTGCTTAATTTTCTTGCTACAGCATTTGGTCCCTTCGATTGTATTATGTTAGGTGCTTGGTGATAGCTAATTTATTTTTCATTGATGTCGAATAATGCAATTTATATAATTGCTATTGCTTGTATGTATACTACACTGCTGCTTGTATTGTAGACTAATAACACAATTTACTATTTTTTTCATTGAGTAGCCCTTTCGTTCATGGCTCGTAGCTGTAGTAGGGGTGAAAATTCTGTGAAAAATTGCTGTAGAAGATTTATTTGGGTCTGCTGCTAGTAAAAAGTCCCTTTGGAGCAGTTTCACAAATTTCCGGAACTGGACGAGATTGGTTAGCTATGGAATTTCCTCTAAGCAGATCGTTGCTTTTAGCAATACATGCATGGTGTGTTTATGAAACCTTTTTTAACTCTAAAGAACTGAAGAAAATTAAAACTAAAGTGATACTATTTCTGGGATTCAGTGAACAATGGATGTGATTTTCAATAATTCACAAAAGAACATGCTCAACATTTCCTAAATAATGAGCTTCCTCGACCAGTAGATGGCACTATAATGATCTCTACGTACTACAAAGATTCCTTTACAGGTCTATACAACAATTATCAATCTTTTTCGTCAAAATTACATAAACGCAAATTAGACAAAGCACTGCTTCGCTTAGCGAGGCTATTATGCTCAACAAGACACTACCAGAAAGGTATCACCTTTATTCTAACCATCCTTATCCACCTTGGTATATTGACAGTCATGCAAAACTTCCATCAGAGAAAAAATATAACAGTCGAAAAGAAGAAAAATTGAAATACAATCTAATTATAATTAATATTGTGCAATAAAACAACTGCATGAAATCTAAAACACTTGCTGCCATCCATGCGATTCCAGTCGTCCGAAATTGTCCAACCCAACTCAAAACCTATGATTTTTGTTCTTTCGGAGTAAGGTACATGGGGAACAGTGAGTGTGGAAACTCGTCAAAAGGAGAATATGCCGAACTGACCTTTTACTTCAGATAGAAAATTCAAAAATAAAAGCATTCTGCCTCAATCAGCAATCACCTAATTTGCCGCAATCGAAAGAGCCAAATGTGACAGCAGCAAAATCAATCATTCAGCACTTCAAGAGCACACGATGCAAACGGCACAACTTACTATTGTGTCAATTAGCACGGTGAACCACAATTTGTGTACTTAAAAAGAAAGATCAATCTGTTCTCAGGCTGCGCTGATTCTTAGACACTCACTGTAATTACCATCTCTTCATTTTTTTATACATGTAATAGTCTTTAATATCATTTTACATTACTTATAATCTCTAATATTATTCACAATCATCTAAGGATTCAATAGGGAGCAAAAAGTGACAAACATCGGAATGAATCTGACAACAGCGGGACGTGTTGCAACCGACAACCGACGTATTTTAATCTCAACGGTCATGAAAAAGAGGGACCGCTTTTCCATCAGATAATCAGTGACTGGCGTTGACTTGCCTCATTTTGCGTCGGTGTGACTTGACCAATTTGAGCGTGATTCTTTTTGTATCTTCACTAGAGAATTAGTATGATCATGCAGAAATCAAGCCGATTTTACCTTTTGAAATGAATAAAAATTCTTACCTGGCAAGGTTAAAAGCGTCGCTGAGGAGGCCACCTCGATCGTCTTGATCTATAACAGATAAATTAGTTCGCAATTGTTTAGTAAGCGCCGCCCACAGCTCAGTAGTGTAATTCACACGGTAGTATCCAACTTGCTTGAAGTTAGCTTTCACCCACACCGGAGTGAACGGTAACTCCACCGAGTCTTCTGAAAGCACATAAAAATTAATTACACTATAACCTCTACAGGGAGTTTTATGCAATTCATAATAGCGGCCCAGAACATTTACATGAATACACTTGCCGACAGCTATACAATTTACACAACCACATGCAAAATTACAGATTTTCCAATTGTTTCCAATTGGTCAAACACGGCCAACTTAGTTCCAATCGGTGCTGTGGCCTTCATACCCACCATATAGTAGACGCAAACTTGCATATACTGTCTACGATGATGACACTGATTTTGCATTTTGAGTTGACCTTGTTATTGTAAAAAGCATTTGAAAATTTAAATAGCCTTGAAAATTTTGCTGGATTTCTCTACAGGTTTTCGCACATTTGTTGACTTCTCTAGTTAACAAAATATAGCACTGGAATGATTCGCCACGTTATAAGAGACATGGCTTCTGTTAGTGCGTTCCAGTCTTCAATTGCATCCTGTTTCAAACGTGTGGATATTTGTGACTCTGCTTGTCAGCAGCTATCAGTGCGAGTTGGGAGTCACTTTCTATGTGCTTTTAGAGTTATTCCTTTCATGGGTTGATACTTGTTGATCACAATTCAAGAACATCGAGTCCTTGTTGCCTAGTAATTGAGAAATACGAGTATAATATATATACAGTGTTGGCCAGAATGGATGACTCATTTAATCAATTTGCATTGTTTTCTATTGTGGTTGAATCTGCAGACAGCCTGAACTCTGTACGGAAATGCATTTTTTAACAACTGTCTTGTAGGACTATCTGCATAATAGCTGAGCTGTTATGGCTTAGTATTACATGTGGTTGTGGGCTTGAAGTCACATAGATCACAAAAATTCGAGATACCCAAAAACGATAAATGCTGTAAAGATTTTTGCCAATCTGCCGATGGAAATTGGAATACTACGAACGGGTTCCAGTCACGATCTTGTAGAAAACCAAAGAACGCAGCTCAACCCATTTTATGTGACACGCTTGAAGACCAACGGAAGATAAATGGAATTTTATGTAATAAGTTGAGCTTCTCGATGCTTGACAACATTTGTGGGGTAATTCAGAAAAAGGGATGCACTCCAAGCACTGACCGGTGGTCACTCATGTAATATTTAGATAAATATATTACTTGGATTATTATTTGACTTCCGGTTATCACTTTATACAAAATAATGCACACTTGCAAGCATCAAGGTAAATTTATCACCAAAACATATAAAACACACATCTGAGTCATCCATTCTGGCCAATACTTTATATACAAGCACCTCTTTGCAACCCTCTTAGATTTTTAACATCAATTCTGTAGACTTCTTAATTTACTCGCTGTTTATCTGCTGATGAAGATTGGTGTTGCTCCTGCTTCCCAGTTGAAACCGGTTTGAGCAAAAGAGTTATCAAAGATTTCAGCGACATCTTTCTTTTTGAAAATACATATTTAATCTATCCACTGAATTACTTCTTCTGAATTACATTCTGAACTACGCCAAAACATATCCTTGATATCGTTTTGGGATACGTCCAGCATTGTTTTCCCCAGAACCTCACGTTTCTTCATATCCAGCCAAAATGTTTGTGCCGTTCGAGGGGAGCTGTTGGTGACGAATCGAATAGGAATAGACCATCGATAACTGAAGATAAAAAATTAGCTTGTTTCAACAATATATACATCGCGCAGCATATTTCCACTCACTTATGCTTGGATGTGTATTTGTCTTCCCATATTGTTGTGGCATTTGAAAATAGGAGATAACGATCTTGACGAAAGATGAGCTTTTTGCCATCAACTGATACAGTGACAAGTGGGTAGTTAGATTGCTCTGTCCATGTCGACATAACCCGTCTCAAGTCCTTTGCTGGACTATTTTTTGCAGTTCCTGTCGTATTTGCGTTGTAGGCCTGCAAGCAAATCATGAATTCGACGATCCTGGGAATTATGCTATTTATCGCAACGCCAAAATATACATTATTTTATGCACTGCTCCAGAACTTATCCAGTACTATGATGATAGTGAGATTTTCATAACAATAAACTATTATGTACTGACCGCCGACAAGGCATTCCACAGATCGTAGCTTTCTGCGTTTCTAAACTGAAATTTGTTGAGATATTTGTTCAGTCCTATTTCAGTTACTCTCCGCCCAATTACACTGCTCAGCATTCGAATCAAGGAGGATCCCTGAAGATTAGATAGGAATCATGTAAAAAAAGCAAATATTTGCACTTTATTGTATATATACCTTATAATATACAACATCATCGAAAATGGAATCGATCTCGTACGGATCTGTTACTGCTACACTGACTGGATGACTGGCAAAATGCGCATCGAAGAAAAATGCGTACTGGAAATTTTGCAGTTGGAATTGCTCCATCTGAAAAGGGTGAGAAAATTTGCATCGTAAAACAGACTTGAATTCAGCAGTAAAAGGGGTGAAAGATCACAAACGTGATTAGAACTAAAATTGCGAAATTAGACAATAAATGTAACATAAAATCTTGATTCAAACTGAGATAATGAAATACAATGAACGCCGGTTAAAATGAATTCCGTTTACAATGAAAGGGCTTTAACTGTCTGACAAATTATTCAGATTTTACATTAAAATACGGTAATAACGAATTTTGCTTTCAAAAATACGAGTATATTAAGCTTAGCATTGCCAATTTTACTTTTATCAACAGACATCAAACTCAGGTAACATTCAATACTTCAAGTCGATGGAGATTTGATTTTTGCCTCACGACATCTGCAATCATAAGCATGCAGTAGATCATGAAGAAATAATAGGACCTTCATATATGCAACAGATTTCTGTGAAAACATAAATACTCTTTCACTTATATTCAATTTGGAGTTGCCAGTGCTCTTGATCATCAGTTAATTGTTAGTCAAAATGTAATAGAACCTTATCTCACATTTGATGATATAACGATAAAGATACAATGAATTCGCCTATAGCGAATCAAATTTAATGGTCTCCAGAATTTTTTATGACATGAATGAGGTACTATCTTTATGTAGGAATATACATGTACATTAAACAAGAGCCAAATCGCACATCACAGCATCACAATCACGCTCATAATAATTTAATGAAAAGATGCTGATGGACGCTTTCGTAGCTTAAATCTCGTGCCTGGCAGGCGTAGAGACGACACTCATTTTCGTAGGGCATTTTCGTCATGAATCGAATTAGGATTGAACGTTTTCAATTCACGTAAAAGCCCCAATTTTCAAATAAATAGTAGGTTGATACAAGAATTTACTTGGAAAAGTATTTTGAGTTTTTTTCGATCATCTAGCCATGATTGGAACGAAAGAAGTGTAATGAGAGAGAGACATTAGTTTCCTTTCCATGGAATTTCTCTGATGACAAACAGTAGTCGCATATTTTGTTGATAGGGAAGAGTCAAGAAAAATTTGATGTTATCTTAGTTATTTATTTTTATAAAGCTATTAATTTCAATCACTACTCAGTGATCATCTCCAGGCGAAAAGGAATTTTAACATTGACTTATACATAAGATTAAAAATTTTTTGTACAATGACATCATAAAAATGTGATATGGAAGAGATGATGATATAGGAAATGGGTAATAGAGACATGTATGAGGCAGGTAGTACTGGGTTACATAGTACCAGTAGCATAGAAAACAATGACCTGACTGAAAAGTTAGTGGTATCTAAGTAAAGTTTGACTCCTAAGTATCAGAAAAAGAGAAATTCTCTGTAGCTGTTCAGTTCATGTTTGTTGTTAATTATTGGTTTTAATTTGTTGATATAAAAAGCTTCTCTTAGACGAAGATTACTTGTATCGTGGTCATGTGCTAGAATTGATGTTATGATGTTGTTCGTCTGACAGTTGTTCAAATGTTTTCTGATGGACGAATCAGCAGTTGTCATATGCTCTTTGTAGCGAATATGGAAAAATCGTACAGTGCTGCCGATGTAAAATTGGTGGCATTTAGAGGAAGAGATCTGATAAACAATGTTTTTCTTCTGGCACTTCTTAGAGTCAAGCACAGGACAATTCGATAAGTTGCAGCGCTGATCTTGTTGTGAGTTCGCTTTGAGTGCATTTCTTAGTGTTCTATTTTTTCTTGTTAGCCGAACATTTATTTTTTTTCTCGTCGGAAGACACTTTTAATTTGGTTATCTAACTTGTCAGATATGTAAGGAAATGGAAAATACATAAATTCATTGTCATTTTTCCGCTTAGATTTTCTGTTTTTCTTTGAAGAATATTTTATCATTCGTGTGGGGTGTTCATTGCTGAGGAGAATATTTTCGAATACATTTTCATGTTTTTTGTAGACTTGCAAAGTGGAACATCGTTCGGCAATTCGCTGTTTTCCGTTTCTGATGAAGTGAGATTTTGTTATGGTTGGTAGATTTGATCTATAATGGACAAAAATATTCTTTCTTTAGAATTCAAATTGAGGATTGTTTGATATGAGATTAATATACATGTCTCTATTACCCATTTCCTGTATCATCCCTTCCATATCATGTTTTTATGATGTCATTGTACAAAAAATTTTTAATCTTATGTATAAGTCAATGTTAAAATTCCTTTTCGCCTGAAGATGATCACTGAGTAGTGATTGAAATTAATAGCTTTATAAATAAATAAATAACTAAGATAACATCAAATTATTCTTGACTCTTCCCTATCAACAAAACATGCTCTTTAGTCAAGACATTTTCAAGTAGTCGCATGGTAGTAGGCATGCCGATGAAGACATCAAGTAACATATTTAATACATTTCTCTATGATTATCAATATTTGAATCGTGATATCTGAGTCATGAAAGGGTTTGTCAAGCTGTTCAAGTCAGACTTACTAGGAAAGTCTAGCACACATTGACGATGGCTTAGAGGAGCATCAGTCGTCATAAAGACAGATTAGCATAATTTATATTTAGAAAATCTTTTTTAGTGCAACAACTTGATAAATTGATAAATCTACACTGAAGTGAAGCATTTCGGAATTGGATGAAAAGAAATAATACATACATAATAAAATTAGATTAAGGGAACACAAAATGACAACTACAATTTTCAGAAGAATAATGTGTCTAAATCTCTTTTGCTGGTGTTTCTCAACCTTTTCTCAACCAATGCATGATGTGGTCCTCCGCGTACCCAGACAGACCGTTCAGAAGAAAATGAAGAATTCCTTCGGGTACTCATATTAATCTTTACTGCGAAGATTTTGGACGCATTAAAGATTAATATGAGTACCCGAAGGAATTCTTCATTTTCTTATTTTCTCAATCTTTGTGAAACAGTGTAGCATCACTTCATCATAGTCCACTAAATTTTAATACAATATAGCATTGTGTGATGCATCTCGCTCAATAAAAATTATTTGAGAGCTGTGCGTGTGTAAATTGTGTAACACAGAAGGATGCTCACTTATGTGAACCTTGTGCCTGATGTCTTTGTGCTGACAGTTGAATGTCAAATGTTGAAGAAACAGTATCAGATATTCATAAAAAGGATATTCAACTTAGATTCGTCGCCTCCCCCGATTTCATTTTTCGCTCTCACCGTTGAGAGCTACTATCTAAAGCCATGCTTAATTTCTTGTGTAGAATATTTTCCTACAAGGAGCAATTCAGGCACATATTTTTATAATGCACCTTCCGTTATAGTTGCCAATACATACAAATAGAACTGCATCCACATCACAGCATACAGCTTGAATTGTACACGTAGATTCATTTCAGTGTCAAAAATACACCACATTTGCGATCGTTTTACAATGTGATTAATTCTTTGTCATGCATTACTAGGATTGATTGCAAACATGTGATTACAAAATTTATGCTGGTAATGCTATAGGTGAAATTTTAAGCTTAGCAACCTATTGAAGCAATACGTTGTTTATAGCAGACTCAGGTTTCAAAACCCACCACCATGGTAAAAATACGACCCAGTGCAACTTTCAGATATGTGATATAGCAAAGGTTAAGGTGCATATCATGAGGTAAGGGAAGAGATTACAGTTTACTTGACAAAATTTTACAAGTCAATTGAAATTTAAATATCAAATAGTCGAGAAAAGTAAGGACTCTTTCCAAAGGAATATATATAATTCAATGAGCGAATAGTTAGTTAGCTTGCTTTCACACCATGTTAGTAAAGGGTCGCTCGCGTTTTTGACTATTTATTGCACTCTTAAACATTCGACGCTACTATAAATGCATGCATGTAGCGTGTTGGCATCGGGTGACAAGCATTCATCCTGAGCTATTCCGTCCGATTTTATTGTGATGTTTAAAGATATCAACGCAACATTTTGAATTAAAGCCTAACATTAGAGTAGAAAGAAGGCACAGTGTGAAAAAATGAACATTTCTTGAAAACAATAACCAAAAATGAGTGGGTTATTCTAGTGGACTAAATTAACTGACATGACATGCCTGTTTCACCATAAAATGATCAAAGAATTAGTAATAATTCTGAAGGTGATAATAACTTGTTTGATCATTTTCCTGCTAAGAATTCCGATATCAGTTTAGCAGCTTCTCTCAGAACATGTTTTGAACAGCAGCCACACTTTACGACTATGCACATCATGAAGTATTAACAGATCATCAAAATTTCTATTAAATGTCAGTCCTGCTTTACAATACAAGGTTGTGCTAAATCTACAGATGTGACTGTCCCCTCTGTAATACAAGCTAAGTATGAACTGTTGATAAAAAAGTTCAGTTTAAAGCTACTTCTGTCAATGTAGTATGTTATGTGGAGAAAAGTAGGGGCAAACGCATTATGACAACCACTGCCATAAACAATCCCGAACAAAACTGCTCTTCAAACAAGCGCACATTGTTGGTACATACTTGCATCTCTCTCATAGGCTACACAACGCAGCAAAATCATCAATACATTATAGCCCTTCTCCACGCAGTTCACAATCTGAACATAACTTAGATGCACACGGAAAACACTGTCGGAAATCCGAACCCAACAAGTCATCCGTCTCAAAGAGGATGCTTGTACAACTATTGCATCAGTCCATTCTTCGTCATTCTTTTTCCATCGATGTCTAGTTCACACACGCAGTACGAACAAGCCCTTCTCTTGCACTGACCTACACAAATTTCACGCAGTTTTTTACCTGTGGATTGACCAATCATATGTGCGGAGCGGAGCTACTCTGAAAAAAGGAGCGGGTAGCGCAATCCAACCAAGCAAATGGGCAGATTTCACCACCACCACCACCACCAGCAGCAGCACCCGAAGTCATCAGGGGCCTATTTCAATTCAAGGTCCCTAACCTTACTACCTTACGGTTAGGTACCTAATGTCATGCTCCCTTAAGGTGGATAAGCGCATAGAAATCCGATGCTCTGTAATAATAAATGACTAGAACGGCCATGGACCATGAAAACAATAGAAGGTCACGGACGGACATGCGCTATCATGACAACGGTACCTATACGATGGCGGCTTCTAGTGGTTGACAATTGGAAGGCACCAGCAGCTTATCTGTGAACTTCGTAAATATTCACGGCCATTATCATTTCTCTTTACATATGAAAGCATGCTGACAAAATAACTTACAATAAATCGCCATGCGGCAAGAATTTACAACTGCTGCATGTTTCAGTGATTTGACTCTTCCAAAGATCTGGCAATTGGCACCTAGCTGAGCAACTGAAATTTCCATCAACAAACAGCTGTTGTACATTCTAGGCTCAGTAAACATAGCGAAAAGTCGGTTTTCTATGGATAAGCGTATTACAATTTCAAAGCAGCACCGTTGAAGCATCTAATCGAATAACAAACAATTCATTGTCTCTGTCTGTCACGTGGTGGAATAGATATCTTACCTTGCAGAATGATTCTACATCATGAAAAGAGCGAAAAATCTTAAAGTATCTTAAGGAGGTAGTATCTTGGCCTCTTTCAATCTTATATTAGGTGGCAAAACTTAAGGTAAAGAGCAAGGTAGCTCTACACCTACCTCATCAGCTACCTAACCTATTTACTGTCATTCCACAGTTGATATCATAACTTTCGATGATTATCGAACGATGCATGATGTCAAGCAGATTTTATGTAATGCTTAAATTGAATGAAAAGTGAGTCTTTATATGGTACAAGGTAGGTTTCTTTGTGATATAGGAAAACAATGCGGCAATTAAGAATATGCAGACCGTTTCAAAAATAATTGCACAAAGAAAACGCATTCTCGAATGAAATTTTCGTGTTGAAGTTTTGGTTCAATTTTGATAAACCTTATACTATATAAAACTTATATTTCACAGATAATTTTGGCAAATATTTCAGTTTCTCAAGTGGTTAGTTGTGGTCAGTCGAGACCACATATGAAAGCCACCAATAAATTGTTGCACAAGAAAATTTAAGATATTCCAGATATTCGTGAAACTTTAATGTAGCGTAATATTTTAGTAAAATAATACATGTGTATTACGCAGGATTCCTTTGCTATCTTTGTAACTAAGCAAGAAGCAGTACGATAGCGGATGAGTGCCTATAACCCCGGGCATTTGACAAATTACTCTCTGGGCTACTACCATTCACTATGTTCAGTTCAGGTGATAATCTACCGGTCACAGAACCTATAGCTCATGAGCTTTGCAATGTATGACGCAATTTACATGTACTACATCAACTAGAAGTAAAAAGAAAGTGTCCTACATTTCGTTTCATGGTCATTAATATGTGGGATTTCATAAACATCGATAATTTAATTATCTTAAAACGCTTCTTTGGCTACAGTTTATTCTCTCTTACTAATGTGGCCAATGGACTGCCTGTCATCGAGAACTTTGTGCCACCCATCTTGATAACCAACGACGATCTTTATCACCCATTTTGAGATCAACATCCGTTTTTATTTACATGTATCTTACTGTTTCCAATACACATCCTGCAGTAAATGGAACGCCAATCGTCTCCAGATTCATTCATGAATTTAAGGGCTTACTTTTTATGGTGCAGATTCATTACGTTAGGTAAGATATCTATTTGACCTCGTGACACAAAGGCATTGAATTGTTTGATATTTTGTTAAATACCTGAAGAGAGCTCGCTAGGTACCTTAAGATAATGCTCCCTTAAGATTGAAATACGCTTATCCACCTTAAGGGACCATGATGTTAGGTACCTAACCTTTAGTTAGCAAGGCTGCTATCTTTCATTGAAATAGCCCCCTGTAGAAGATTTCATTTACTGCAAAATGAGTGTCGGAAACTAAAATCTATGAATATCACGAGCACAAATATAAGCGAATGACGTATATAAGTTTCTCTTGATGCTGATTCATCACCTCAGATACTTTAGGGGACCTAGCATCATCTTAATGAACCTAGCCTTAACTTTTGAAAGGTACTAACGTCATTTCTAAGAATCTTAAAGTTAGGTACCTCAAATTAAAATAGGCCCCAGGTCTTCAACTTTAAATCAATCTATCTGCATAGCCATGGAAGTGAACGCATAATCCTGACTGACATTGTACCTAATGACACTAAAATGAAAATTGGCATCAATGAGCGTTCGGAACTTCTTTAATTTATGAGATACGTGGCTATTCACTGAGCACTTTAAACACGCCTAACATACAGTCAAAGCTATAACTAACTTATTCATGAAACTCAAATTTAGGAAAGGGTATTCCTGGCATATTTTGATTTCATTCTTTACGATAATGGTTTGTCATATACACAA
This sequence comes from Prostheceraeus crozeri, assembly GCA_907163375.1. Lineage (NCBI taxonomy): Eukaryota > Metazoa > Platyhelminthes > Polycladida > Euryleptidae > Prostheceraeus > Prostheceraeus crozeri. Next base: position 293,147 of record CAJQUW010006592.1, on the reverse strand, counting down.
AACCAAGAAGCGGAAACCCTGATGTTGCAAGTTTTACTACATTTATAAGCTCTAGGCATTGACAGCTTTTATTTTTTTTCATTCGAATTGTTTTGCTTGAATATGATACATAATATTCTAGTAGGCTACACATAGTGTGACTATCTGCAATATCCATATAGAAGGATTATTAGCCCTAAGCAACAGCATCCTAACTGTGTGATTGATGATGACGTGTCGTGTGATGCAACGCAGAATAGCGATGCGAATTTAGTGGTAGATTGTCTATGATTTAAGCTTCACCAAAAACATCAACACAACGCAACGGCGTCTTATATGCACTCGGCTTACTCATAGTAAAACTACGGGTGGATAACAGAATGAGAGTGTGGCGAGAAATCAATCATAAATGGTGAGATGAGAATGTTTCTGAGACTGATAGTGAGGATGGAGTAAACATCATGGTTTGGGAAGGTTTTCTTTACAGTGATAAAGTGAAACTAGTCATCGACTACGTTACCGGAAAAGCCTACAAAGACATAAAAGAAAGAATAGCATTTATTGCCCCACCAAACTTTGACAGACCAACAGTTGGCTGATGATGGGTGGTTCTGTAATGCTGCATCACAGTCTGTTTTCATCCACTTCAAGGAAGATGTGGGTATTCTCACAGTATTGGTTTCGCCAGTATTGGTCCAGGTGTCCTCTAAGCTTATGATGAGAATGGCTCACAGAGACAAGGTACTTTGGCGCAACCATGTGTGCTTCTGATTGAAGTGTGGGCTTGTATGCATGTTATTCTGTACAAAATCCAGTGAGCAGTGCAACCCAAAAAGTTTGAACTTTCTTTTTGGCGAATGTCAACTATGATGGCAGTATGATAAATTTGCTTGCAGTTCCTCTTTCAATGATGTTTCAATGCAAATTTTGATGAAAGTAGAAGCAAAGTTTTGCCGACCAGTGTCTAGTGTTCAATTTTTTTTCAAAGCATTCATAAATGATCACGATTTCTGCACAGATACACCACATAGGCCATGAGAAACAATTAAAATGAATGAAAGTATTCAAAGAAGTGATGAAAACAAATTTGCCATGAAACAACTACTTCTGCATCTCGCTCATGTGAAGTTGTTAACCTGGTTAAGTCTAGCTACATGTCTCTCAACAGAGCACAAATAATCTTTCATAAACTTTTGAGTAATTTTCTGCCATCAGGTAATATATCCTGATTTCTCTTGTACGAATTTCATAACAAGAATCTAATTATGGTAGAAAGGCTTGAAACATATTGATTTAGGGACTTCAATTTTTTGGTATGGTGTATGGCTTAAAAAGCAATTATCTTATATTAATGCTCATAATCAAAATGTGTTCTATTAAAGGCACAGACATATGTTTGTGGAAATTTTATTACAATATAAAAACGAAAATCAATTATTCTCAAACCATCAAGCAAAAAAACGAGGTACAAATTCATTTTCAAAATGCCGTTTTCTATTTATAATCTGCGCATTCCTATCCTTTGACGCAATTGATCATATTCGACTCATTAATGCGAAGTGATCTGCATTGAAATTTTTTTAAAAATTTCTGTATGTTATACAAAAAATAGTACTCATATGTCATTTATGTTTAACGTCATAGAATTTGTAATTTGTTGACATAGCAACTGTTTGACACATAGCAGTAACAAAGAATAGATATTTTTAGCAATTACGTTATTTCATTTCCGTTGACTGCAAACAAGTAATCTTTCACTCGGCATAATCATCTCATTGAGAATAGCAAAAAATTGATTAATCAGGCGCAATAGTCTCAGCACAAATGTTTTATCGTGAAAATCTCAAACAAAAAAAGAAACTAAATTTGTGTTAATACATGAAAGGAGTATTGACCGAAACCAGGAAAAGGAAACTTGATAAAAGGTGTTTATATATATAAATAAATACTACCACTGGTCCTCGTGATGACTCTGAAAAAGACAAACAGCATGAGCCTGACAACTTCATGCAGTTATCGATGTGAAAGGGAAAATTAACATTAATACATATTAAAGTTCTAGGCAGGGTGGCGGCCAGATTTTAAGCTTCAAATTCCCGGGCGATTCCCGGGCTATTTCATCGAATTTCCACGCTATTTTTAAATATTGACCAGATATGTTATTCCAATTTCACCTCTCAAAAATTATCAAGACATTTTAAGCTATTTTCATCATAAAATTTGAGACATTTCCTGTTTGAATTTTGACGTGAACGATATCTGACTCTAACGCACACAGCTTTGAAAATTTTTGAATTCTGTGAGCGGTCGTTCCTAAGATTGCAAGCATCTACTTTTCCTCAATGGCCTGCTGCCAGTGAACTAATTATGGGATCTGCATGTATACGATTTCATATCGATAGAAAAGCTCACTTCCTGAACTTTCCAACGATTAAAAAGCACTCGTCTTTCATCATCTGATTCATAAAATTCTATAAAGTTGTATTTTGCCAATAGAGTAAGTATGCTAGGTAGAGTGGTAACTCTGCATTTATTAAATCCCCAATGTGTATACACTTTCGACTTTATTAAATGAACTCAAGGGAGACACAGGTGGTATTGTCACCAAATCTGAGATATGCAAAGTTTTGCAGTTTTGCAGAAATCACAAAGGAATTGAGTGATCATGATTGTTATGCAGAAGGAATGATGGTATTTCACAGGTTCTCATGACTGCCTTGGAGATTTAATATGTTTGTTAAATTAGCAATTCGATGGGTTCTTATTACTTTCATGCTCATCCTCAAGAATATTTTCTTAAGCGTGATCATATCACACGCAACCTGCCACTGGTAGAGCAAAATCACACAATCAAAGACAATGACTTCATTTAACTTTGAAAGATGTAAATGGTTCCCCATCACTATTCAGATTCTAGAAATGAAGCATAAATTAAGCGAATCATAAAATCATACCGGTGAAAATTGAATTAAAAACTTGAAATTGCAGCCAAGAAAGCTTGAATATTATTTTTTTTCATGAAGACTTCCATTATAATACGGATTATGAAATTCCCTTGATAATCAGCTTGATTTCCGCTTAATTAGGATGCTTATCACAAATATTCATTCCTTTTGATATCCAACTTGTTTCATACTACTTATATAGGAGAGCCATCTCGGCAGTATATAATTTGGCAAATTTTGACTTTTTTCAAAAGTGCTCAAATAATTTTTTTGGACCACGGGAACGTAATCTACGCAAAAAATTGAATCTTTTCATATAAAAATATACAGATACTTTTTGAGTCGACTACCTATATATCCCTACTCTATGATTTTGCCGTATTTCTATTTAGTTATATTCAGGCTTCAATTTTCAAACATGTCAAGTTGAAGCAATCATATTTTGGAACCGACATTTTGAATTGCAGCGCATTCATGCCATGACAGAAAACCATGATATCAAAATACACATGTCACTCCACGATAACACCAACTTATCAAGAAGTATCGAGAAGAGCAACCATGAAAACTGCCACAATGCACGAAGACCGCAACGCCAAAAGAATTCATGAGTGTCATCCTCTTTTTATCAGCTTGCGTAGAAGAAATGGGCTCATGGTGACCGTCAGTCACAAAATTTGTGTCTGATGTTTTGAGCAAAGTCAGGTATAATGCTGGAGAATCAAAGTTTCGATCTGTCTTGATTCAGCGAATGCGGTGCAACGAGCAATGCTATCTCAGTAAAACCGTCGAATTAAACCATGTAGGAAGTTTCTTTATCTGATTTAATTTGACTCAATATGACTTTGCATTATTCATAACCAAATTCTTAAACTCGCTTCTTTACAGTGTATAATTAATTCCGTCTGTTTCTTCTTGTTTATGGAAATAAAATTCATAGAATGCCGAAAAAATTAAAATGTTAATACAAAGAATTGAGAAAACATCTTTTGAAAACATCACGTATCAGATGACAATTTTGCTACTTCAGCCTTGCATGTTTGAAAGTTGAGGTCTGAAAAAAATACTAAAAGCAAAAATTATATGAAAAAGGTTATGAAATTACATGAATCAGTTGATGAAAATGAAATATATTGTGATGATCAAAAGTACGAATAATAACCCTTCTATCGTTGTAAAATCATTCGGATCTCATAAATAGCTCACAGGCTACAAAGCACTCAATAAAGGCTTATTTAACAAAAAAGCCTTTATTCGTCTGTGCTTATTTAAAAAATAGCAAACCAGCTAAATGTGTGATCAAATGTGTAGGCCTAATTAAGTCTATTAAAAAATTTTTATTGTTCTGATCACTTTCAAAAACAATAAATAAGCTTAGTAATATGGATGTCATCAACTTTTTAACAGACTATCAGCCAATTCCGCAGCGGCACTCTCGAAATGATTTATTTGAGTGTCGATTAGTGATGCGGTGTGCGTTAAGAAATGCATACGTGTACATCGCGGTTAACAGGTCAAGCATATGCATCTAGGCCTTAAATAGCTAGGGTTAAATTTATAGGCACATGATATAAGCTAGTAAAAGTTGCTTGATTTGATGCTTATACCGGAATTCATTGATTTATCTTTCGTGTTTCTGGTTTGGTCGTAACTAGAGCAGAGAACAATATCTTTACCACCAGAAAAAGCTCAAGATGGTTCCATACACCAGCGACTCCGATACTTGGAAGCGGTGGTCTATAAAGTAGCCCCATTGCTTTGGGTGGCCATCTTCTCACGAATTACTGTGAGGTTTTCAAACTCATCACTTAGCTTAGTCAGACTTTTATTCAAAATGCCAAAGAAAGCTTTGATGCACCTTTTTTGTCAGCGGCAGAACTGGTAGAATTTTGTTGTCAAGATTTTGGACTGATGTCTTCCCGCAACTTGGTATGTGTGAAAGCGTACAAGCAATTGCGTGCGTATCCTGCAATGTTAAATTAAGCCACTCTTGCTCAGATTTTTTATTGCTCAAAAAGTTGTTAACTTGTAAAATATCTTTCAACTTATTCAATTGATAACGTGAAGATAAACGATCATTTGGATGACTTTTTTAGCGTGTAAGAATCGCGACTTTAATTGCATCATTAGAGGCTGCATAATGTGTCAATTTGTCATATTGCGAGTTTGTTACAAAGTTGTATGCAAGCCCGTTCAGAAACAAAAAACGAAAACGATTTTTGCCGATCGCTGTCGACTGATCACGAGTTTATACTTGCATATACGAACAAAATTTATAGTCAACCCATCGATTTCGATGTGAATAGCCACAATTGTTTTTGTAGGATACACAGGGTGTCCGCGCAAATTTGAATGAAAATTGCCAGGTGTTTTCCAGGATTTCCAGGGTAAAATTCATATTCCAGGTTTTTCAGGGAAATTTACCAAAACTCATGGTTCAAATTTAAACGAAAATTTCCAGACTTTCTGCAATGAAATTTTACTCAAATGCACGCGTCAAATTGAAAAAAAATCCGGGAAAAATCTACCCAAAGTTCTGTGGCTAAGGAGCTTTGTAGTGATATCACTGTCTATGTTTTCCTATGTTACGTCACTGTCTATGTTAACAGTTACTAGATGTCTAGGTGATTTGTAATATCATTGATATAGCCCCTCTGCAAATGTAGATATTAGAAGTCAATGTAAAATTTGAATCTTTGTAAAGCATTCACAACTAATACAAATCTCACAGTATCAAGTTGTCTGATTTTGCCTCTTCGCTGTCCGCTACATATTGGTGAGCCCGACGTCAAAATGTCTACTGGCGATATAATGGAAATAAATGCAGCCACTGTCAAATTGCCTACATTTACGTCTGCGGATCCTTTCACCTGGTTTGTTCGCTCCGAAGCACAATTCCGATCTAAAAACATTACGCGGTCCCAAACGAAATCAGATTACATCTTGCAAGCACTTCCAGAACATGTGTGCAACAAAATAGCATCATTTCTACGAAGACATCCATCTGACATCGATTATGATGAACTCAAAAACCAGATTTTGAAGAAATACTCCCTACAGCCATCGGAAAGAGTGCATATGCTTCTGGAAATGATTTCCCAACCACTCGGTGATCGTACTCCAAGATGTGCATGGGATGAAATGAACCGTCTTCTACAACTAGATGAAGTTGATGAGCAAGGGAATTTTAAAGAAATTGACCTGAAACGTGAACTTTGGTTGCAACATTTGCCTGAGCCTATTCGAGCTGCTCTCCACGATTCATCAACTCTCTCGATTGAACATTTGCTGACTAAAGCTGACAACCTCCAAATCTCGAATCGTGCTATTCTTCGTAATCGAGGCAGCAAGCCAGTTATTGCATCTATAAGTGAATCCTCCATTCACAAAATTGAATCTCAAAATGCGAATTTGAGTGATGGTGAAATGAACAATGATCAAAATGTGTCATATGTCTCAAGAACAAAGCCGAGATTTTCCAAAATTTTTCAAAAAAGGACGCCTGAATTTCAAAGGAAACCCGATCGAAAAGGACTGTGGTATTACCACATACGATGGGGACAAAATGCGCGATCGTGTGTTCAAGGATGTACGTGGCAAGTTCACTCAAAAAACTAATCAACGGCCCTACCCGGGGCCAACAATTAAGGGTGAAAAGGCTCTAGGTACTTCGTATTAACAGCATCAACAACACTAAATCTAACGCCCTCACTGTTCATGACAAATTTTCTGAACATGATTTTCTTGTTGATACTGGAGCCTATGTTTCCCTTTTTCCAATTTCTCGCCTCGATTCAAATAGAAATGACTTGATTTGTGAAAACATTCCTACACTGATAGCTGCGAATGGGTCAAAAATTGCAACATTTGGTCGAAAGGAAATAACTCTACGTCTTTCTGAAACCAATTATACATGGAATTTTATTATTGCTGACATTCAACAACCACTTCTAGGAGCAGATTTTCTCGCGTACTTTCGCCTCCTCGTTGATGTAGCGGGTCAACGACTTCTCAATATGGATACTTTCTCATCTTTACCATTAATTCCTGTGGACACGATTGAAATTGCACCCATTCATGCATCAGGTGAATATTCTTATATTTTTGAGGATTTCAATGACGTTTTCAAAGCTGAACTGAAGCAGAATCCTCAAGATATATCAAAGCATGGAATTTTTCATTATATTTCCACAACAGGAGCCCCCGTTCATTCTAGGTATCGACGATTACCTCCTGCAAAATTAGAAGCTGCAAAAGCTGTATTTTCAGAGATGGAAAGAATGGGCATCTGCAAGAAAGCCAGTAGTCCTTGGAGCTCTCCCTTGCACATGGTTCCTAAAGCCGATGGTTCTTGGCGACCTTGTGGTGACTACCGCAGACTGAATTTGAAAACAATTCCCGACCACTACCCACTTCCAAATATTCAAGACATTATGGCATCAGTAAAAGGAGCAAAAATTTTCTCAAAACTAGATTTACTAAAAGGATATTTTCAGGTTCCAGTGAATCCCGAGGACGTTGATAAGACTTGTATCATCACTCCGTTCGGTAGCTATGTATTCCTCTATTCAACGTTTGGATTGCGTAATTCAGGTGCAACATTTCAACGACTAATGGATACTGTATTTGGTCATATCACTTTTTGTATTGTGTACGTTGACGATATTCTCGTATTTTCAAAGACAATTGATGAACACCACAACCATTTACAGGAGGTTCTGAAACTCCTGCGGCAGAATGGACTCGTTGTAAGAACAGATAAATGCATTTTTGGTGTGTCTTCCGTCACTTTCTTAGGCCATCACATTAATGAAAATGGAGTTTGCCCGACTAAAGAAAAGGTGAAAGCTGTTGAAAATTACCCAAAACCGACTTCAATCAAAGATTTGCAGAAGTACCTTGGTTTAGTTAACTACTATCACAGATTTATTCCTCATTATGCGGAGATCTTGAAACCACTATACGATGTGCTAACAGGAAAACCCAAGAGTTTGTTATGGGGACCAGAGCAAGAAAAATCCTTCATTCGGTCAAAATCCGCATTGGCTTCTTCCTCACGTTTGCATCATCCCAATCCAAACGCTCCTATAGTAGTTACTACTGACGCTAGTGCTACCGCAGTCGGGGCGGTTCTTGAACAAATTGTCAATGGTATTAATCAGCCAATAGCCTTTTTCAGCAAAAAACTGCGTTCAAACGAAATGCACTATAGCACATTTGACAGACAGGGAACTTTTGGCAATTTATCTTGCTATTCGCCATTTCAATCATTATTTGGAAGGAGTTGAATTCAAAGTAAGAACTGATCATCGCCCTTTAATAACAGCTTTAACAAAGAAATCTGAAGCTTTCTCTTCTCGACAACAAAGACAATTATACGCAATAACAGAATTTGCATGTGAAGTTGAATACATCCCAGGTAGAAATAACCCTGCAGCTGACGCATTATCCCGTGCAGCTATAAGCTCAATCCAACTCGGTCTTGATTATCGAAAATTGGCATTGGAACAGGTATCCGATCCTGACATACAAAACTCTCAAAATTTATTGGCTTCACTGAAATTGCAAAATGTTTCATTTGATCATGATACTCATATTCTTTGTGATGTTAGCACTGGAAGACCTCGCCCTGTAGTTCCACATACTTTCAGAAAAGAAGTGTTTGAGTTAATACATGGACTAAACCATCCATCGATTCGATCGACGCTGCGTCTTATTACGTCAAAATTTGTATGGCATGGCATTTCTCGAGACGTTCGTGCTTGGGCCCGTGCCTGTGAAAGATGCCAAAAGTCTAAAGTCGTTCGTCATATCGAATCTGGAATCGGCAGTTATTCAATCCCACGTCGAAGATTTTGTCATATTCATGTTGACATTGTCGGACCCCTACCCATAAGTAATGGTCATCGATATCTTTTTACCATTATTGACAGATCAACTCGTTGGCCAGGAGCAGTACCCCTGGTAGAAGCAACTTCAGCTTCTTGTTCATATGCCCTTTTGGATAATTGGATCTCCCGATTCGGAGTTCCAAGTGATATCACATCCGATAGAGGCTCGACATTTGTTTCCGACTTATGGAAAAATTTAGCATCTGTTATGGGTTCAAGAGTTCACTATACTACAGCTTATAATCCAGAAAGCAATGGTATGATAGAACGTTTTCATATATCATTGAAGCAGTCATTAACAGCCCGTTGTTCAACTTCTGATTGGTTTCATCAATTACCATGGACACTTCTTGGTCTACGAACTACCCCAAAAGTCGATATCGGATCATCTCCCGCAGAAATGGTGTTTGGCGAGGCCATTGTCGTTCCAGGGGAGTTTTTTCCTGATGATTCAAACTCCGAATCTTTGGAATTACTTCGAGCTCGAAATGCTGCTGCTCAATTTCGACCAATTTCTCCTCGATCCAACCCGAGAGGTATTCAAATTCCCACCGAAATAAAGACGTGAATTCGTATTTATACGAGATGATTCATACCGCCCACCACTTGCACCTCCTTATAAAGGCCCATTCAAGGTAACTCAACGTTCAGATAAAGCTTATAAAATTCAATTGAATTTAGGTCGTGAGGACTGGGTATCACTTGATCGTCTCAAACCGGCGTACAATGACTCAGACATTTCTTCGCCGCGTACAAGTTTCGGACGACCTCTTCGTTCTCCTAATTTTTTATGTCTTGAAATATTTATAACCTTTGTCTTGGGGGAGAGTATTGTAGTGATATCACTGTCTATGTTTTCTATGTTACGTCACTGTCTATGTTAACGGTTACTAGATGTCTAGGTGATTTGTAATATCATTGATATAGCCCCTCTGCAAATGTAGATATTAGAAGTCAATGTAAAATTTGAATCTTTGTAAAGCATTCACAACTAATACAAATCTCACAATATCAAGTTGTCTGATTTTGCCTCTTCGCTGTCCGCTACAGCTTACACACCATAGAATTAATATCATTGAATAGAAATTTGAAGTGGCGTGAAATTGGTTGAATTTTTAAGGCGCACGTGATTCCAAATAAAAAATGCCAACATATGCATCAGACGGCTACATTATATTTCTAGAAAAAAATGAAAATACAATCGATCGCAACAAATTTAAAGCTTGCGGATTAAGGAGAACAAAATGAATTGCGGAGTATAACAATCAATAACGAAAAATATGACTCAACAATGGAATGTAACAACAAACGGAATATCTGTAAAGTCCACTCTACAATACTCGTAAAATGGAACAAGGTGAACGTCAAGAGCGTTGTCATTCAGATAAGATCATTTGAACTGAAGCATTGTTGCGTGAATCTGTGGAAGGTGGAAGACCAAGAGCCAGAAAGAGGAACATAATGGTTCATGTGCTGCATATGCATGAGAGTAATCACAATCAGCTTAAGAGAATGGTACAGAGAATAATTGACCAAGGAAAGATCATTGGCACACGACGTGTCGGAAATAATATATCTACATATTGAAAACCTACTTGAAATGTGTTTGAAAATATTCGATATTATCCTCGGATCATTCGGAACAAGTCTGGTGCCTAAATGAAGTTCATAGGTTTAGCACCATTTTTGCGTCAGTAGATTCTGCCACACGGCAATCAAGTGTGTAATGGCATCAATCCTAGATCACGTATAGAACATGAATGAGACCGAACTGCGTGGTATGGTTAACTATGAACTGTTGTCGAACTCCTAATCGTTGTACAGTATGGTGAATTAGAAGCTATATTACGGCTCCTAGGACCCATACCACACGACGTTAATAAGGGAATTTACAAATCCTAGTTCACCATACCGCGCAGCGTTTATGAGGGAATTCACAGCTTCTAATTCACCATACTGTACAACGATTAGGAGTTCGACAACAGTTCATAGTTAACCATACCACGCAGTTCGGTCTCATTCATGTTCTATACGTTATGATAGGAGATTCCAGTCACTGAAATATTCTAAGAACAAAAAAATTGTATGAGAATGAAGGCTATATTTGTAACAAATAAGTAGAGATATGAAGAATAAATCTGGAAAAATAAAAAACACTTCAACCATAAACAAAGTATGACTTCAACAACTTGCAATTAGTGCTTCAATTAGTCTCAAAATTTCCTGGAGTTTTCCAGGATTTCCAGGGTAAAATTCATTTTCCAGGTGTATTCCAGGTTTTCCAGGGAGCGTGGACAGCCTGGATACAACATTACTTATTTGCAAAACTTCATCATTAGCGATTGCACTATAAGCGTCGCGTCAACGACATAACCATCTCCTCACAAATATCATTGACATAGTCATTTGGAAACGAAACGAATTCATGAATATTTCATTTAGATGTGCAAACACATTGGTTATTTCAATTAAGATTCGACGAAATTCAATAGATAAGGTGGGCGCATTTAACTTATTGGCAAAATATCAAAAAATGGCATTCCCGGGCTATTTAACGGCTAATTGGCCACTTCGCTAAAATTTAAGGGCGATTCCCGGGACCCAACAAAATTCCCGGGCGATTCCCAGGCAGCCCGGGATTCCCGGCCTTATCTAATGCATCGATAAAAACAATCATGTTTTGTTTTGAGTGATAGGCCTATTTTTATATTCAGTCTCTATATTGTACAAATCTCAATAGGTGCGTGACCACCGCGAGAAATGTTTCGGCCTATTGCGCCTCATCGCTCATGGGTAGGTTTGAACCAGCGACGTTGGAGCTAGAGGACGTGCAAGCATAGCCTCTAACCACAAGGCTACCGAACCATCTGTTGAGAGCGTGAATTAGCTAGGAAGTCACTGTTTTACCGCAGGGACGTGAAGGGAGTATATATAAGATGACAAATTCGGAATATACTTTGAAAAAATCCTATAATGCCAGAATAAATAGCGGAGTGACATTAAAATTGTGCATTAATGCTCTAGAAACAGATCAGAGATTGTGGTGGATCACACTTAGGAAGGCATGATATTTACATATTTGTTTAAAAGATATGGCCATGACATTAAATTTTCAGTCCCTATTCAATTTCTTTGTTCCATCGGTGGTTAAACAGCAATTGTAAACTTCCTAAATCTGTTGATTAAATTTCGAAACATATTATTTATTTGCCCACAATTTCAATTCAACTTTCGAATGTACACGTACCATCGTCATAAAAGATCAGTAATTACAGAAAAATAAACTCGTGTCTAAAAAGATTTGATGACATCGAGAGGGTGAAGATTTTAAGGCTCATGAATCGATGGGTAGTATGAATAACATTGTGCTCAATTGATCAGGAAACAGAATTTGATTGAAAAAAACAATTCATCGTATTCTTAGGCAGGAAACGTGGTCGGCTATAACTGTCTTGTATGCGAACTGTCCTAATCTGCTTTGAAACAGTAGCAAAAATGTTCGACACTACGCCCTTTAGTTTCCATTAAGCTGCACAAGTGCACATGCAGTTGCAGCTAGTAGCATGTATTTTGATCTTTTTTTTGCGCTGCCTTTCTCATATTTTTTATGGGAAATGCATCATAAGTTTCAAATGTTGTTGAATACTTCGGTTTCCTTATTTGTCTGTAGCATCGGAGTCATTTCAAATACGTCTCGACTAGTTTGCATATTTTGATGCATGGAAGAGGCAAGTAGTCACAGATGCCAGACCTATATTATCAAAATTCACTATCAAGAATCACTACAGCGATGATCTTAAAGTAGTGTGGCATTATCCGCGAGCTTTCAGTCCTATCGATTATTTCATGGCAGTGAGAACTGGAGAGATCTAGGTAAACCTCAGTTGTTGTAAGCAGTTTCAATAATTTTGTCAATGAGTATATATAGATATTTTCTCTTGTGTTGTACTTGTAATTAATCAATCTATTTTTGTAAACATTTCTAAAAGATGAAACAACTCCTTTTCCCGTGAAAGTAAGTTAGATTATTGAATATGTCTAGACTAGTTTGCATAATTTTGTTGCATGGGAAGAGGCAAGTAGTTGATTAGAAATATTATTAATTCGCTAACAATTAATTTCTTCACCTGAAGATGTTCACTGTGTAGTGATTGAAATTAATTGTTAGTGAATTATTATAATATAAGTATAACATCTAATCAACTGCTTTACTCTTCTCATACAACAAGGTTATCGGAGTCAAAACAGGTGGCACTAAGGTCGCAATACCGGTATTGCCGCTACCGGTTTCATCGGCAATTCCTATTTTTCAGAAATGCTGAAAACCGGTTCTACGATTTCCAAATACCGGTTCATTCTTCTGTAGCGCTTCTTCTGTTTAATTTTGCTGAAGAAGTATTGGAATGCAAATGAAAGAACTATCGAAAATAGGATAAGTTTAAGATCACTGCGCGTAGCAAAGTGCTAAGTTATGATCTTTACAGGCCTCAATTCAAGATCGAAAAGAGCTATGTTGTGAAGATATGCAGTTGCGAATTACGGACGAGATTGAATTGCATCTGAAACGAAGATGATCCACAATTTTCCAATGTCGATGGTGAATCTTCTGAAGAAACAGAGAAAGCTTAGATATCATTTGAAGCAATTAACACAATGGAAGAAAGTCAAGAAAGACAATAAATGAGCAGTTCCCCCAATAATGAAGCAATCTCCCGAATATAATAGCTGTGATTCCGGTCCAATCATATCAAGTATATATATATATATATATATATTCGAATGGCAAACACACAAATGTGGACTCCGCATTGTGAGATGATGTGCTCCACTGTTTGAGCTGGATGACCACAAGCACAGGAAGCGGAGTGTCGAAAGCCCCATCACTGGAGGGTGCCGGCCACGCGTGCGATGTTGGAGCGGAGTCGGTTCAGTCGGACCCATTGCTTTCGAGGGAGGTCGGTTCCGGATGGTAACGATTGGTCTGGAGCAGGGCAGGCACACTTTAGACAAAAGGGGCCGTCGTTGATTTGCTTGTTCCACATATTCAAAACATCAAAACCGTCACCGAGTAGGTGAGACGCGTGACGTGAGAAAGGCAGTCGTGATTTAAGCCGCTGAGTTGGTGCAACGGTGACACGATGATGGAGGAGGTGATCTTGGTTGGCCCTTGCTCTATTTGCGAGTCTCATGACATGCGACTCTCGCCGAATTGCGGGTGGAGCAATACCTGCGAGAAGCGGAAGGAAGGTCCGCATAGCAAGTGAAACTTCAATAACAGACAAGAATGGTAAACTCGGATATCATCTACAGCTTATTTCCGATTTGCCTTCTTAGTCTTCCATCGACATCAGTGGAAACGGAGAGATCCTTCTTCTCCAATGGATATTTTTGTAGGAAGTTTCGCAGGCATCTGAAAAAACTAGCTCAGACATTCATCAGATGGAAAATCTTCGTAATTGACGAATGTGAATACTTTAAACATTCCGCACCTCACCCGAAAGAACATTCCTTACCATTAACAAGATTTAGTCGATGAAAATACATGTTACAGAATAGATACAGATTCATTTTTCTGTTTCCATTATGCAGCCGGAAATACCGGTTTCATCACTGCTGTTCAGACACCGAAATACCGGTATTGCGACCCCCACTCGACACACGACTAGAGATGCTTCTCCCGCCCAGAGCTGGAAACGGGCCGCTTTTTCGGCCCGGACCGCACGCCCCCAGCACGGGCCTGCATCGACTTCAAAATGTTAAGCCCGGGGACGGCCCGGATGAATTTTGTGTCTGGGCCCGGGTGAGAAACTTTATCGTTTTGTGCACCTCACAATCCTTAATGAATATATCAATTAAATTAGTTGAGTGCAATCGCCTCAAGAATCATTCTAAGAATCTAAATGTTGATTACATGATCGAATGGTTTAGGTCCTATGTACCATCTGTAAGTGAATTGATAACTGTTGAGCAGTTAGATGAACTTTTAAACATTTAACACACAGTGAATTTTCAATTGTTTTAAATGTTGCACATGCATGACGTGTTTTTCGATCACAAACAATGTTGATCCTATTTGATGTGCCGATTGCTGCCATTGTTGTAAGTTATATTTAGGTTAAAGCGTATACGAATTGCACTGAAGACATAAAGCCTATCTGGAAAGTGAGGTCATCAAGTCAAAAGTTGAACTAAATATTCAATCGACTCTTTTTACCAAAATTCCAGAGAAAAGTTACTTGCTAATCGTCTATCGATTGTTGTTTCTGCTTCAGAAAGCATATTTATGACTATTCCGTCGCATGCCGGTATTTATTATTTCACATTATTGCTGAAGAATAAGGTTGATAAGTCACCATGTGAAATGATTCAGAGCAATTAAAATGATCAAATGAGGAAGATAGTTCTATTTTCAGACATTATGAATATCGGCCCGGGTGCTTACAGAATTTATTTAGCTCGGGCCCGTTTCCAGCTCTCCTCCCGCCTCAACAGCGGCCAACTTAAATTGCACCTTCTTATGGTTACGACCAGAACGGGAAGCTGGGCCGGATATCTCAGTGGCTATTCAGTCATTTTATTGGCTAATATGCGCATAGGCTTAGCATTTGAAATATTAAGTAGTAAAATGTTGTAGCTTACATTCATTAATAAAGCATATACACAAAAAAGCATGATAATTATAGGAATTGAAATCTGCAGTATCGTTGCGCTATCACTTTTGACACGATGAGACAAAAGTGTAGGGTGGAGGACACAGACGGTCTTGTATAATGCACATTAGCACGAATCTCGTGACCCCACCAAAAACTGGCGAAATTCCCGGAATGCTTCGGATATCAAATTTCATAAGCAGAGTACTAAAAATCATGAAAAACTCTTCAACTGATGTCAGTTTAAAACGGACGAACACGTGGTTGTACTGCATCCGCATTCATCGTCAAGCTGAAAGTTGAGTTGAATTCAAAAGTAGTCTGAAAGTGTGAAATTCATTACTTACCACCTTCCAGGTCCTATTGAAATAATCTGCTCCAATATGCTGTACGTACGTAGCAAAGCCCTCGTTCAGCCACAGATCGTTCCACCACTTCATGGTAACAATATTACCGAACCACTAAAGAAATAGAAGCACATCTTCAAACACTAGAAACACAGCTAGCAAGTAGAAGATGATCTATATACATGTAGATGCTCGCAAAATAAAAAAGGATAAATTCTCTGCTACCTTCACTGGCAGCTCTGCTGTTAGACTTTGATGAAGCCTTGTGATGCTTTTCAGTTCGGATACCCCTACTACCAACTTCCAATGAAGTTCTCGAGACTCGAACACACGACCAAGTATGCAAGACCAAACAAGTCGACGACCGATGCTATCGTCATTCTGCGGCAGCTGCAAGAGAAGTACTGTACGAAACAGAAAAGGTTGTTCCATGTTTTTGTTACCTTCGATAGTGTTCCACGAAAACTAATAGCTTGGGCCTTAAGACGTCAAGGGATTCCAGAAGGTCTCGTGACATGTGTAAATGTCACTGTACGAAAGATCGCCGTCAAAGTTCAGCTCAATGGCAGGCATATCGAAGGAGTTTGAGATAGAGGTAGGAGTTCATTAAGGTTCTGCACTGTGATGGAAGAACTGTCCAGGGAGTGTCGAGGCGAGCCCGCGAGGAAATAAGTGGGTATAATCATACGTATGATTCATACGTATGTTTCGTAATATGATCATAGTATGAAAGTGAAATATTTTTTGTACACAAATCATAGTATGAAAATTTCATACGTAAATCATACTATGAAAATTTCATACTTCTATTTGTCATCCGCGCAGGGGTTCGTTCGATACCTAAATTCTGCGCGAATTTTCGTAATGTAATCATCTTTATTAAATGCCATTAAATCATTCTACAGTGTATATCCTTTCTTCCTATGCTGATCATTGGAATCTTTACACTTATGATTACGAGCAGATAGAGTTTAAAATAATAAAATTTAAATTCGTTATTTTAGGAATTTTAATTTTTAAGAAATAATTTTTAAGTCTGCATGTTAAATGCAAAAATCAGACCTTAAACAGTTTACTGCTGAATCCAAATATCTCAATAATGACACTTCTCCCATTAAATAACCATCAATGCTAGCTATACAACAGATCAGTTGATCTGTTCCATCAGATCTTCTTCCATGGATTCTATCCTGATCTTCAAATGATAATTTAATTTATTATTCTAGGAATAACATTTAAAATGAAAATACGTTTGACTTTGATAGTTCATGTTTCCCAAAATTACATAGTATAAATCTGTACATTCATCAAGTTCAGAGAATAATGCTAGTGATCAAAATGCTGTGAAGGCTTTCTATAGCAAGAGAAATTAGAGAAAATCTTTTACAATATATAAAGTTATAAACACAAAATAATATAGTACATCCCATAAGTCAACTGCGGAAGTTATCAGGTCTGAGAATGACGATATAGGCGGAATATGATGAATAAATTATTTACATAGTGTTTATCATAGTGTTGGTCATGTAGAATAGAAGAATAACCACATCCTTAAACAGCTGAAACACCTGTTTCATTAGAAGGCGTCGACAACGTTTTTCGCACAACAAGAGCTCATCAGTATAGATTGAGAGGCCGAAAATAGCATGTGATATCTAAGTGGTCTAACAGGTTGATCTGCGTTTATTTATCCTGTCCTTGACGTGCAGCTGATAATAGTAATGGGCAAAAGACCGTTCCAGGACACCATAAAATTCAAAAAAATAGTATCTTTAAAAACGACTAAATTTATCAATTTATGTCATTATTTCAGGTTTTTAAGACCTAAATTCATAAATTTGGGCGTTTTTAAAAATACCGATTTTTAAAAAAATGGTACTTTTTAAATGGTCTAAATTTATGAATTCGAACCCTTTTTCAGGTTATTAAGACCTAAATTCATAAATTTGGGCGTTTTTAAAAATACCCAATTTTTCAAATTTTTCAAAATCTCAAATTTGTGAATTACAATTTTTACCTTGAAAATCATGACCGTTCCAGGACACCGAAAATCAGAAAAGTTAAGAATCTCAAAATTTGAGAATTACAATTTTTACCTTGAAAATCATGACCGTTCCAGGACACCGAAAATCAGAAAAGTTAAGAATCTCAAAATTTGAGAATTACAATTTTTACCTTGAAAATCATGTCCTATAATTGATGTGCGAGTCTCCGATGTATTCAAAAATTCTTCTCATATCCAAGTGTAAGAATATTTTACTTTGTGCTTGCAGATGTATGATTTCCCTTGTTAACTTCTGAATTCTTCTCCGCTTTGTCTCCAATCGAACAGATCTTTCAGTAGATCCAACCATTGTGATGATAAGATTTAAACTAAGATTGTAATGTGTCACGTTTTATGAATTGTGTGTGTTTAAATAGCAAGTGAAAATTATGAATGGTGATCTAAGCAAAGCGGCATTGTAGGTGTATGAAGTTTGCTTGACAACATACGGGTATGACATGACGCGTATGATTAAATGTACTTGAATGACAATGGGGAAATTGCACCGCATTGTGAATCATTTCATCGACCAAAACGCGAGCCAGATCCTAAACCAAAACCAGAAAAGTTCTGGCTTTGGTTCGACAGTCGGTCTCGACTATCGATACTGCGATATTGTATTGAATGATTGCTATAACAACAGAATATTCCCTCAAAGCAGGGAATGAATTAATAGATTGCTTTTATGTTATTAACGCTATGTTATGAATGCACAACCCGTATAATCCCCTAAAACAATCATGCGGTTTGAGAAATGTGGTAACAGATGTTGCTATTGTCTTAATACAGATAAAACAAACAATATCCTCTTAATGAGAGTTCATAAAAATAAAATGGAACATTGTTAAACAAGTCATTTTATTTCATTTAAAATGAGTAACATTTGAGACTTCCTAAAAATATACGGCAAAAAAACCACGTCAAATTTCGATTCAAATGAGATTGCTAATCAATTGGGAATAAAGAATTTTCACATATTGATGAGGGATAAATTACTACGGATAAAAGATGTGCGAAACACTAACTCCGCTAATAAACCGATCTTTTACAAATGTACCTTTTCAATTTAGATTAAATTAAATGATTTCAAAATCGAATAAGTAGTAAGGAAAGTCATCATTAGAGAACAGTTTTAAATCAATACCCCCCTTCTGACTAAGTAGTAAGGAAAGTCATCATTAGAGAACAGTTTTAAATGAATACCCCCTCCCTTCTGACTTCTAGGGGTCCCTTAAGAAATTTTTTAATTATAAAATGAGCAACATAAATGAGTTTTTGAAATTATATGGAACGCAATCAACTACAAATTTCGATTTAAAGAAAATCGCAAATCAATTGGGAATAAAGAATTTTCACATATTGATGAGAGACGAATTACAATTGATCAAAAATAAGCCAACAATAACTATAAATTTCATAACAAATCTTCACACAACAGATGAAAAGGAGTACATTGGTCTGCAGGTACGTCTAATATAAACGGAGATAATTACTATTTTGACTCTTATGGACTTCCACCCACAAATGAAGTCAAAAAATTACTTGGGAATGGAACTTATAATACATTTCAAATTCAAAAACCGGGAACTACTTACTGTGGTCAATTATGTCTTTATGTTTTATTTAAATTACAAAAAGGAGTACCATTTCTTGATATTACGTTAGAATTGAACAAGGGAATTTCATTCCCGAAACGTTAGTTCCAATAATAATGATAATGATAATTAAAAATCACTTCGTTGTAATTCATTTTGATAAAATCGGCCTCTGATATTTTCATCATCTAAATCTTTGATTTCGTAAGTAATCGGATAAGTTTGGTTTATTTTACAAACTTCAAATATCTCTTTCGTCCAGTATCCGACGAGCCCCTTTTCAAATTTATTCTTATACCTAAATATTCTAACTCTATCTCCAATCTTAAATTTCGGCTTACGTTTCTGCAAATTTGGATTACTCTCATTCGAATAATTATTCTCGAATATTTTCTTTCGTATTAAATCAGCGTCGTCAGAAGCATTCTTTGGAGTTTCTTCAATAGCAGAATGAACTTTATTATTGTACTCTTCTACAACTCCTGGTAATATCTTCAACCATTTCTGATTTCCTTGCTGAGTAAATTTTTTGAAAATTTAATTTTTTAATGATCTATTGAATCTTTCTATTACTACAGCCTTTCCAGCATTTCCAGTTGAATAAACAGTTTCAAATAGTGGCTGAACGTTTCGGTTATAAAATTCCGATCCTTTATCAATAAACAATTTCCTTGGCTTTCTATTACTTTCTTTAAAGATTTCTTCAAACGCATATTTAACTGATGGACCACTTTTATTTTTTAAAGGCTTTACCCAAGCATATCGTGTATATAAATCTATAACGGTCAATGCGTATTTATAATCTTTTTCATTCGGCATATGAATAAGATCAGCACTCCAAATATCATCTTTATTAAATACTTTTACTTTCAATAAATATTTAGGCTTTCTGTATTCTTTATGAATTTCGGACGCGTAGGTTCGAGCGTTGTTCTCAGACAGCTTTGCTGTCGTTTCATTTAAACCCTGACCGAATAATATTTTAGCTTGTAAAGCTTTCTTAACAAACATTCTTTCAATTCTTTCTCTAAAGGAAGGATTCTGAATACTATCTAATTCTTGAATCATCTTCTTATCAGCTGCATGTCGAGAACTTAGGTCATGATTTCGATAAGCTAAATCATGCCTGTAAGCTGCGGCATCTACTCTATTTATTGGTTCTTCACCTGGTTTCGGATTATTATTCTCATCTAGTCTTATATCTAATCGAGTTCCTGGACCGGTATATGAATGACCAGGAAGATGTTTTTCTTTTGAATATTTACTCCAAATAAATCCAGGAAAGTTTTCTAATGTTTTTTGTATGTCACCTCCAATATGCTGACAATTTGAGTTTTTATTTTTGTTTGATAGATAATTTAATAAATCTAAATTGGCAATTTTAAATTTAATTAAATTTTCGGAATTTGTAGAATTCATTTTAAAAGATAAAATAAAAGTTTTACCTAATCGAACCTTGTTCAGAGGCTTTAGCTGATCGGACCAAAGGTCCTGAGGTTATTACCGAATCATACTAGGACTTAGATATATTCCAGAACCATCTTTAGTTTCTTAAATTTCAATTAAATGATCAACATTGTGGAGAATATTTTTGAGAACTCGTTTTCCTTCATCAACTAATTTTAATTTTCTAATAAAATTATCCACTATTCCGTCACCCCTAGCAACTTTCTCTAACTCTCCATTATGACGTTTTTGTTCTTCTAATGCTGCCTTCTCTGATTTATTTTTATTTACTGCTTGGACAATACCAGCTGTCCCACCTCCAACACTTCCTGCAGCTGCTATGCCACCTATTATTAGTGGAATTAATGGGAGAATCCCGCCATTATTTTCTTCTTGTAATTGAATATTCTCTATCATTGGTTTACTTATGTAATACTCTTTTTTGTTAATCGTAATAGTTTTAGGTGTATTTTTGTCAACAATATTACGTAATTTTAATTCAACAGTTTTATTATTATTACTTTTCGCTTGCGACATTTTTAATAAAAAAATTTTAAGTTTTCAAAAATTTTAATCTATTCTAGTTATGAATAAATTTTAATCTAAGAATTTTTTTAATCTATTCTAGTTATGAAAAATTTTAAGTTATCAAAAATTTTAATCTCTTCTAGTTATGAAAAAATTTTATTACTAATTACTAAAAAAAATTTTAAGTTATCAAAAATTTTAATTGACTAATCCTAGCCATCTTTCCATTAAGAATTTCAATAGAATATTTTACATCTTCTAGCAATAAACCATAAGCCATCAATGAAGTTGTGGATTCTTTCTTTTCAATATTAATTGTTACATCACAACCAGTCTTGATAATATCTTCAGATTGTGCACTTAAATCGAAACAGAAAACAGGATATAAATGTCTCCAATCTCCGGGAGTTAATTGTGGTTCAACTCCAAATTCTATACAAAGATTTCGATAAGAATCATATCCTTCCATAAATTGATTATTGGTATCATCGAATCTTAATGGATAAATTGGATAACGGGTTTGATTTAATGAAACTTGTAAACTTCGAATTGTATTAATATGAAAATGATTGTTGTTTTTATCAAAACTTGGAGAATTATTTCTTTGAAAAGTTAGTAATAAATATCTTGGAGTATTCGAAGTTCTAGTAAAATGCCAGTTAAATCTTTGTTCGGAAAAAGTTACTGAACTAGCAGTACGCTTTAGAAAATTTATTGGAATTGGTTTGTTAGTATTTAATCTTTTTGCAATAGCTGTTTCAATCTCTAAACTAGGAGTAATATGCTTAATCCACCATTCAAGTCTATCAATTTTTAAATATGCTTTTTTCCTGTCTTACCAAAAAAGATTAATTCATTATTTGCTGTACGATGAATTATTAACTTAAATTTTAATTGATATGATATTTTGTCATAATCTAAATATCCGAATAATGGAGACAATGACCAATTTACTGTTTGCTTACTTTTCTTGTTAAACTCACGTCTTTCTTTATATGCACTATTGTTTGTTTTATTTAAATGTTTTGCAATATTTTCTACATCTTTCGCAATTCCTGCGGCATCTGTTCCAGCGTGAGTTAAATCATCTATAATTATACCATCATTAGTATCAGGAAACCAACCTTCGATTTCATACTTGTTATTATTTTCACCAATTGTTACAAATCTAAGCATTGTATCAGTTACACCTGGAGAATCACTTATTGTTTCTATATTTTGAGTTGCAACATCTAAACGCATTTGTGTAAATAATCGTGGAAAAAAATTATTATCTAGTGCAATATTATCGGTATCGGGTAATGGTGTTGTAAAATTGGCATCACTATATGAAGAATATTCACAGTGTAAAAATGAATCAGGTAAATATAAATAACTCTGCTGATTATCAACTTCAAAAATTAAATCACCTCCAGTATTCACTCTACTGGAAGAACCGGGATTCATAGCAATTCTTATATAGTCATTCTTTTTTTGATTATAACTAACACCTGGTGGTTTATCTAATTCAAATTTATTTTCGGTAAGCGAAGACATTTTTATAAAAAATAATTTGACTTTTTGTTTTTTCTCACACACAGAAAAAATTTTACTAAAAAATTTTTAAAAAATATAATTTTAGAATTTTGCTAGACCATTACCTCTTATTTCTTCAATTGAACGTTTTATGGCTACGCCTGATTTCTTCTTATGTTTACTATCAGACGGAGCTCCGCTCCTCAAGTTTTCCCCCACAGCTATGTTAGCAATTTTGTTTTTTGTTTCCTCTGAAAGTTTTTTTAAATTTTTTAGTTCTTCAGAATCATTCCTAAGTTTACGAATAGCTTCTAGTTGTTTTAACTCGTTTTGAGACTTAACAGCATTTGATATTGCACTAGCTGTACTACCTATAGCAGCTGCTCCTTTTGCAGCAGATGTAATCAAATCTTTATTATTTTTAATTAAGTTAACGATACTTCCAATACCAGAAAAGATGCCAGCTCCTTCCGTGTGAACTGTTTCTCTATTATCATAATGATAAACAGGATTCATACGTGGTTCATGAGCAATTCTTTGATTTGAAGCAAAATGTTTAAGATTGTGTTTATGAATTATAGGCATTTTTAGGAATAAATTTGACTTTTGGGAAAAATATTTACGATTGGGTTAGTAACCTGAGGACCTTTGGTCCGATCGGCTAAAGCCTCGAGGAGCTTCGCTCCGATAGGTTAGTAACCTGAGGACCTTTGGTCCGATCAAGATTTACGTTTGTGAATGGACAACAACTTCGAGATAACTTTATTAATTGTCTGTTGCACTTTATCTATTGCGTCAAGTAGCGTGTGATGTACTTTAATTTCTTTTCTATTAACTTGCATGTTCTCCTGATTCATCTTCAACGCCGCTTTAAGAGCATTTAACTTAATTTTAAGAACATCTAATTGTCTTTTAACAGAATCTAACTGTTCTTTATTTTCTTTAGAGTTTTCTTGTAAAATTTTTCTTTAATTCATTTTCTAAATTGATTTTAAGAGTTTTCATTTTATCAACTTTTTGATTAAGTGAGTTTACTTCATTTATTATTCTATTCATCTTTTTCATTTGTTGAGTAATTTTAGAACTTATTTCATCAACAGTTTTTTGGAATGTAGCTTGTAACTGCTTTAAATTTTTTTTAATTCTTTCAGGTAGTTTTTCTATTTCATCTTCTAATTGTTCTTTTAACATTTTTATCTGATGTTTATTTTTAATTACAGCAGATTTTATATTTAGAGAAAGTAATATTAAAATTTTTGATTGTTCTGAAATC
This sequence comes from Prostheceraeus crozeri, assembly GCA_907163375.1. NCBI lineage: Eukaryota > Metazoa > Platyhelminthes > Polycladida > Euryleptidae > Prostheceraeus > Prostheceraeus crozeri. Next base: position 268,934 of record CAJQUW010006592.1, on the reverse strand, counting down.
TTTTTAAAAAGTTTTGCTATATCTGCTTGTAGCTCTCTATCCTTTTTATCAAGTTTTAATAATTTTCGTTTAATGATTTGTCATTAAGTTTAAGCAACTTTAATTCATTCATCAGTGGAACCAAAACATCGTTTATATATTTTTCTTTTAAGTCATTGATTTGTGTATCAACATATTGTTTATTTGTTAACTCTGTATTTTGTTGCGGAAGAATAGAAAGATGCAATGGACCAGATAAAACGTCTCCAGTTTTCATGATATAATTTTCTATTTCTATTTCTAATTCACGATATATGCACCTCCACCAACATTTGGATACATCATTTTTTAAAAATAAGAAAATAAAATCTTTTATATAATGAAAAAAAATTTTTTTTCTGATAAAAATAAAAAAATAAAATTTTTTCTAATAAAAATAAAAAAATGGATAAAGCAAGTTTAAAAAAATTATATTCGTCCGCATCATCCTGTTCTTCTTATTCGACGAGATCAACGGGATTTGAAAATAAATGTTTTGATAATAATAATAATAATAATCCATGTATAGATGTTAATATTTTACTTGAATTACAAGCCGAAATATTTAAAGAACAAACAAAAGGTTTACCTTCTATAGAAACTAACTATTGTATATTTCCAGGTGATCCATTTATTAAATTTATGGAGATTGTAAGTAAATATAATGATGTTGCATATGTAGAATTAAATAAAGAAAATATGGTTATAATAGGACATAATAATGTTTACGGATTTATTAGAGAAGTTTTGCCGATTAGTAATACTGACTGGATAGAAACTAAAATTATTAATTATATCAATATTAAAGAATTAGTTAAAAAATTAAAATTGTTTTCAAAGGAAAAAATTAGATTATTTGTTGATGAACAAAACCAATATAATATTCATATAGAGAGTAAAAAACATAACGAAGAATTATTATGTCAAGTCTATTATAGAGATACAATTTATAAACAAGAAACATTAGAAATGTCGCACAGATATGATGATGATACATATATAGGATTATATTCAAACTTAAATATTAATTTGTTAAAATCTTATATAAATGGTTTAGCTCAACAAGAGAAAATTTATAGGTGGACAACACCTTATACTATTAACAATGACCATAATCATAATCATAATCATAATAAACGAACCGAAGGTTCTAGGGCTTTGCCCGATCTTAAAGAATCTTATAATAATAATGATAATAATATAGATGATGATAATATAAATGATGATTCTGAAACATCTGAAAAAGGTGTAAATGGTAAAAAAGATTATAAAAATATTAGTAATTATAAAAATTTAAGTGAAGAAAAATTTATATCTCATACTGATGTACATGATATTAATACTACATATAATCAAAATTTATCTAAATTTCATTTTCTTACAATTAAAAATAATAATGATGGTATAGTTGAAGAAACTGTTAGACAACTATGTGTCGGGTCTACAAAAGTTAAATTAGGATTTACATCTAATCAATTAAAAATTTTATCATCTTTAATAAAAACTAAAAGTGATTCAGATTATGGTGGTGTTATTAAATTTTCCAAAAGAGATCAAAGACCAATATTTTTCTCTATTATATTATTATCAGATAAAAAATGTAATTTAGAGTTAGATATTCCAATAAGAGAATGGTATCCTATCAGGGAATGGCATCCTATACCAAAAAGTGTAATTTATGATGTTGAAGAATCAATTTATGATGATGATGAAGAGTCAATTTATGATGATGAAGAATCAATAGTTAGTGAAAATAAATTTAAATTATCTTTTGATAAAACGTTATATGATAAAACTTAATATTATAAAACATTATATGATAAAGAAAATAAAAAAACTAAAGAACGTGAAATATATAATGATATATATCAACTCTCAAGTCCTTGATATTAGAATGTTTATATCTAAAATTAAAACACAATTTTTTTCTTTAAAAAATAAAAAAATGGAAAATACCAAGTTTTATTGTAACTTATGTAAAAAAAAGTTGCAAACAAAAAGAAGTTATCAATCTCATTTAAATAGTAAATTGCATTTACAAAATGTAGATCGAGTTGATGAAGGAAACATATTAAAATTAAATAGTTATAAAAACTATTTAGAAACATTACCTACTGATATAAAAGTTAAAAAAATGTTTGATGATTATTCACATTCGGAATATAAAAAAGTTTTTAATAGTAAAGATGAACATGTACCAGATGGAAGATATTTATTTAGCGATACTGATGAATTTGATGAAGCTGAACGAACCGATGAAGCGGTAACAGATATAAAATATTTATTTAATGAATCTGTTGAACATAATGAAACCGATAAAACTTTTTCTGATATTCTATCCAACTTTTTCAAAATATTTAAGAAATCTTTCAAATGTTATATGAATGTAGAAGTACTTTATACAAAAAATGGACCTGATGGAATTCCTGAAGAAATAATACAAGGACATTTTACAAATTCACAAGAAATTCATAATATAAATGATATACAACCCATATTTGATTCGATGATAAATAAATTAGAAAATTGTATAATTGAAACCCAGTTACGTGAATCTGGTTGGAGATTTGTTAAAATACTATCTAAGAAAATAGTAATTGATAAATATAAAAATAATACTGGTGGTAGTTATGTTCCTTTACCCTTCAGTTCACCACAAATAATCAACATAAAAAATGAAGATGATTATTGTTTTCTGTGGAGTATTATAGCACATTTACATCCTGCAAAATATCACAAAGAGAGACTAAGTCATTATAATAAAGAAGAATACATAAAGGAATTTGATCTTTCGGATGGTTTAGATGAATGTCCATATGATTATAATAGGTTAATAAAGTTTCATAAAAAGAATAAAAATTTAATAGAAGTAAATGTTTTTGAATTAAATGTGAATTATGTTTCTATTGGTAAAATTACTCCACTTTACTCAGATTCAAAAAAATTTTATTTGAATAATAAAAATTTATGTCAATCAGAAATAGTATATAATGATAGAGGAAATTACATGCATCATAATATTTTTTACCAAGGAAATATAATATGTACTGAAAAATTTGAAATTGTTAAAACATTATCACCAATAATGATTAATCATAATAATTATAAAGGACGTACTGATGATTATAATTACAAATATTCATCTTTATCTTTAGAATATCAACAAAAATTACAAAATTTAAATGAAAGTTTACAAAAATGTAAAACAGATTATCAACAACAAACAAAAATATTAGTACAAGAATATGGCCATAAATATCAAAATAAGATAGAAACGATTCAAAAATTAAATGAAGACAATAAAGAATTAAATAATGAAGAAAATGAAACCAATCAAAAAATAAATGAATGTCTAAAAAAATGTCAACAACAATATAAAGAACAATATGATAAAGAATATAGTTATCAGTTACAAATATTAAATCAAAATTTTCATCGAAATACATTTAATCTTACAAAAGAAATTGATGAAACACATGAAATATATCAAGATAAATTTGAAAAATTAAAACAAACAAAGCAACCAGCACAAGCGAATATATTATACTATCAGGGTCATTTTATATTGTGTAAAGATGTTTCTATATTTACAAAAACTTCAGATAATACAAATTTTCCTTGTCTTCAATGTATGACGAGCTTTACAACTAAAGAAGAAATGAATAGACATTTGGAGAATTGTCAACAAAATGAAGCAGTTGAAAATACTTTTCCTAAAGATGATTATTTAGAATATAATAAACATTATTTGAAAAATAAAGTACCCTTTACTATTTATTGTGATTTCGAAGCATATAATGTTAACATGACACAAAATCGAACCGAAGGTTCTAGGGCTTCGCCCGATTCTGAAAATGATAATTCTGAAAATGATAATTATGAAAAAAGTGCACCTGAACAAAGTAAAGAAAAATATTTATTTGAACAAAAACCATTATGTTGGGGAATGTACATTCATTCAAATTATCCTGAATTATTTAAATCAGAATATTATCAATACTATGGTGAAGATAGTTCAGAAATGTTTACAAAGAAAGTAGAAGAATTACAATGTCGTTTTTCACAATTGCTTGAAACAAATATACCAATGCTTCCATTAACGGATGAAGAAAAAATTAATTTTGCTAATGAAACAAATTGTTATTACTGTGGAAAAGAATTTACAAAAAATTATAAAAATGGCAAAGGTAGATATCTTGACAAAGTAAAAGATCATGATCATCTTAATGGATTATATAGAGGTGCAGCACATAATTCTTGTAATCTTAATGCTAATAAATTTAAATATAACTTTGTTCCTCTATATTTCTATAATGATTCTAAATATGATTTCCATTTAATAATGAAAGATTTATTTTCATCTGAAAAATTACAACAACAACAAATAAATGTACTATGTAAAACAGAAGAAGAATATTTTTCAATGCAATTAGGTTGTATTAGAATTTTAGATGCATTTAGATTTTTTACTCCTTATTCATTAGATGTTATGGGAAAAACTTTGAAACCTGAACAATGTAAAATATTAAATAAATATAATGTAAAACCTTTAAAAGAAATATTTCCGTTTGTGTACATAACTGGAGATTTTAATTCTGTGAATAAAATTATGGAAGAAAAACAACTTCCTCCAATAAATAAATTTAAATCAACATTAAAACAATCACAATTATCTAAAGAAGATTATGCAGAAGCTGTAAAAAATTGGAGAGAGTTAAATTGTAAAACAATGTATGATTATACAATGAAATATCTACAGATAGATGTATTATTACTAGCTGATCTTTTTGAAAACTTTCGTGACATGTGTTTAGAATATTACGGAATAGATCCATGTTATTGTTATTCTACACCAGGTTTAACATGGTTAGCAGGATTAAAACATACAAATGTTAAACTTAAACATCATAAAGAAAATACATATGATAAATTATTATTTTTTGAATCTGGAATTAGAGGTGGAGTTTCATCAGTTTTAGGTAATAGATATGTACAGTGTTACAATAAAAAAGTAAATCTTGATGATTATGGAATAATGAAACCTTTATCTCCAGAAGAAAGCGATCAGTTTATAAAATTGTTTAATCAAAATATAGAAGGACTTATATCAAATGAAGATAGTCAAGCAGCAGTTGATGAAATCATGAGAGAAAACTATTTGTTATATTATGATTTTAATAGCTTATATTCTTCTTGCATGATACAAGAATTACCAACAGGTGAAATGTCATGGTGTAATATTCTAGATTATCAAAAAACATATGATGGAATATATAATCATGGTTATATATATGAAGTTGATTTAGTATACCCTGATGAAATAAAAGGTAAAACAAAATATTTTCCTTTCTGTCCCGCAAACAAAATTCCCAATATAGAAGATTTTTCAGATTATCAAAAATCTATAATTCCTAAGAAATACAGACCAACAAAAAAACTTATGTTAACACAAAGTAATAAAGGAAAGTATGTTGTTGAAGGAAGAATGCTAGATTGGTATTTAGAACATGGAATGATTCTCACCAAAATACATCAAAAACTATTTTATCAAAAATCTAAATGGTTAAAATTATATAGAGTTCAATATTGAAAAACGTAAAATAGCTAAAAGAAATAAAGATGATTTTGGAAACGTGTTCTTCAAGTTAATGAATAATGCATTTTATGGTAAGACTTTAGAAAATGTGCGTAATAGACAAAACATTGAAATAGTTTATGATAAAGATAGGTTTCAAAATTTAACAAGGAAACCTACATATAAAAGAACTACTAGATTTATTGATGAACTATGTGCTGTACATTTACGTCGAATTAGCGTAAAAGATGATAAGTTTAATTTTATTGGATTCACTATATTAGAATTAGCTAAACTATTTATGTATAGATTTATATATGATTATTTAGCACCTGCTTATGGCAAAAACTATAAATTACACTTTACAGATACGGATTCCGTTTTCTTAGAATTAACAATACCGTATAATTCTACACTTGTTAAAGAAATAGATAAAATAAAAGATATCATTCATCCTTCTGATTTATGTAAAGTAAAAGATGAATTAGAAGGAAATGAAGATTTCATAACAGAAGCTATATTTTTAAAATCTAAATGTTACTGTTATGATACAACTAATAATATTAAAACACATAAAACATTAAAAGGAATTTCAAAGGCATCAGTGGCTAATCAAATAACATTTCAAGATTATAAAAATGTATTATTTAATAATGAAATAAAAACAGCATGTAATTATAGACTTAATTCAAAGAAACATAAAATGTATTTAAGAGAGGAACATAAATTAGCATTAGATCCATTTGATGATAAAAGAAAAATTTTACCTGATGGAATAACTACTGAACCTTTTTAATTTTCTAATTTCTAAGATAGACAAATTTGATATATACATAAAATAAAAAAAATAAAATATTATATCACTATATTTGTATATATTTATCACTCGGTAAACAAAACTTCTATAACTCTATCATGAATTTTTTTATCAATATTAATTGTGATAAATCCATAATCTTTTGACCAAGCATTGTTACACGATTGTTTAAATTCATCTTTATTTCTTACACATAAATCTCTTAACAAATCACTTAAGTTTCTTGCATTTATTTCAAATAGTATAAATATATTTGCATTCTTTCTAATAACACTTCCGTCTAATGAATACACACTTTGTGTTAAATAAAATACACTACAGTTGTTATGTCTACCTCTTGTGAAATAATTTCTCTGAACTGACTGATTTCTATCATTAACACAATCATCAAAAATTACACAATGTTTCATTGTTTTATCTAGTTTACTAGGATCTTGCATATTACCACTATCATCTATTAATTGTATCTTTATATGCTTATTTTTATTGGATTCAACTAACTGATTATTTTTTGCTGCTTCTTCACACCACGAACTTATTTCTTCTTCATCTTCAGATTTTTCATATTCTTTGAATAATGAAGCAATTGCTGTTTTTTTAAGATTATTTTCAAATCCATATTTTAAAAATTGATAGACGGGTTGTTCTGCTGTTGTTGTATAAATTATAAGATTGTTATAATCCAAAAAATTTGGAGTCGTTAAATTTTAAATAATAGATATGTTTTTCCACATTCTGATCTTCCGCAAATAACTGACAAAACTTTATTAGATAAATTTGGATGATGATTAAATTTAAGTTTTTTTTTATTTAATGGTAGTACTTCACTCATTTTTTAATAAAAAAATTTTATTTTTATTTTTAAGGAAGAAGAAGAAAATTAAACTTCTCTAGCTTCGCGTGGGAGTTTATACCTCTCGAACGGGAGTTTATACCTCTCGAACCAAAAGATCTATCATAATCTCTTCACCTCCAAAATTTATTTCTTGTCCTTTTTCATCAGCGATTCTCATGTTAATGTTGTTAATAATTTTTCTTGTAATAGGGAAATATATTAATGTTTGTGGAATTACATTTAGTCTATAACCAATGGGTACAGTAAAAGCTGGAAAACTGAATATTAAATTTGAGAATTTACCATTTATATATCCTCCTTCAATAATGTCACAATGTACAACAATTGAATTTATTTCAGTTATTTTTGGAATCTTCTCACCTAAATGATAACCTTGACTATAGGTTTGTTTATTAAATCCTAATAGCTTTGACAATGATCTATCATGATTAAAATCAACTTGATGATTTTCGTCTAAAGTAAGAGAAAATTTATTGACTGCCGGTTCAACTGCAAAATTTAATTGTTTCTTATCTTTAAATGGTATACCTAAATTTCTCTTAATTTCATTTGATATTGATTCAACTTCGTAAGAACCAGGAAGAAAAGTTAGTATTTTCCACGTTTTGCCTTTATCAGTAGAATATCTAAATTGATCATTCACATCTTTGATAACGTTTTGAATAGTGTTAAATGTGGAGAAACTAGTCAATGCAATTTGATAATTTTTTTGTTCTAAATGAAGAATGGGTTCTAATTTTCAAGTGTGTGATGAAGTAGTTGTTATAATTTTTAACGTCGTACTAAATTTTGATGAACCCAAAATCTCTGTTAGATTTTCTAAATGATAATTAATTTTGTCTAAATCTGCTGAACACATTTTTTAGTTAAAATTTTGAATAAATATTTTTTTATAAAAAAATTAAAAACAACAACATATTTCAGCTACACTTTTATAATCCTCTTCATTTAGAATCTTCTTTTCTAACAATCCTTTCAATATAGCATGAATTTCATTGAAACTAGAATTATGTCCTTCTTTTATTGCCGATATTAAAATATTTAATCTATTTAGTAATTCTTGTGGATCATCTGGTAAAAATACAGTTGTTTCAGTTTTCTGTTTTTCAGATAAACCTTTTCCTACTTTAACTCCTGTTGATAATAAATTTTCTAATTGTTTATAACGTCTAAGAGATTTTACTGCACCAACTCTATCTAACATAGCTTTATATTTTATGAGATCTTCTACAGCATAATTATTTAAATCTGCTCCTCTTAAAAGATCAACAAAATTTCTATCTAAATTAAAAGGAGATTTATCTGGTGAAAAAATTAAACCTCGAAAAGGTTGTGGAAATATTTCTTTTTGTCCGAGATAAAATCTAGGTATTGTTTTTCCATCTATAAATGAAATAGAATGTTCAAATTGCATAGATTTTGGTAATTTCTTATTGATGTTTGATTCTAGTAATCCATAGTCATCTAATATAGTTTTGTGCTCTGGATCTGTTATATCAATTTGTTTATCATTATTTGCAAGTTCTTTTTCAAGAGTTTTAAATGGTTTCATAGTTTTTTCAAAATCAGTTTTTACTTGCTCGGTTTGCTGCATTTTTTTCAAACATATCAGATTGAATACCAGCTTTTATCATTCTATGTTGAAGATAATTTTCTTTCATAATATTTCTTTGTTTTATTAACTCTTCTAATTGTTTAATTCTTTTAAAATTATCAGCTCTAATTTTATCCATTTTTAAAATATAATATTTGAATTTTGTGGTAACATTGGAATACAACAAAAGCATTTTACTGAACAAATTATTTTTTTATTGCTTTGTTGTCTGACATCTTTTCGTTTAAAGTTTTCTCGTTTTAAGTTTTGTTTAATAAAGTTTTGCTTAAATTTTCGCTTAAAGTTTTTAGCTCTTCTAAAAAAATTTTGTCATTTTCTTCATTAGAAATTTTACCATCACTCGAAATTTTGCCATCATGTTTATTCTTATCATCAACTTTTTCTGACTGTAATTGAAATGATATTTGATTTACTTCATTAGCTATTTGATCAAATTTTTCAATCTCATCTAACGTAATAACATTATCATCACATACTCTTTGAAAGTAGTAGTGTAATTTGTCATAAACTTCTTTAATATGTAGATGCTTAGTTTTTAATGATTTTCGTTTCTTTGATATTAAAGATTTTTCTAACATTGTAACAAGTGAAGTTGCAAAAACACCCGTACCTGTTAAAGCTGTAGCAACTACTGGAATTAATAAAACACCTGAAGATATAACAATTGTTAAAGCACCCAAACTTATTGTTAAACATGCTCCAACGCCTTGTGTCACATTCTTAGCTATCGTCCATCTCTTTCTTAATTTATTATAATGCTCTAATCTTAATAATAATTGAGATTCCTTATCTTTCATATACCTAACTCTATCTTTGTTTTTCTTTGTTCATTTTTTCAATGTCCATTAAAGTAGAACTACGTTCATATGATAACGAAGGATATATTCTTGCAGTTTCTTCCATTTTTTGTTTCTTCGATTTTTTAAAGAAATATTTTTAGACACATAATTTTAGTTATCTCATATTTTAAAAACCTGAAAAATGATTTTCAAGGTAAAAATTGTAATTCTCAAATTTTGAGATTCTTAACTTTTATGATTTTCGGTGTCCTGGAACGGTCATGATTTTCAAGGTAAAAATTGTAATTCTCAAATTTTGAGATTCTTAACTTTTCTGATTTTCGGTGTCCTGGAACGGTCATGATTTTCAAGGTAAAAATTGTAATTCTCAAATTTTGAGATTCTTAACTTTTCTGATTTTCGGTGTCCTGGAACGGTCATGATTTTCAAGGTAAAAATTGTAATTCTCAAATTTTGAGATTCTTAACTTTTATGATTTTCGGTGTCCTGGAACGGTCATGATTTTCAAGGTAAAAATTGTAATTCTCAAATTTTGAGATTTTGAAAAATTTGAAAAATTGGGTATTTTTAAAAACGCCCAAATTTATGAATTTAGGTCTTAAAAACCTGAAATAATGACATAAATTGATAAATTTAGTCGTTTTTAAAGATACTATTTTTTTGAATTTTATGGTGTCCTGGAACGGTCTTTTGCCCATTACTGATAATTGAAAGATCCCAGTGTCAATGCTCCTGGCTGGGCATATAGATGGGGGAGACTGTGCATATACTTGATAAAAATCAAGATCTGGAATACTTTGGGAGAAAGCAGTGCCGGTGACTTAAGTTATTCAGAGGTGAATTTTTTAAATCTGGACATATCCCCCTATTATGCCCAGCCAAAAGCATTGACACTAATATCTCATTTATCAGTCGCACGGCAAGACCATGATAAATAAACGCAGATCAATCTGTTCCTCCGTTCTTTATCTTGCTCAACCATTTCGATATCATAGGCTAGTTTGAACCATTTCCAACCACACTGATGGGCTCTTGAAGGCGAAACGCAATGTTTGCGGCTGCAAAGGAAATAGTGCTTCAGCTGTTAAAATCTGAGGTCATTCTTTCAATCTTCAAGCTTAAACATAAGGGGCATGGATGTATGCTACAAATGAGAGCCGCTGCATAATAAATTTTCGTTTAAAATTAAGAAGATCATACATTGTGATGGTTCATGACTAATTATTACTAGAATTATAATCATACGCATTTCCAAAACTTTTTCACTATTCTTAGTCCACACCAACTGCAAAATGTAATCCATACAGCCCTCACAGTAAAGCATCTACAAGAAAAGTGACTTGGGTTCGATCGTCAAATAACTAAATCGTTTCTTTGTCTGATGAATCAACAAGCTCATTCACAATAGTCTCTTCTTCGTCTTCATCGTTTGTCTGTTCATCGATATAATCTGCCTGTTCTTTGCGGTTCCGCCACTGATTTTTAGTTTCTTGATTTACCTGTCTTGCGACGCGGTTCACGGCAGCGATTGTACAATTGTTCTCTCGCAAGTAAACAGCAAGCTCTGTAAGCAAAAGAGTGTAAAAACCTAATTTTTTAGCAAAAGTATGAAATTTTCATACCATGATTTGAGTATGAAAAATTCAGTAAAATCATGCTATGAAATTTTCATACCATGATTTGAGTATGAAAAATTCAGTAAAATCATGCTATGAAATTTTCATACTATGATTTGAGGATGATTTTAGTATGAAAATTTCATTTTTCATACGCATGAAAAATTCAAACTCAAATCATAGTATGATTCATACCCACTTATTTCCACGCGGGGAGGGTCCATGGGAGCTCCTTTACGCTGATGACATCTTATTGACTGCTGAACCGAAGAACGATGTGGAGCAAATGCTTTGTGGATGGAAAAGCAGCATTGAGAAGAGGGCAATGAAAGTTAACCTGGAGAAGACGAAGGTTATGGTGACAGGGAAGAAACAGCAAGCAACAATCAAATGCCATAAATGTCCGTGTGGATGCTGTGGAAAAGGAGTTGGGGTGAATTCGATTCTCTGTACTTCATGTAACAAGGGGTATCATAAAAAGTGTTCTCATCTGCACTCTCTGATGGGAGTGACACATTTCCAATGCCCTAAGTGTCCAATCGCAAATACAACCAATATTCTGGCAGACGACTCTGTAAAAATTGATGGCAGTCCTAGCATACAAGAGGTTAGCCACTTTTGCTATCTTGGAGATATGCTGGACAGCCAAGGTGGAGTGGAAAGGGCAGTGAGAGCTCGGTAGCTAATGCTTGGTCCACATGGAGAGTTAGCCAGCTTTCTGAACAGCATGAGTGTCCCCTTAAGATACAGACCTAATGTGTACACGATCTGTTCTCGTGTATGGCTCAGAAACATGGTCATTGTCACAGAAGATGTTTGAAGTATTGCGAGCATGTGATCGGAGAATGCTGAGATACATGGCAGGAGTAAAATGGAGAGACTGAAGATCAAGTGAGGAAGTGGCAAGAATGTGTGGTCTGAAGGAGCTGGAAGATCGGGTTAGAAGAGGGCGTCTGAGATGGTTCGGTCATGTTAAGAGAGCTGGGGGGGAAACTGCTTGGGCACAGTGGAAAGCATGAAAGTCCCAGGGCGTCGAGTCGTCGGAAGACCAAGAAGGACATGGCGTCAATGTGTCTTAGAAGATCTGAAGAAAATAGGAATCCCCGAAGAACTCGCTGCCAACGGATTCAACGGAAGTTAAACGTGGAGTCAGAGTAAGAGTAAGTAGGCCCACAGACGTTGTGCACTGAGAAGTATGGGTTCACTAAAAAAGATAAATAGATCACTCAAGGTGTTTAGTTAGAAGCATCACTTCGTTCAGTGGTATCACTGACACAGTGTAGTGCTTGGCCTATCGGTCCAGAGGTCGGGCCCCGAAAGTGTCATTGAAAGTCGGCAGGAAAGGCATTCGGGCTGAAAGATCACAACGCTCCAGATAAGTGTCTGGCAGCACCGTCCAAGCCCAGGATGGGGAAGCAGTGACGCTAAACCAACATCATTAAACCATGCGAAATGGCAAAAATCTTGGCAACCTCTATCATTCTGTTTTTCTTCAAGATAAATCTCAATGTATGTCATTGCTCTGCAACTTAAACTGTTGTAAATTTTATTGCAAAGTTAAGCATGCATATGTACTCGGTAATACATGCTACATACAATAGACAAAAAATCCATAAAAACGTCTTGAATAGTTATCGTCATGATTTACTTGCATGAGGTACATTAGAGCGTTTCCAATTGCCTAGCGGAAAATTTCTGCGCAGTCCACATGTTTCCGCGCAGGGATTTAGATGAGCTGATGGCAGATCGACTCACAATACGGAAAAGAAATCATGTCTTACATACATCGTGCACAGAATGCATTGATATTTATATGATTGATGATTAAATGTCAACCTTCTATTCTTACAGAGCAGTTCAATTATCAAATAAGACTTCGTTATTCACATTCATTGTTTTACCTAGCTTGGAAGCCATTACTTTTTCATTATTATGTTTTAGTACTACCTCAGATATTCTTATTCGATGAGTTTAAAGCTGTGGACGTATCATCTACCAAGTGCCTATGATGATAATGCAAGATTGCGCAATCAGTTCGATTAACTACAAGACGAATGCTTAGATTATGGGAAGGCAATTTGAGAAAAGTCAGTTAGACTATGTAAAATTGCAAAATTTTAAGTAAGCTTTGATTGAGTTGCATGTGAGAAAAATATCCATGATGTGAGTGGATACAAGTCAAAACATAAGTAATTTAAAGGGTAATTTTTACTAATTTGGTAAACCGATGCCAATAGGGTAATGTGTCATTCATTCACAGACAATGCTCTTCATTCACAGACAATAAATACTCCCATTTTGCAATGTGAGTATCTGCATTTGTATGTTTTGCAGCAAAAGGATGATGCTTGACATTTTCTGGTTCCACTTGGTGTAGGCCCACTCATATCTTTTTGAAGCAAATTGTTTCAGACGGCATTAATGAAGGGCTACTTTAGATAGCGCGTAAGTTTAAGTAGCATTTTTATCGATAACTTCGACCAACAATTCAGCAAAATTCTTGATGAAACACTCTCGACTATGAGTATTCGCTCATTTCCATTATGATATTTCTGGACTGAGTAGCCAAGAATAAAAACATTTCAGAGCAATAATGCAGAATTGCATCGCACATTGCGCATACAAATAAGTTTTCAGTCTTTTGCTGTCCATCAAATCTTGTCATTCCTTTGTTTGTATTATATATAATCAAGGATCATAATTGATCGGACTGAATGTTACCAAAAACACGCGCCCGGGCTGGCCAGGCCTGAATATTGATTCAGGCAATTTATGACTGGCATCACAAGTATGGTTCAACTTCTATACAATGAGGAGAACAAGAAGGATATCTCCTATGCATAGTGAAATCTTTTGAAACTGGTGATTTGTGGAATGAACTGTATTCAATATTCAATTAAATGTTATATTCAATTCAAAACGTTGCACAATGTAACTATCTCATTTATCTCTAACTAACTATTTAACTATTTAACTCTTTAACTATACTAACTCTTTAACTATCTCTATTATATATCATTGCAATAACTTGTTTGTTTTGAAGGCTGCATATCGAATTCATGTTCGCTGCTTGAATTGTAAAGCAATTGCTTTGATTCACTTTAACAAAGGAAAATAAAAATAAAAGAAATCAAAGTGAATAATGACTCAAAGGAAATCAAATCCTCATCGTCAACTTCTAAGGTTTCTCGAGATCGAAGCGAGAAAGTTCAAAGAGATTTCAAGTCAATTTCGGACCGTCATCTTTTAAATCTCAGCGAGGTCAGGAAGCAGAGAAGATCAGAGCTAAGTAATCAACAAACTGAGAGGAAGGAACTTTAGCCTTTGAAATGATTGAAATATTGATTAAAATTTTCCAGGTCGTGATACAAGTGCCAAAATGTCAACTGAAGGTTATATGCATTGTGTGTGTAACTTCTACTTAACGATATGACTTTCATTTCCGAACTGCTATTGACTTGTCTGCAACCATCGACAGCTCGAACGGAAATCTCCTGTGATCGCAAGCTTATTTCAGCATAGGAAAGAAATGCGACGATACTACAAAGGATGTGAGTGGTTAGCTCTACCTGACAAGCAGAGCTGCCGCGGGAAGCAATGTTTCATTCCCATAGCTGCCAAACACCACAGGAATCCCTATGGGAATCCTACAGAAACTTGGCTAAATCCTACATTTGTAACAACTGTGTTGATATTCCAGAATATTGACTTAATTTTGTACGCCCACTGCATTTAACAACAGTGAAATTAAATAAACGATAGATCAAATTGCATGCCATGGTAATTGTAGTCTACATGAGAAAGTGATGAATAGAATGTCATAAGATCTTCATTCTAATTTGTTTCATTAGAATTATTTGCATGACTAACGTCATAACCAAGCTTAGGTTTATACATAATCTATCAAATACACAACTTTAATATGTACATTATATTGATGAGAAAAACAATTTGCATGATGATAAAAACAGCAAAAGAGGCAAAAGCCTTAAATGTTGAAAAACTAAAATTGTTAATTCTAAACAGAAATCCTCTGATCACACGCCTATTTTTATTGGAAGATCGCATATTGAGCAGGTTAGCAGTTTGAAACTATTAGGAGTGCATTTTTCTTCAGATCTCAAATGGAATGTACAATTTGATTATATTTATAAAACTATGTGCCGCAGCCTCTCGTTTGTCAAACATCTATAAAGTAACTGTAATCCAACTGAAATTATCTTTCAAGCCTATATGGTCACAGTTTTTGTCATCTATCTTTTTGCTGACTAGTGATGTGTGACATATACATGAGTTATTTCAAGAAGTTTGAGCAACTTGACCGCCTAGCTATGAAATGGGCTAGTGCTTCTCTAATCCCAGGTCTGATGAATCGACTTGATAAATCCTGCAATAAACTCATTAAAAAGATATCTGCAAATGAGGAAAATCATACGTTGTGTCAATTTTTTGGAATACGAAATGTCAATAGTGTGAGACACGCACGTTCTCTCAGAGTTGGAAAAATCGGAATTGGAATTGGAATTGGAATTGGAATTGACGATATTTAAATCTACTGGAATTGGAATTGACCTTGATAAACCTCAATTCCACTTTTTCGATAGACCTGTGATAAATCTATTTGTACAAAAATTGAAATCACAGTATTCGGCCGTTGGGTTAACTGCACGCAGAGATAAGAGAGAGAGATAAATCGACAGAGCTAGCTTTATTCTATTGTTGAATAAAGGGTGCTAATTGTGACTTTGATCGGCCTACAGCCACCGGACAATGTTAATTCAGCAATTAAGCAAACAATGAAAAGATAATCATCTTTGTTCAATCTGTTATTTAGTTATTTATCATACAAGATAATTAATCAAAATAAAACAATTGTTGAATTTAGTTATTGATTGGATAAGCACAAAAATTGGAGATTAACTTAATTGTTGTGCACACGAAAAACAATCGGTTTGGAAAGAGGAAAATTAACCCTGCATTAAAGGGCAGCCTGTCAGTTCAAATCACAATATAGACAGTGTCAACAAATTATTCTAATAATTAATGATTCAATTAAAATGGCATTGACATGAAATATTATTCAACTTCCAATCACAACAATTGACAATATTAATTTTCAAGACTATAGTTATACAAATACGATGCTCAACGATAAAAGAAAAACTTTAAACCTGCAATTCACTTCTTGATGTTGAATTCACTTCAATTCGATCGGACTCACTTATACCAAAATGATATCATAAATATCATGAATATCAGTGTCACTTATACCGTCAATCTTCAATCGCGCTCGTTGATGTGTTGCCGCATACTCTACTGTGTTGTTGTTTGCTGGTAGGCAGTTGTAGTTGCTACTTCTGTAGTCAAGTTACACCGCGAGAGCCCGGAGTTCTTCTAACAGCTACTGAAGATGTCGTATGTGTTGTTGTTGTTTCAATTTCTCATCGTCTCTAATTTGTGCAAATTTTTGAGACTTGACGATAAATCCACTTTCTTTTGAAAATTGAAAGAGTTTCCTTTAATCTCTGCACGTTAGCTTTCGACCCGACCACATTTAGTTCTCATCACGGAATTTTTAATCTCCTTTTTTAACATGGACCATTAATCAGTTTTCATGATATCATTTTTATCGTCGTTTTTTCTTTCATCAACAATCACGTTATTCGCACATTGAATTTCTTTCTTCTGTCATTTTATTAATAGATTTATTCGCATCTCTCTCTCTCTCTCTCTCTCTCTCTCTCTCTCATAGAAGTAGATAATAGTACACTAGAATGGAAGTTTGATATCTTGCCTATGTACAATGATGGCACATGGAAAAATTTATGGTTTGTAAATCAGATTCGATCTAAAACATTGTATCATCGTCAAACTGTTTGCCAAGTTGGTTGTGGAAGTTGTTGGCAGCAAATTAATGCAGGATTTTTATGAAGATAATATTAAGTGAGATGGTGGCATTGTTTCATGTGGTAGAGCCTACTATTCCCTGGGTTGGTATATTGTGTCGATTTGCAGCAGTCATTAACTACTATTTTTCAAAATTCGAATTAAAAATTGGCCCACAAAGTCATAATTGAATGTGGGCGGTGCACTGGTTGTAAGAATATCTCAAGAATTCAATAGAAAAAATTCTTATTATAGGATGATCTTCATACGGTTAAGAAACCTAGCGCTTTTGTCGAATTAACACATTGAAAGCTTCTTCACCGACAATAATTTCTCAGATAAGTGAATAGTCGCTGGAACTTTTCAATTAATCATTAAATGACACATGTGATATAGTGTGATGATATTTTGGAAGCTGATATTCGAAAGCATGTAAAGATTTTGAAAATTGTTCAAATATAGTGAACGGGAGCCCTTTCAAGTAAAATGAATACTCTGAGATTTCTTGACCACTGATTTCAAGCTGGAGCAATGTATGTTCTGTAAATCGACATTGCAAGTTGCATATGTGACTGATAATACTCTTGATAGATTATAGGAGCGATATTTCAAAATGATGAACGTACAGAACGTTTTAAAGGATTTCTTTCTTTGTCATCCTGTCGCCGCAGTATTTTTAAATTCACTATTGCTTTTGTGTATGATCTTTGGACAAGGGGCAGCAATCCAGATCACAATTTGGCTTGATAAATATAAATACAAATAAGAAAACATGGAAACCAGCTCGCACAATTTGCGTTTTGCCCCAACTTAGTTCCCCCGGCGTGTGCCATCATTTTCATGCAATTTCCATTCTAGGACTTTCTATGGTACTGTTAATTTCTGTGCTCTCTCTCTCAGCGTTTGATTCTTTGCTGACCGTTAATTTTCTTTTCTCTTTTTCACAGGATATTGAATATCTCGTTTACGAAACGAAAATGGCGTAGGCTGAAAGGCTACATATATACATGTACATGTACACAAGAAATATGAACTATGAACATGAGAACGCACATAGGAACGACGCAGGGAACGGCACACAGGAATAGCGAGGATAGGATTCGGGCACATGGGTTAGATTGAAGCGAGGAAACTTTAAATACATTAACATATACGCGTCATGCAATTATCGGAATTCGGAATTGAATCTCATTATGGAATTGGAATTGAATTGAACTGTTTCGACTGGAATTGGAATTGGAATTGAAATTTCTGCTCTGGAATTGGAATTGGAATTAAAAAATTTCAGTGGAATTTTTCCAGCTCTGCGTTCTCTACTTCCATTAATCAGAAAGTCTGTTCTGTACCAGAAATCTTTTGTAATGTATTCTTCTTTCTCATGATGATTATTTGTGCATGCCTACCTGTCCAGTCCATCTCTGTCATATACCGCTTTTGTATTGACTTAATAAAGACATTACATTATCATCATTATCAGGTCATCACTGTTAATGAATGAGATTCTTCTCTATATTTCGTTTTTTCCATTCATAAATGATGCATGTAATTACATCTGTCGCTCTAGATTGCTTTGTGTGAGGATGAAGGAGTGCTGCGTATTCGAGTAATTCGAATGCGACACTTATTATTTTGGAGGTAATCCAATATTGCTGACATTTTCCAAAAGGAATGCGTTTGATCAAATAGCCAATAACCAGTTCACATTTTTGATGAAAAGAATTTTGGCTTTCACTCTTTGATTCATGCTTATGTATCACACTGTCACACATCTGATTTAGATAGGCAATAAATTTTACCGCAAAATACATACAAATAAGGATTGTGGATTAAATTCGGAGAATGATGCATGGAATGTGCAATTTAAAATGAGACTTAACTTGAACTATTCTAAATAAAAAGAGAGCAATTATTGAATAGTGGATGAATTCTCTTACTTGATGAGCTAATTCATGTGATATAATCTCAGCAACGTTTTGTTGATGCTCTACTGAAGCTTGATTGGGATCATGCAACATTGCGACGTAACGATAAATGACGAGGCCCCAATTTTCCATAGCAGCAGCACTGAAGTCGGCTACACATACCATGTCTGCAATGACAAATGAATAGAGTGAAATTGTGTCCTAGGTTTAAAATACATCTTTAATTTTATGCAAAATATGTTATTCTCAAATGTATGAGAAAACTATTTCCTGAATATTGCCTGAAATATGGAAGGTAATTGACATGAAAAATGTCCTTGGTTGGATTGTCTAGACCGTTGTCTGCTGTCTTAATAATGCAAAGTGAATTTTGCGTGCAAGCTGAACACGCATTCAAGACTGACTGCATCTAATCGCGTGATATAAAATTACAGGTTTGCACCTAAAAAGTTGATGGTGAGTTAAAACCAAATGCCACTACATGTATGTTACTACGTGTGAAAGCAAATGTAGAAGTGTCACAGAGCAATGTTTACATGCTGCTACTTATAAATGTAAATAAGTAAGATGAGTAAATTACAAGAAGAGGTAAGAGTCAATGAATAACAAATTTATTGCTATACAAAGAGATAAGTGGATTCCTAATATCAATGAATTGATGGCCACCATCTCGGTTGTAAATCGTGTCACGATCTGAGTGAATGTAGATTGCCTCCTTGTTTTTTATGCGATGCACATTGGATTCAATAGAAATGTTTTTTGCAGGAAACGCAGGAGCATGGGAGTGTTCATGCATATAAAAACATATATATATATATATATATATATATATATATATATATATATATATATATATACAGTACGCGCCATATTACTTGGGACACCAGCTTTTTCACAGTTATTATCGCCTATATTTTACAATGTTACTTCAATTTGAACTAAATGCTGCTTGATTGTGACTTGGGTCATAAGTTACTTGGCCTGTAGTTTTCGGCTCCGTTATTCATTATGAAGGGCACTAAATATGGTCGTATGTATAAATATTGCGCGCCAAATTACTTGGGACAATTAGAAAAGACGGCTTTATCGCAAGATAAAAACAAATGTTTAGTTTTAAGCAAAACCAAAGTTATGCAAATGGATAATTTCTTTTATAGCACACTCAAAAAACAACTATTCAATCGTCAGAATTTTGTATGGCCCCTTTTGCATCGATCATTGCGCGAATTCTTTGTGGCGTACTGTCGATGAGCTTTGCGAGAGTCTCGGGGAGGGTTGCATCACGGAACCAGTGATGAATAATGGAGGAGATCAGTTCTTGCTTGCAGGTTGTGGTTTTACCAGCAATCCGACGTTTGATGATGCCCCAGACATTTTCGATGGGATTTAAATCTGGGGAATTCCCCGGCCAGTCCAGGGTGGCGATGTTTCCACAGTCTAGAAATTGCTTGATGACCTTTGCTTTGTGGCAAGGTGTCCCATCATGCATAAAAATACAATCACCGTTTGGAAACCATTGATGCAATTGTGGAAGAGCTCTTGTAGTGAGCACGGTCTTGTATTGAGCAGCATTCATATTGCCTTCGACAATGTATAATCTTCCAGGCCCTTTGGTGCTTATGATTCCCCACACCATCACCCTTGTAGGGTGCTTCACAGTTTGCTTGATTGGGACGGGAGTTCCTCTGATGTGCCAAACAAGCCTCTTTTCAGCGTCCTTGCATTCAAAAAGACTTTCATCGCTGAAAAACACCTGTCGCCATTGTTCCAACGATCATTCAGCATGCTTTTTGGCAAAAGCCAAGCGCTTTCGCATCATGGCGGGAGTGAGTTTCGGCACGCGTCGAGGAATCACCGAGCGGGAATACTTTTGCAAGCGTCTTTAAACAGTTCTCAGCGAAACCCTTACACCATCTTGTTCCAATTCTGAGTGCAGTTGGTGAGCATCGCTAAGTGGAGCACGGCGCACTTTTCGGAGCAACAGTCGCTCTTGCTTCGGAGTCGTTGACTTCTTCCGTCCACACTTGCCTTGTCGTCACAATGAGAGAGACGTAGAATTCTTCAGTCTGACCACGGTTGACTTGCTGATACCAGTAATCTTTGATATTTGACGAATCGATAATGTCTTCAGACGAAGTAATGTCACAATTTCAGTCTTTTTTCGATACTCAGATCTGGTCCAGGCATTCCGCACGAAGAGTGTCTTATCAACGTTCGTCGAAAAAGATTGCTAAACTTCAAGCTATGCAAACATTTATAAATGTGAATGCATTTAACATTGAAGATGATTTAAATTTTTAAAATAAAATTTCTACATTATTGTTCGTACCGCCTATTTATTCGACGCTGTGTCTCACCAAAACAACCATAGAAAGCTGTCCCAAGTAATTTGACTCGCAATAATCTAACAAATTACCATATTTTGTGCCGTTGAAAATGAAAAACAGAGCTCATGCAATGCAAGTGAAGTGAATGCTGTAAATGCAGGTCAAGTAACCGAAAACCCAAAGCACAAGTATGCAATATTTCACTCCAGTTGAAGAAGAAGTTTAACATCTAGGCCAGAGAGATTATAGGGCCTAAAAAAGCAAGTGTCCCAAGTAATGAGGCCATACAAAATTCTGACGATTGAATAGTTGTTTTTTGAGTGTGCTATAAAAGAAATTATCCATTTGCATAACTTTGGTTTTGCTTAAAACTAAACATTTGTTTTTATCTTGCGATAAAGCCGTCTTTTCTAATTGTCCCAAGTAATTTGGCGCGCAATATTTATACATACGACCATATTTAGTGCCCTTCATAATGAATAACGGAGCCGAAAACTACAGGCCAAGTAACTTATGACCCAAGTCACAATCAAGCAGCATTTAGTTCAAATTGAAGTAACATTGTAAAATATAGGCGATAATAACTGTGAAAAAGCTGGTGTCCCAAGTAATATGGCGCGTACTGTAGTCTACCATGTGGTAGGTCACACACGATGCATCAATAGGAAAGTAAGAAACAAAGTCAAAGAGAGTTGCTATGTCATTGCTCAAGTGTTCGTCACAATTTTTTTCAATTTTCCTCTATCTTCACACAGACGTTGCAATTCTCCATCTGAATTCACCCCACCCTTCCACTTGAGATCGCCCAGTCAATTCGCTCGTTTTCTTCCTCTTGTTCTCTTACCAATGATCTTCGTTTTAAGGATGTTTTCAAGGATCTTCGTTTCATGTTTCAGAAGAGCCTCCAATAATCCTTCAAATGTCAATTGACCAAAGTAAGATATAAAATTACAGGCAACTGTTGCTGAGCGTTTCGTAAATTCTTCCTTCCTTCTCGGTGGATAAGTGCAGAAGCTAGATACTGCGTTCCAAGTATTTGAAAATTTATTTGAATTTTTTTATATTGAATTTACAAAAACACAGAGAGGGAATGAGAATTCTACAATTTATGCTTCCAATTTATCTTGCGTTGAGACTTAAAGTAGCCAACTTCAGTGATACTTACTTCAAAGTTTCCAGACAATGCATGTCGATCGATTTATTTTCGTATGTTACAAGCAACCAACGTTAACTAAAGTAAAGGCAGCTAACGGGAGGAGCTTTTTCGCTTGATGTTAAAAATTTTGGTGGTCACTCCTAATTTAATGCCAAACAATTCAAAACTAAAACTCCTTATTTGTATCATCAGACGATTCGGGCACAGACCCTTTATCAACGCAAATGGAGTGACTTTATTTTTTTAATTATTTAGCATTACAATAGAGGGAGAGATCACCTACGAGTATATTATCAACATCGAAACTAATTACAGTGTTAACTAAAATTAAGCGGTCATCTAATAAATGAACTTAAAGACAGCTATAAGACATGAACGAAGCTAATGGTTACTCAATGAAAAAGCAATAAATTGTATTACATATTTGAAATCAATAAAAGAAAAATTACAGATCTTCTATAATCTGATTCCGCTCTCACCATCAGAAACCTGTTCGCACGCCCCTAGAAAGCATCAAAATTGTATTGGTCACGGAAAGTGATCTGGGGAAGTTGATTCTAAACCTGTTCAGTGCGAACAACATAGCTTTTCGAGCGACTCACAGATCGTGCGCGTTCTAGGCTCACATGATAATATGTGAGTGCATTAGCTCTGCGTGTGCTTCTAGAGAAGATCTTAGGACTGGGTGCACACTCATTTGCTACAGAGCTAATAAACCGATTGATGAAGAGGGTACGCAGTCAGCTCTTTTTAAGATGGAAAGATACATTTACGGTTGAGATAAATACACTTTATGATATAATTATTATTATCTCTACTATGATGTAATCAAAATGATTAAATCTGGCCTGATGACATTCAATGATGATCTATGAATCAACCTAAGCAGTTGTTACCAACACAGAGTGTCATCGGGAAATGAAAATTTTCCCGTACTAGTTTTGATGGTAGGGGCACAAGGAATGAAAGTATGAGATATCATGCAATTAGCATACTAGATTGAATTTCGGCGGGTATTCATTAAATGCTACTTTTTAACATGTAGCCGACATATAGCAAATAGTGAACCTGGGTTTGTCATTTAAGTAGTAAGTAATGGAAACCCGAATAAGGCTGATAGAAGCCGGAAAAGCAAAACCTTCATTCCTTAACATCGGAGGTTTTGCTGTTTATAGCTTCTATCAACTTTACTGGAGTTTTCACTGCTAACTACAAAATGCAAGCATTACTGACAATATCACTTTGTATATAAAGAATAACACCAAGGTATTCATGATGACCCGATATATTTCGCCGGTTCTAGACGTGGGACACACCGGAATGAATGCTGACAGAAGCGTAGTGAACATCGTTATAGGTTAACACGTGACAAGAAGTAAAAATGAATTCTAAGGTAGAAAATAATGTCAATGCGGATAATACTGATAGACAGAGTGCAGAGTAATACATATAAAAGCACAAAAAAGGGAGAAAGAAGCTAAAGAAAACACCAGAGAAGTCACCAAGGCAGCAGCAAGCTAATGACAGTTTCTTTTTGAATGCACAAGTCAGGTTGTTTTACACTGATAAAAAGTGCTTCCAAGACACACAAATGCAGTCTTCCGCGACATCTCCTCAACACAGTAAAGCATGACTTGGCTGGCTTTGATGGGGTACATTGCTGTAAATGACGAGTGATGGCGCTTGCAGCTTTGGAACGTCGGTCCCCTTTCAGCAACCACCGTGGCACATGCTCAGAAATCCTTTGAGATAGTCTCCTCTCTGTCCGACCGACATACTTGCTACCGCAAGTACAGTTGAACTGGTACAGTACGTTAGATTCGGCGTCCAATGGGATTCTATCTTTGGGATTCTGGCACAAGAGTGGTTTAGTCACTGGAACCACCCGCAGCTCCACGGTAGAGTAAACCGCGCTTATGTCCTGTCTTAGTTGCCGTTTGATGTAGTTGTTCAACACATCTCCTTTGAATGGGACCCGAAGTGTGATGATCTTCTTCTTCGGTCCAAACTGTGGATCATGGGAGCGTAAAATACTATGCCTGTCGATAAGGCTCTGAGGGTAACCGTTGAGAAGAAGCGTACGGCATATAAATATATATATAATATATATTTGTAGAGATGAGGACAGTGTGGACATTCTCATCAAGTGTCTCAATAGCATCCATTCAAATTTAACTCTTACTTGTGAGATGGGGCTTAACGGAAAACTGCCATTCCTCGATGTTCTAGTTAGTCGCAGCAAGAGTGGTTCTCTGGATCTATCGGTTTACCGCAAGCCTTCATGGTCTGGTCTCTACGTGCACTTCAAAAGTTTCGCTCCCCTGTCGTATAAGATTGGTGTTATCAAGACTCTGTTTTGCCGTGCGAACCGTATCTGTTCTCCAACAGCTTTACCTCGCGAGAAAGAATTTATATGCCGTACGCTTCTTCTCAACGGTTACCCTCAGAGCCTTATCGACAGGCATAGTATTTTACGCTCCCATGATCCACAGTTTGGACCGAAGAAGAAGATCATCACACTTCGGGTCCCATTCAAAGGAGATGTGTTGAACAACTACATCAAACGGCAACTAAGACAGGACGTAAGCGCGGTTTACTCTACCGTGGAGCTGCGGGTGGTTCCAGTGACTAAACCACTCTTGTGCCAGAATCCCAAAGATAGAATCCCATTGGACGCCGAATCTAACGTACTGTACCAGTTCAACTGTACTTGCGGTAGCAAGTATGTCGGTCGGACAGAGAGGAGACTATCTCAAAGGATTTCTGAGCATGTGCCACGGTGGTTGCTGAAAGGGGACCGACGTTCCAAAGCTGCAAGCGCCATCACTCGTCATTTACAGCAATGTACCCCATCAAAGCCAGCCAAGTCATGCTTTACTGTGTTGAGGAGATGTCGCGGAAGACTGCATTTGTGTGTCTTGGAAGCACTTTTTATCAGTGTAAAACAACCTGACTTGTGCATTCAAAAAGAAACTGTCATTAGCTTGCTGCTGCCTTGGTGACTTCTCTGGTGTTTTCTTTAGCTTCTTTCTCCCTTTTTTGTGCTTTTATATGTATTACTCTGCACTCTGTCTATCAGTATTATCCGCATTGACATTATTTTCTACCTTAGAATTCATTTTTACTTCTTGTCACGTGTTAACCTATAACGATGTTCACTACGCTTCTGTCAGCATTCATTCCGGTGTGTCCCACGTCTAGAACCGGCGAAATATATCGGGTCATCATGAATACCTTGGTGTTATTCTTTATATACAAAATTACTGACAATGCTGCTTTTTGCAAACACGATGAAAACAGAATAACTAAATATTGAGTTGCATCCTCAGTTGAAAAATGGGAACAGACCTGAATAGCTGCCATTTCATCCAACATCAGGAATCATCAACAGACCTAGTTCACATCATCTCTCAATAGAGAAACAACTCCCTATTCATGCTTGCAGATATACCCTGAGTAGATTTGAGATGTGCAATTCTGAGTTGGAAGTGGATCGTGGTTCATGGGTCAAGTGGGTCACAAAATCACATGGGTCATGTTTTTCAGGCTTCGTTGACCCACTTCCAACCAGTTTGACCCATGTTAACTTTGACAATCTCAAAGCAATAAAACTTCATTTATTCGTATTCTTATTATTCATGAAAAATGATGCAGTCAGTGTCACTGAAAGGGGTGATGGATGCACACAGCCAAAATATGCAGCGCTATTGACATTCACACGCCTCATACAGTTTCGAAAGGGAGCGGAATTCACACAAAGGCTCGAAAACAACCCATGCAGAAACCTCCACAACTTTTCTGACAGCAAGAGATGGAGATAGACACATATTGCCGCATCGACTACGACGAACACGCCGATGATGACGCTGAGTTCGTCACCATAAAAAAGTTTTCACTGATGTCAACCGCTGTCAACCGAATTTTCGTCATGCAAGCGTGCGCATCATGTGAGGAGATAGTCACGGGTGCTTGAAAGTTTCTTAAAGTAATCGCCTCATCTAAAGTTGACCTTCGTTTTGTTTGCTTCGTTTGATTTTTTTATCTTTAGTAGAAATATTCTCTGGTAGAGATTGGTCAAATATCTTAATAATTTGCATGCTACTTATCTAAAGTATCTTGAATGAAAGTGAAACTAAAGATGATACCAGAAAGGAAATTGTACTCATATCATTCACGTTTGCAGCATGTGGGTCAGGTGGGTCCAAAATGTGGTGGGTCATGCTTTCGTGAAAAGTCAGTGGGTCACATATGCCGTGGGTCACGTGGATCATGGGTCAAGTTTCGTTGACCCACTTCCAACTCAGGCGCCATTAGCGTATTAGGTGAAATTTCGGTGGATATTCATCAAATTTATAATTTTAAAAAGTAAGATTCATTTGATATGCTATTTGCGCATCTCAAATATGCTCCGGGTGTGACTGGAAGTTTTAGATAGTTGTGTCGATGTTGAGAGATGTGCACTGGGCCTGCTGATGATTTCTGATGTTGAATGAAATGGCAACCATTCAGGTGTGTTCCCATCTTTTCAACAGAGGCTGCAGCTCAATATATAATTATTCGATTTACATGAAAGAGAGTGTCCATTTTGTTATAGATCTTTACTAATAGCTTATTCCATTCTAAGACTCACCGTCTGATCGCTGTTTCATGTGATAAACACTGATCCACAGAATCAAATAACCATAGTGATCACTCTGTGGTTTTACACAAATGCTTTACGCATCTGTGGTATCCGTGGCACAGTGGCTAAGTGCTTGGCCTAGCAATCTGTTGGTCCTGAGGTCGAGCCCCGAAGGTGTCACTGGAAGTCGGCAGGAAGGGCATTCGGACTAAAAGTACTACAGCGCTCCATAAGGCTGACTTTGTCAGCACCGTCCAAGCCCCAAGTATGGGGAGTAGTGACGTAAAAAAGCTTTACACATGACTGCGATGCAGGGTGCATTCACTGTTACAGAAAAATACAAGATATCACACAAGCTTCAGTGAGCACCAAAACAGATAAAAAATCTATGGTCTATGACGATTGTTCGAACATATAGTGCTAAGTGATTTGACTCAGGCATTCTTATTTTTCTGCGGTTCGCCTGTCATGTCACCAGTCTCAGTTTCTTCTGAAAGGTGTCGAAAGAGTTCTTTCGGTTATCATAGCTGTCACCTGCTTCAACTTGCACCGCTATGCAAAACAACTGGTCCTCAACTCGTTGGAAATTATTGGCTAATTCTGATCAATAACGCTGAAGCAAGTGCATTATTGATTTAATTAAAAAATTGCGTAATTCAATACCATTGTGGGTGACTTCACAGTTATTTAGCACAAGACAAAGAAATTAATTAAATACCTTTAGCAAATACAACATTCCGCTATATTCAACAGAGTGATTAATTTTTGGCTGATGCTCTTTTATCATTAATGCCTCTACAATACTGATTTCATAGTTACTTGCACCTTTATATTTTACGCGGAACTGACTTTTTACATCATACGTACAGTAATTACATATACAGATATGTTGTTTGATGACAGTGTCTGTTTTACAATGTTCCTCGATCCTCTGTTGAAGTGGACGTTTGGTTTTTCAAATGCATGTTTGGCTACCTGGATCTCCCAGGCATGAGAATTCGTAAACAGAGCACGCTTTCAACAGGGGATTCGATTTACATTTTAGTGAGAAATTTTTTTTTTGGTGTTAAAAACTATTTTGGCACTGATACCGTATTTTTTGTATATTTTAGAAAGATAACATTTAAACGTTTGTCCAATGTACGCTATGACTGTATATATAACATCATCAGAGTCATAACTTGCATGTGTACTCGTATTTGGCTGTACTTGTACATGTGATTTAGTATTTTTGTTTTTTTATTTAAGAAAATATTTACGGCTTTTTCTATTATTAACTTATGATAACCATTTTTTGAAAAAAAATCGATTGTATTTTTCACTTCACTGTGAAAGGTGTGCCAACTGCTTGATACCATATATGCTCTATGTAGTATGCCGTTTATCAATCCATCTTTCCATTGTTTAGGACAGATGGAGTTATAATTAAGAAGTAAGCCAGTGTACGTATTCTTACGGTAAATGGATGTTTGCAGTGAATTTTCAGTATCAATCATGGCTAAAGGCATTTAATTAATTTCTTTGTCTTGTGCTAAATAACTGTAAAGTCAATTGGTCAATGTTAACAACCGCCAGCAAGCAGCGGACTACATCTCTATTGGCTAATTATTGGAATGGAATGTACATACTCATTGTCATCACCACTGCGTATGGGCACATCTTCGATAGGCGAACTCGTCAGCACAACCTCAACGCTTCCAAGATCGTTTGGGCAGACTTTTCACTGCTGTCATCATTGACAAGCACAAATTGTTCCAATTCGCCGTTATTTATTGACAAATCCGAATATTCAAAGTTGCGAAAACTTTTAGGTGTTATCGAGTCAGTTTCTTCATTCGCACACCATTGTTATAGCCTCTTTCTATAATCATCTATGACCGTTGACAGCCCATGACGTCAACTATTTCTTAGAATTAGCTCCCCCATTTACAAGACCTGCGCTTTGTAGATGGGAGCTATGCCTTAAGTACGGACTTCCCGGTTAAGTACACACAAGCATCACAGGTTCAAGTTGCCTACTTAATAAGCGGGAGGCTGCTGCATTAGTTACTAGGACAATTAGCATATAAGATTTGCTTGTGTAAACTACTAACTATTGAATTCAACAACATATTTCCTACACTCATAGGTTTCTGTCTCGTGTTTAGATGGATTTTAAGTCACAAATTGTACATTTATGCTGCAGGCTTTGTCAAAGGGACAAAAAAGCACTTTAAATGCAATGTATTTTTGAAAACAAAAATTTAAAGCTGACTTCAAAAACTGCTATTCGGACATGTCTTTAAAACCGAGCTTTATACAGATTGTTTCCAAACAACGTCCTCAAAGATGATTTTTTAAACCTTGCGTTTAAACATGTTGCATTCAAACCCACGAATTGGTTGGGATTTCATCAGTATGATAAAGAATACTTAATTGGCAAGCACTTTGATGTTCTGTCTATCTCCCGGCTTGCTAAGAGGCGAATGCGAAAGTCTATTTCAAAAAATGGATTAGCTGTCACCAAGCATAAGTGGCATGATATAAACATGCAACTTAGTAAACGAATAACATGCTATCAGCACTACAGAAGCTTTACTTCACACCTCAATATACCTCATGACGTTGCCGACACAATTTATAGGCAGCTTAATTGTATAGGATCTAACAATAACTGTTTTGGACTAAGAGGATGAAATATCACAAAAACTATATGCATGGTTATCGTTGTCGGTTTAATGTGAACGCAACCTAGGACAACATTTTTATAAATGCCAATGCATTCCAGTAGATACTTGTTATCACTTGTACTACATCGATCAAAAATTTAGTCGATCTCTTTATATCAATGTTATGTCACATCCATTTAAGTGCAATTGTATGCAAAGTTAAGGAAACTGAATTACCGCAAAACCTGCAATAGACCGCCATGGCGATGTACATGCACCGCCATGTATGTTTGAAGCTGATATTCAATGGATATCTGATAGAAATATTCAATAAATTGATTTGTGCGCATTATTTACAATGAACACTCAGGTCTCACTTATCCGTATACTAGTAATAAAGGCTCAACACTCAACAAGATGGCATACTATACATATCTAACATATTATGCACGCCTGAAGAAAATAAGATGATCAACAGCACAACTAACTTACTTCCTCGTTTTACGTCTCTTCTTCTCGGTTCCGGGGCTGGACGAAGTTGCGATGACCCGCTTCCATTCTGGACGATCTAGAACAATGTCTTCCAACACTAGAGACTACAGGTCTTCTTGGATACAGGTTTGCCAAGTCTTCTTAGGTCTTCCACGTGGTCGGCGACCATCGACCGGTAAGTAATAAACTTCACTGATGATGTCATCCGTTGCAATTTTCACATTGCCAAACCAGCGTAGACATCTTTGCCACAGACGAACTGGAAGTTCTGGCCAGCTACAACGTCTCGCTACTTCTTTGCTTGAAAGTTGATCTTTCAACCTATCGCACGAATCGTGATTTACGCTACAGGCACTTAATTATCATTTTAAGGCAGTTGTAATAATAATGAAGAGGACAAAGACACATTCAGAAGACATGAAGACATATGAGAAAGTGTCAATAACGAATACTATACCTGACAGACCTTGCACGAGCAAATATCTTGGTATTCACTACTTATATTGTGGAAATACAGGAAGTGGCGGTCTGCTACGGCTGGCATTCTATTACAGGGTGGCGGTGTATTGCAGGTTTTACGGTAGTTATGACTCAAAATATTCTGGCAACATGTGTTTCTGGACTATAACCCCTCGATTGCGTGTAGAGCACATTATACACAAAACATTGCGAATTGAAGAAAAACTCAAGTACTCACCAAGTTTGGGCAAAGGATATGGAATTCCGAAGAATTTCTCGAAAAATGGAAGAACACTGAGTGCCACGTCTAGAGCAAATTTAGCTGATGAGAGCAGAGCAGAAGGCGCATAGACTCCAATATTGACTCCTGTCGATGTTGTTCCATTTAAAGCTTTGTAATCGTTAGGAAGAATCATGAAGGCCACAAGGTATGTGCTCATTTTTACACTGTATTGATATTCGTCAACAAGGTACACGCCAGATTTTACAGTGCGAATCTGCAAATTAATGAAACGAGTTGGACACAATTGTGTAATAAAAACGGAAATTTTTAAGTTCTGAATTCAAATCTCACATTTAATTTTCTATTAAAGGATGCCTATCAGTGCATGACAGTGGCTCTCAACCTCTTGAAAGCAGTCGGCCCCTACTAATATTTCATTATTTCATCATAGTCCACTAAACTTTAAGGGAATGCAGCATTACGCAAAATACATCCCATTCAATCAAAATTATTTGAAAATCGTACATACCATATAAGAAATATTTTTATCAAAATGATTAGTGCTCATAGAAAAATTACAACATATAATGACATTCACTTATGAACGTTAAAAATTGAATGAAAGGTCCGTCAACTGTGGAAGAAGGAACATTGAACTATTCATGAAATGGATATGCTAGCAAAATTAACGTCTGCCTTCATTTCTATGAGTTTACCAATCGCTATTCTTAGATTCGTCAATCCCCTAAAATTTCATTTTCTCCGCGAAGGGGAATCCGGCCCAGTTGAGAACCACTGATGCATTATTGACTTCGTCTTGGAGCATATTAGCTCACTTTCTCCCTCACGTTTTGATTGAGAAACACTGCAGAAACTTTTGCTGCTTGATAGAGACAATGGCAAAAAAGTGGGAGATTAAGTTGTTAAGTATGAAATATAACTTTCTGAAAAATTTACCTTCGGCATATTGAAAAGGCTGAAATGATCGGTATCTCTCAACATCTTCAATGAAAAATTGGCTTTCAGTTCAGGTTCGTCAAAACACGGAAATGCTCTCCTAGCAGCAGTAGGTTCCATGTGAGTTGTTCCCAGGTATCTGTGGAATGAAACAGTTGTCACACTATGTTGACATCATCTACAAATGTAAACAAGCTCGAGCAACCCATCAATAAATATGTGTGTTTTCAGGCTAGAGACTCCCACAACTTTTTAGATCGATCAATTTGAAACACAATTTATTTTCGCGAGATCTTTCGGCCTACGACGTAGGTCATTCTCAAGCGACTCAAAAAAGTTGTGGGGAGTCTCTAACCTGAAAACATGATGACATTCCCTATTTTTCAAGAATAAATATGTGCATCAGTGTAAAACAATCTTTGGCATTTCACTAATGCTCGGAATGAATCCTTTGATAATTTATAAATGAAAAGAAAGTCATAAGGATTTACTAGCCTTTTGTCTAATGTCAACGGGTGCTAACTTCGACAAATATGGTGAACTATATTATGTGCAAGCTGGATCTAGAAATATGTGTTTGGTAACAGTAGCAAGCGCTTCCGGGAGAAAGACGCACTAAGAGACATTTTCGACCTCATGAAAGCCAGAAATCCGTTACTCGATTGTCCCACGCAGCCCTAGCAGCGGCAATCGAGAAAAAGCATGAAAAAGTGTACTTATGAAGAAACAAAATCTAGAAAAAAATAGCAACATTGTTCTATTTAATAGTAACAAATTACTTATTACAACTTTCGATGGATTTGATAACGAAGCGGGTAAGCACATTTGTAAGCACCATGGTGTGCACACATTATGTATGTCGACGTCATGGTAATCTTGTCCAAACCCAACACATCCTTCGTGCATTACATACCGCCCGTAACAACGCTGACAACAAAGGGAGGTCTGCAGAGCTGCTGCTGCTTGTTCATGTATGGAAGCGTGTACGTACCAGAGTGAAATCAGTCAATGTGGACAACATTTTCACAAAAAAATGTTTATTGCATACCCCTACCTGTTGTGACAAATCTATAACTCTATTTCAAAAAACGACTGCAGCACCGCATGGAAGTTGAGTGTGACATTTGTATTAGTGCCAAAAGTAGGCAAGAAAATCCGAAAAAGTCCATTTTTTCATACAAAATTACATGAAATCTTAGTTCACCTATTCGGACATGCAATGTCAAAAATTGTGAGTTCCTGTTGGTTGAGTGGTATTATTGTTGTTCAAAGAAGAATATTGAAACCGTGAAGATTTGCATTTTATTTAAAACTGTAGGTAATGGACAGAATGACAACAAGTCAATGTCACAAAAAGGTAGAAATTGTCCACTGTCAATGAAAGAGAGGATTGTGAAGAGAGAATTAGTTATTGAGTTGTACCCTAAGTTGAAGAACAGACTTGAATACCTGCCATTACACTGAATATCAGGAATCATCAGCAGGCCTAGTTCACATCAATCAACATCGACACAACTCTCTCAAACATGCAGCCATAATCGGAGAGCATTTGAGGTACGCAATTAGCATATTGATGCAGCAGCAGGATTAGCAGTGTGAAGTATATGAAGCAGAGTGATGAAAGGAGTATTTAATGAATTCCCGCCGAAATTTCACTTTTATAAGCCGATTGCGTTTCTCTACTTTTGTTTGTCTGCTCAATTCATTGATGCACATTAATAGTGCTCCAATGATCAAAATCATGCATGGAAGTTATTATGTTTCTCCCTTATGAATACTTGTGTTTCACTAACATATTGTGGCATTGATGCAAAGAGCAACTGCTAATAATCATCAAAACGATGTATACATAAATGAACTACACGTAGCTCTTTTATGAAATAGAGACACATGAAGAATGAAAAACAGATTTCCAATGTATTTATTGCCCAACTGAATTCCGTCTAGACCTAACTTTTGAAATGACTGGATGGTTCAATAACGATGAATAAATGATAATTTAATTTCAAGACTGTCCTGAAGCACGAGAAGAACAAGAGACTCATGAAAATTATCAACAAAGAATCTATCTTCGAATGCAAGCAGGAGTTAGTCAATTGTGCAGCAATTTGCGTCATTACCATAAATTAATAATTGGTAAAATAATGCTTGAAACCGCAGAGTAAGTATATATAGGTAGAGTGTCGACTCAAGAAGGTGTCTGTATACAGCAAATATTTTTGCATGAAAAGATTCAGTTATTTGCGGAGATTACGTTTCTGTGTTCCAAAAAATTATTTGAGTAGTTTTAAAAAGCTAAATTTTTGCAAATTTATATACTATCGACACGAAGCCCCTTTATAAGTAGCATGAAACAAGTTGGATATCAAAAGGAATGAATACTTGCTAACAGGCGACTTAATTAAGAGGAAATTAAGCCGATGAACAAGGAAATTTCATGAACTGCATTATAATGCAAGTCCCTGCAAGTCTTCAAGGAAGAGTTGAGATCTTATTGAGAGCTTATTGGCTGAGATGTCATGTTTTTATTTCAATTTTCAGCGGCATGATTTCATGATTCTCAAGGCGTCATTTCTTGAATCTGAATAGTAAGTAATATGGATCCATTAACATCTTTTAAAAGATATGCAGTCGCAAAGCACATTTATTAAAATGAGAATTCAAAAACATGGCTAATTGATTAAAACAGTAAATAACTTATTTTTAAAAATCAACTGGTATGAGATCGAAATGACTCAAACAATAATGGTCTCAAACAACTTGTACAATAAGTAGGTATGACATCTATCGATTCGAAAAAATAATAAATCGAGTAGTTGGTCTCAGTCGCTTTCACTGTTAAGAAATGGGAATGGAATTTAAAAAGTCACATTTCAAAACCTAAATGGTCGTATATGCTGGGAGTAATTTTTCAAATATTTGGAAATTTGTCAGTCAAATTTTGCTATCACCGTGTAAGAGCTGAAAATAACAGTAATATATAATTGCTGTGATTAACAGTCACTGTCGTCCAATTGACTATGTCAGTTTTTCTATTCTCAATGAAATATTGCTATGTGAAACCGTCATCATATGTCTCACATAGGTCACATCTAAAATTCAGATTCTAAATTCAACAAACTTATCATGATAATTATTTAGATGGAGCTTTAGACCTGATGTTACTTGGGATTCCATATTTGGCTTTAAAGTA
Organism: Prostheceraeus crozeri; assembly: GCA_907163375.1. Lineage (NCBI taxonomy): Eukaryota > Metazoa > Platyhelminthes > Polycladida > Euryleptidae > Prostheceraeus > Prostheceraeus crozeri. The sequence goes on along the minus strand of CAJQUW010006592.1, from coordinate 233,753 downwards.
TTGATACAATGTTAGCATCAATTAGCGCATTCAATTAAGAATTCAACCTTTTTCGATTTGTTTTTTGTATTTTTCTTCGGTTAAGGCTCTCTGACGCACTGAAAGAACGTTGTTATTTGTTCTTTGCTAAATCTGTCATGTCTATTGTTACAATCAGTCAAATATTCTTAAATAAAGCGATTTAATGTTGTATCCTAAAGTTCTGTTTAGGGAAGGTATTTTGTTATTGATAATAATCGCCTCTATTATTTGAATTTCTACAGTGTAGATTATTTCTACCTTGGTATTCTATTTCGAAACATTCATCTAATTCATTGCTACACATTTACTCAGGTGTATACTTATGGCTGAATTTCCTTTTATATGTTCATCTATTCTCCGGTGAAATCGCCTGGAATCCGTACAAATGTCATGTATGTAGCAGCAATAAAACAAGAGTAGATGAATGTTTCGAACTAGAATGTCAAGATAGAAAAAAAACTAGAAGTTCGAATAATAGAAGCGACTAAAATCAATAATAAAATACCTTCCCTAAACAGAACTTTAGGATATAATGCCCTTGATCTAAAAATATTTGACTGATTGTAACAATGGACATGGCTATCGAATTTTTCGTATTGATTGCAAAGTTGTGAATTAAACATGTCATATTGACTGTAGCAACGACCACTCATTATTAATGTCAAAAAGAAGAAGCAGATTCTGTTACTGTATGACAAATTTTGATCAAACTTTTAGCAAGAAAAGTCTGTCCAAAGTAGTTCTACTCCAAATTGCACCAATCCCCTTCCATAACATTTAGGATTATATTGCAGTGCTAAATTATAAGTAAGATGATTAAGCAGTAGTGTATTTGAAACGGTTTCCATTTACGCATGTCAATCAATATCTAAATTCTCAAACCTCCCTCTCCATTAATTTTATTATTCACAAGGCAGTGAATGTGAAGTACAATGTAACACTATATTAATTTCTTGATGTAAGTGAAATAGCGACACAAAGGATAAGATGCGTATCAGTAGATCAGCTATTTTTTCTATTAGATGATACACTGTCAAAGGATTGAATGAAGAAAAGTCATTGGGAGAAAATGGAATGGCAGAAATTAAGTACGAACAGAAGCCGAACGGAAACAAACAAAAATTATTTCATAATCAGATAACATGAATGCTGAGGGCTTCAGAAGCATTGACTATTCACAAGCACGATTCATTAACGTGCACAAGCATAAATTCTATTGCTTTATTCAACCGTGAGAATATTCGGGAATGAGCATCCCTTTTCATTTCGAGTATCTATCTTCAGTACGAACACCAATCAATTCATGAAATTTTAGTCTTGAAATGAATTAAATGGCAAAACAAAATGAGTTAATTTAAGTAATGAAACATTCTAAAGGAGAATCTATTAAGATTTCAGATACAGTTTAAACAACAACAAGACAAATAAGATTACAAACACAAACATTTGATACGAGTGAAATAAGATAAATGAAACTTTTATACAAATTTGCGAGTTCCAAAAATTGTAAAGCGAAGACATAAGTCAACCATTTCAATCAAGTTATTGCCTGACAAATATTTTCTAGCATAAATAATTCAGCAAAACATGAAAACAATTCGCGAATTTTCCTGCGATAAGTCCGAGACTTTTAAATCAATCACTTTGTAAATTTGTAATCAATTCATCAATTTTGTTAATTACCGATAATCATACTGTATTAACTCGGTTAATCGCTCAGCCTCAAAGAAACGCCTATCTAGAGACATAATGAGCATAATAACAGCTTAACTGCCCTGCCTCGAAAAATCGCCTACCTCAAGTAACCGTCAATCTAAAAATGGATGCTGCATGAAGGATTCCCATTCACCTTCTGTTGTTCTAACTAAACTGAAAATAGTACCGCTAAATTGCGGATCACTCGTCTAGTTGCACAGGATTATATATTTTGCGTTGATGACCTGCACTTTGATTGAGACTTGACTCTTAATCTAATGTGAAATATAAAAAACAGCGAAAAATGCGAATTTTTGCAAAATCAATCAAGAGATTCAAAAAATCTCTGAAAAATGCAAATGAATAATATGAATGAGTTAACAAATTACAAAAAATGCTCGACTATAATTAGTGCCATCATTTAGCTATTCAACAATCACAGAAAAACCATATTCAAATAAATTTGCCTGTATATGTAATTTTCTATTACCCTATTAATCTCAATGATAAACGTGAGGGTTTGATATTGCGCGTCAATTAATATTCTGGTAGTTGTGATTAATTATTCTTCTTACTGTGATTTGCATGAAAATAAATGAATTGATACAATACAACGAGTAATTGGCATACATGAGGTATAAATCGAAAGTGGGATGCAAAATTAGAGATCGATGTCTGGTGACCAGTGTGCCGAAAGTATGCTGTACAGTCGCTAGACGACGAGCAATTATGTGTCATGCTGAGCACTGGGTCCCACAAGAGATGACCTAGATGCGATTAAATATCTGAGTTGAGGTCGACAATCAGGAGGGCAAAGAAAAATAAGGCACGCAATGACAAGATCCAATACAGGCTTTTTGCATCCCCGATGAGTAAAAAAAGTAGCGACTCATCGATGAAGGTACTACGAACACCTCCTCAGAGGAGCGAAGGTAATACCTGCCAAGCATTATGGATGCGAGAGCCTGTGTCAAAGAAAGAGAAGACAAAGAACAAGTTGAAGAACTGTAGTGCAGAGCGGAATGATGATCAGGTCAATAACAGAATTAAAGCAGTAGAAACAATCAATTGTGAAAGACATGTAAAGAAAGTGTCATTTACCATGGTTCAGTTTAGAAAATAATGTCATTAAATTGTTTCGACCTGCCATACGAAGGAGATTCTCACTTATAAAAACATGGCTTATTACACTGGTATTTCGCTATATCCACGCTTGCTAGTGAGAATAAGAGAACCACGAGAACATATGCAGATAATAAAATTCGCACAAAAAAATTGCAAATCAATCTGCAGCTCTCTAAGCCAAGTCAATAAATGTTCGTCGGGATTGCGGAGCAGCTGAAAGTTTCCAGGGGAACTTGTGAGCTCTGCAGTCTGTGACGATGTGCTCCATGGCTTGAGTCATGTGTCCACTAGGCCTCAGTCGAAACTGATAATCGCACAAGGGATTTATCATTATTGACGTGACATTACATGTCACTAAAAATATTCACGATGCACTTCGTCGTTATGCTTATCATCTGATTTCTGCCAATTCAAGCTGCCTGGAAATTTGATTGGGCGAAACGAAAAACGAAGTAATTTGTTACACAACCTCATGAGCAGAGTTAGCATACTTACACAGAGCAGAGTTTGCTGAGTTGGTTGGATTTCTTCGGGAGGTGCTAGCTCAAAATTTTACATTGAAACGTCTATTGCTCTTTCAGGATCATGTGGATTACAATGGCGTGAAAACACATGATTCCATCACAAAGTTTTCTCTGCCACTTGTTCACCCTTCCTTTATGCCCGAAGAAAGCAGACATGATTCGGATGGAGTAAAGATCTTTATGAATAGTCGAACACATCAGCATGGACACTCCATATTTAATTCTTTATATGTAATTATGACCAGAAAACTCCACACCATACAGTAGTTCAGCACAGCAATATCCGCAATTTCATCAAAGTCGCTCATCAATTCATCAATATTAAGGACAATACAGTGGCTCCATTGAAAAGTCTCAACTACTCGAGCAGTGCTGGAGCGTAGAAGATTAAGTCGAAGCCACTACTTGAGAGTCAGGTCGGCTCCAGGAGCAAGCGGCTTCGAGGAAGTGAGAGCCGCCAGTCGTATTGTTGTGACAAGCGAACAAGGGACCGAAGTCGTCGTTGAGAAGACGAACTGCTTGGCGGGAGAAGGGCCTCCGTGACTTCTTCAGTTGCTGGCTTGGCATCGATGAGGCTGCGTTGACGCATTGATGGAGGATGTGCTGTTGATCATCCCTAGCAGCTGTGGCAATGTTCATGACACGTGACTCGCGTCGGATGCTGGGTGGTAAGTAGAAATCCCGTGGCAAAATCAAGGAAAGTGCGGTGCAGCGATGAGTCATCGCTGCTGAGTCATCATGCTGACTCAGCCCCCCGTCTGGAGAAGAAGGACATGGCCAAGGATGTGATGGAAGGATGGGTCCGAGAGGAGGAAACTGTTTCCTACCCCCCCTCTGGAAGGAGAGAGGAGTTTTCCTGTGAGGCAAGGGTAGGAATCTAGGAAGGATAGAGTGAGAAAAGGTGGGTTTTGGGATGAGAAAGGTCGTTTTTCGGGCAGAAGGAGTGCTCGGATGGGAAAACGGAAATTTTGGGTCTAGGAACTTGTTTCCAGCTCAATCGGAGAGAAAAAGTTCTGAACCCCCCCCCCTCTGGAACGAGACTTCCAACTTTGGTTCTAGAGATCGTAGAAACTCGTGCAAAAAGCTCAATTGAAAGCTAAGAGTGAGAAAATTGCAGTGGAAAGCTCAGTTTGGCCCTATTTTCCTGGGTTTAGAAAGGAAAATGGCAGGAAAACGCCAGAGTGAGAAAAGGCAGGTTTTGGTCGTTTTGGGACGAGAGAGTCCATTTTTCGACATGAAGGAGTGCTCGGATGGGAAAATGGAGTGCAAATTCGGACTTTTTGACCAATTTTGGGTCTACAAATTTCTTTCCAGCTCAATCGGAGAGAAAAAGTTCTGAACCCCCCCCCTCTGGAACGAGACTTCCAACTTTGGTTCTAGAGATCGTAGAAAGTCGTGTGATAGCTCATTTGAAAGCTAAGAGTGAGAAAAATGCAGTGGAAAGCTCAGTTTGGTCCTATTTTCCTGGGTTGAGAGAGAAAAATGGCAGGAAAACGTCAGAGTGAGAAAAGGCAGGTTTTGGTCGTTTTGGGACAAGAGAGTCCATTTTTCGACATGAAGGAGTGCTCGGATGGGAAAACGGAGTGCAAATTCGGACTTTTTAGCCAATTTTCGGTTAGGAATGATGTTTCCAGCGACATTGGAGAGAAAAAGTTCTGAACCCCCCCCCTCTGGAACGAGACTTCCAACTTTGGTTCTAGAGATCGTAGAAAGTTGTGCAGTAGCTCATTTGAAAGCTGAGAGTGAGACAAATTCAGTGAAGGAAACGGCTTGTTCATATCTGCCTTCGTTTAGATGTGAGACGCCAGAAATTGGCGAAAAAACGACAGAGTTAGAATTTTTACGAAAATGGCTCTAGCGGGTGAACGAAGCCTCGGAGGGGAAAACAGAGACAATATTTGGAATCAGCGTGCCATTCTGCATCTAGTGGGTGAGTTTCAAGTAAATCGGAGAGAAAAAGTTGAAAATTTTCTTCACACTGGGTCTCCACACGGGATTTTTTCGTGAAAATGTTAAATTGTGGCCACCTTTGGCGATGAATAGCGGAGGATTGGAAGTGAATGAAGAGCTCGGGTTTCTTTAACGGGCAAGACCGCACTTTGTTCTCTAGGATCCTATCTTTTCAGATGCGTGGAAGGTTTCGTTTCCAAATGAGAGCATGTTGAAAATCGACTTTTTTTCGCATTTTCCAAGATTTTGGAACTTTTGAAAAACGACAGAGTTTCTCCGGCTTCTGGTCATCGTAGAGAGTCGAGAGATGGCTTAAATGAAAGGTGAGAGCGGGAAAACGTGACTGTCAAAATTTGAAGTCAATCGGAGCACTAGAACCGGAGATAGACATGTTTAAAGATTTGGATGATGGATATTACGTCATCAGCTGATCGCCACAAACTATATAAGCGGGGAATCGACAGAGACTTGTCATTAAGACGAGAGCGATTGTCAAAGGTAGGTCGTCTCTCTGAAGCTCTGATGATAGCATCGGACATTCCAAATTACCGACTTAGAAAATTTCATGGCTGATATCAGCTAAGGTGTCAGACTTAGAGGTTAGCCAGGAGATGGCCTTCGTCTCCAGGCCATGAAAGACTCCAAAACTTTGAAGTCTTGTAACATTGCTTCTACAAGTCCTTTTGACTTGATTCAAAAAAGATTCGATTGCTATTGATCAGACCTATAGTGACAGACTACTTATAAAATTTCAGAAGTAGTGCTAAAAAGTTGAAAAATTGAAATTCATTATTTTTGAGGTTTTCTGGGGTCTTCGACCCTGCTGAAGTCAATGAAGGCATGCATAAGTGTGTACGAGACACACATGAACCAAGCGGCTTTTCACTGAAAGCGAGCATGACACGGAGAGTTTTGCTGTAATATTCCACTGACAGGGTGTTCCTTCGGGGCGGCGGATGATGCCGTAGTGATAAGTGTGGCAAGGGAGTGTGTCATATTTTAGACCGAAACCGCTGGGGCAACTCAGGTTGGGCATTTGACACAGTTCTCAACGTAGCACCTTGAACGCCGATCGGTTGAGTCTTAGCTATCTTGTCATGGGTGGCATCTAAACATCTCCATTGCAAAACGCTTGTGAATCACGGCTTGCTATCAAGCTGATCAAAGTCTGCCAACCTCGTGTAAATAACTCCACCGGTTTTCATGTCTGGCTATCAAGTCATTGACGGTGCAAGTTACGGAGATTTTCAGTGTCATACTTCCTTTTGGTGGGCGTTCTTTCGAGACAGCGGTGAAGTCCGTAGCGATGAGTACTGCACGGGACGTTGGCAATGGTAATCCTTGTGAAACCTCTCTGCGTTATGTTTCCAAGTGGTTGCTTTCGTCTCAACGTTATACTCTGACCGCCAGGGCGACATTTAGCTATCTGCCACAGGTTACCTCATAAAATCTCCATTGCACTTGTCTCCCGATAGTTGGCCATACATGCGAGAATGAGCCATAAGTTCTTTTAAGAACTGTTTCTATCACGGAGACGAAATGATGAATGGAATGAATTGGAAGGGGCATTCATGCGCCACATGCAACACATCACAGACTTCTCTCTTCGCTAGTGAACAAGCTCTTGTGAGTGTGTAGTCAGAAAGTATATCATGCTGTACAAAAGTTTTACTGCAACACAGGTTGATGTATAGTCAGAAAGTGTATCATGGTTTGCAAAAGCAAAGTTTAGTGTAGTCAAATAGTTTCACCGTGAAGTTTGATCATGGCGTTTTATGAAACACAAATGTCATAAGATGTAAGCGCTAGTGTAGTCAAATAGTTTTTACCACAACACACGTCTGTGAAAGTAAAGTTTGATCATTGAAGTTTTATGACTGACCGAACTCACCACAGCACTAGAAAGTTTTATCGAAGGGTTTTACTGCACAGTGTAGATTGTCTTGTAACTTACCTTCACAGTGTTAGAGAGTTTATGTTGAGTGGAGACAGTTGCCAAATGTTCCCCTATTAGAAAATTCAAACTCCATGACTGTTAGATTGCTGAATACTTCATCAGGTTTGCAATAAGCAGTCTTCTACTGCAGTGAGACTGAGAGTTTAGAATGTTATATGAAAACAGTGTTCACCACAGCGCTAGAAAGTTTTACTGCACTGCGTAGATTGTTCACAGTCTTAAAAGGTCTTATAGTAAGCGTTGAATGTTTTATGAAACCATGTAAAGTCTTGTCACAAACGCTGTGTGTGATAGCTAGTTCCATGACATTGAATCGCGTGGGTCGTAAAAGTCCATAATCCAAGGGTAGGCTCCTCTACGGATTTAGGGTTTTATATCACATGCGTTAACCGTTCGTATAGAATACGTGAAGCACATGTTCGCTGAAAAGTCTAAACACAAACGTTGAAATAGGTTTTGTAAGAAGTCAAAAACATTATTATGCTGTTGTAAAAGTAGAAACTTAGCGAACGTTTGAAAAAAGTTTGATGAAATGTTTCTGCAGTCACACTCGTTACCGCACCAGCTTTACTAAATGTGTTGTTTGCCTTTATCAAATTGAATTCATGTGTAGACTGCTTTGTAAATAAAGACAGATAGTGTTAAACGTTTTTCAACTCTACATCGACAGCATACAAGTATACACCTAACAACATGCAACATTTCTTAAAAGAGTCGAATGCATATGAGTTAGGAAACACTCAAAACATATGTGAGATAAAAATCAACCTGCTAGATTAAGTGAGTCCCTCACAAAAGTGTCAACTATTTTACGGGAAACTTGTAAAGCAGAACTGTGTATCATGAACGTCTGCCATCAGCTTAGCTAGATGAACATTGCTCTCTCCTTCTTTCTTAGGCATGACATTCTTCACTCAGGTTTGAATCATGATCATGTGGAAATTATCAGCATGCCTCTATGTATCATGGAAAAGTCAGTGTGCTACATTTCATGATACGAAACGTCAACTTCAGATAAATCTAGAACGCCTTCAACTACGAAAGTTACATCGCGCAATCCTATCCAACTCTTGCCGCGTCATTAACGCAGGAGACGGCATTGTATTTATTCGCATTCAAGAGATGATTCTACATAATGATCACTGCTACATCGTGCTTCCAAAACCCTCATGGGAAAAGTATAAAAGGGAAGTTCACACAACCCTCATGTCATTTGTGAATCATGCTCCCCATCCGCATCATCAACGCCATGCGCGAAATGAATCTCAAAAGAGGCATCGATTTAGAACAGTTGCATACCCATCTTCCCGATTCAGTATATATCATCGCGGTCGTCCGCAAATGTTGGTCATTCGCATGAGCAACGGACGAAATCTTCAAATCTTTCGCTGCGGCAAAATCCAAGTCCTAGGAAACCTTTCTCATTTCGTGATGCAGTCGATGTGTTACGAAGTCTTCAAGAAAATGCGAACACTCATGCCTCATCTACGCCTCAGTCCCCTGACATTGAAGAATATAGTAGTGTCTGTTCAACTGAAGATGTTAGTGAATCTAGCAAACATTAAAACCAGTAATCATTGTATATTTTATGAAACTGAACTCTTTCCTGCTGCTCTGATTCGGAAGTGGCATCCTGTACATACTGCATTGTTTCACAACGGACATTGTATCATGACTGGTTTACGTGATATCAGCAAAGTAGCTGACATTGTTAAATCTTTAATGCGTTATCTGTTTGAGTCACAGTTAATAGAATCGTGTTAATCACATGATGCGTTTTGAATGAGTCATCGCAATGAACTGTCGCCCACACACACGTGTCGGTGAAAAGGTCATCAACAAGGTTCATCGCTTTATGATGAGTCATCGCTATTTATAGACATGAAATGATGCCCACACACTTGTCGGTGAAAAGATCACGCTGTTTGACGTGAGGCGCCATCGATGTTGAATGACACGCCCACACACGCGTCGGTGAAAAGGTCATCAACAAGGTTCATCACTTTATGAGTCAGCGCCATTTATAGACATGAAATGATGCCCACACACTTGTCGGTGAAAAGGTCACGCTGTCTGACGTGAGGCGCCATCGATGTTGAATGACACGCCCACCCACGTGTCGGTGAAAAGATTGAACAAGACTGATTAGATTCTTATCTAACTGACTGGTGCTTTACCACATCATGACTCATAGCTATTTATAGACATGAGTCAGCAAAGTGGTTGATGTTTCCTAAGCCGAAGAAATTGTCATGATGTCATATTCGTTGGTAAGGATGATAACTTACAAACTCTAACATGGTTTTGACTTTATTTTATACTTAACCTATCTTGCAAACAGTGAAATACTTATGACTTTATTTTATACTTCACCTATCTTACAAACTCTGAAGTGATTCTAACATTAATTCAAACTTTACAATCATCAACTTTATTTCTAACTTTACAAACAGCAAAATGATTCTGACTTCATTTTATATTTCACCTATGTTACAAACAGTGACATGCTTATGACATTATTACCAAGTCAGTCCCACCTACTTGAACCGCAACTTTATATCAAAAGAAAAACGAGACAGTCTGTACATGATATGTTATTGAATGAAAGACATTTCATCACAGTCACACATAGTTAATACTATACACGGAGAAAACTAAGTCACTCATGTGCAGGGAGAAAACAAAGCCACTGATGTGCAGGGAGAAAACAAAGTCAATGATGTGCCGGAAACTGTACAGGGACAAAACAAAGTCAGCAAAAGCACTGGATACCCCATCGATGAAATGCTGTGATCAGGAGTTGGACACATGTTACAAGGCACTCACTCACAACATCCCATAGAAAACGCCATGGAGTGAAAAACCAAAACATCAACCACAACAGAGAGGAAGCATTCATCATCATACATCGCCGGACGGAGGAGGAGAAAGTTTCTGTCTCTTGGGTGGAGGTAGATGAGTGTCTGGATGGCCGTACGATAATGAGTGGTTAGGACTCATCCAGCATCGCTTGTCTTCCCAAGCTGAGAGACCTCGTTTCCTAAACGTCGTTGTTCTGACTTGATGCGACTGTGATTTTAGAATGGTCATTTCTACTTTTTTAATTTTAAGTGAATCTAAGGCATCTTGATAGTCCCTATGTGTCATTTTTCTAACGATTGACTTCGAGATGCCTTTCGCCCGCTTTATAGAAAGCTCTGAGGATTTTAGCTTCATGGAGTACATCTTGGGACGAAGCAAGATCATCTCCTCTATCTGTTTGCCGGCACACTCATCCTTGAAGCAGCCAAGCTTCGCTTTATTTGTGGTAGAGTAAAGCGGATGGTCAGTGGGATAGTTGGAACTATCAAACTTGGGTGCTAAATATTTTAAAATGTCTTCCTGCTTGACTTGGCTAGTGGTTGTCAAAGCTAGCAAGAAGCCGTCTGTATCGCCTCCTACTAATTCCACATGTTGGATCAATGGACAAGTTTTAAAGGTGTGGTAAAACTTGTACATTTCTAACTTGGAGTGATCCAAGACAGCTTGACCGACATAAATGGGCTTGATGTCCAGTGATGTCTTCGAAAATGACATCATGGTGACAAAACAGCGGTGAGCGGCATAACTTGATACTCGTTTCCGGATCAGCCATGATACGATAGTCCATGCGCTTTCTTACATCCTCCATGGTTTTACCAAAGAGGGCATTATTCTTAAATTTAAAAAAGTCCTTTTCGAGAGGATTCTTGGATTCAGCCCGTTTCTTATTATTAAATTCTATATACGGTTTTAGAAAGGGCTTCTGCCTAAACGGAATAGCGCGATGGACTTTGTCACGTTGCATCCCCATACCTAGATAGAATTTGAGGATGGAAGAGTGCACGATGTAATGCTGCTTGTTCAATTAGGTGAGCAACAACTTCCTAGTGGGTTTATATTTTAAGTCATTTTCCGCCTCATAATGCTTATTGTGTTCTTCCATAAAGGGAGAGAACATATCTGGACTGACTATGCCAGATTCGGGTGCGAGAGGAAAATCAACTGTTCTATTCTTAATACATTCTGGATAGATGAGGTCGACTTCAAATAAATAACCTATGTCGGCCTCATCTCCCAGTGCCATGTGTGCTGGATTGGAGAAGTGTTCAATGTCATGGGCTCTACCCATTGGAAGTCAGACTGTGGCAAAGGCTTGGATAATGCACTCCCACATAAATTATTTTGGTCTATGTGCATTAAATGCGTGGTCGATCCCATGTCTTGGTGCTTCTCCATCTCAGTAGCAATGCGGTAATTTTCAATTTTCGTAAACTCCATGATGGATAGTCCATAATAGATACTGAATAGTAAGACTTCAATCACTGAAAAGGAAAGATGAGAATCGTATCATTTGCCTAGTCAACGTTTATCATGGGAACAATCATTGAAGTGACATCTAATGAATTGCATTTCACTCTACTCCATATCATAAAGACTAACCTTTGTCGAATGGCTGAAGTACTCTGACCTGGCGAGAGAAAGCGTCACGTTGAGTATGAAGTCGAACGCCCAACATGAGCAACGGCTCAGAGGTTTCGGTCTAACAAACGACGAACAACCCGTGCAACGCAATCCCTCTACGGCAGTACCCTCCGTCCCGAAGGAACGCTCGAGCAAAGGAGGTATTACAGCGATGATATGTTTTATCAGCCGAAGTGAATCTCTTGATAGCAAGAGACTATTCAACTTGATAGCAAGTCAAAACAACCTGATAGCAGGATCTCACCGACACTCACCTTGTGAAAGATAAATGTGAAGAGCAGAGCTGGTGCACTGCCTTTTATAAGATTTTCCTAAGCGGTGAATGGATGAAACCTCTCGTCCAATCACAGACGAGCTAGAGTTCCCGATGTGCGCACACACATTTGTAACGCGTTATTGAAATCGTCTTAGGCAAAAATGATGTTTAGCAATAGACTCAACCATGGCACCTGAAGTCAATACATTGAAACATGATGATTGCACGATTCGTTTTCATCAGGAGAGCTTCGGAGGCTTAATACAAGATTACATCCTTGAGTTTCAAAGGGAGGAGACAGAATTGGAAGCATGTTTAGACTACACACGAGAGATATTTACGGAGTTGATATCCTATTTCAAAGACAGTCTCATCAAGGCTCACTTAATTGCACATGTCAATTACATTCATTTTCCAAAAGGTGAAGCAGCGGAAAGTGTTGACTTTCAACTTCGTTCCTACGCACAAGAATATATTACTGATTCTTCTGAGTTTTATACACGACATCTGCAGAAGATTATTTCTCGGATAAACAACTTTCATGGTTACGGCGATCATTTGCTTCTGAATAAAATAAACCATATTGTCATTGCTATTAGTAAAGTGGGTTTCAATCATGTTAAATCAAATACCAAATAAAGTATCTTTTCATGACACTTCTGTTGTGCTAAACTATCTAGTGCTGTGATGAGTTCGGTCAGTCATAAAACGCCATGATCAAACTTTACTTTCACAAACGTGTGTCACGGTAAAACTATTTGACTGCACTAAACTTTGCTTTTGCAAAACATGATACACTTTCTGACGACACTCACGAATAAAACTTCGGTGATCAAACTTCACTTTCACAAACGTGTGTCGCGGTAAAACTATTTGACTACACTAAACTTTGAATTTGCAAAACATGATACACTTTCTGACTACACTCACAAGAGCTTGTTTACTAGCGAAGAGAGAAGTCTGTGATGTGTTGCATGTGGCGCATGAATGCCCCTTCCAATTCATTCCATTCATCATTTCGTCTCCGTGATAGAAACAGTTCTTAAAAGAACTTATGGCTCATTCTCGCATGTATGGCCAACTATCGGGAGACAAGTGCAATGGAGATTTTATGAGGTAACCTGTGGCAGATAGCTAAATGTCGCCCTGGCGGTCAGAGTACAACGTTGAGACGAAAGGCAACCACTTGGAAACATGACGCAGAGAGGTTTCACAAGGATTACCATTGCCAACGTCCCGTGCAGTACTCATCGCTACGGACTTCACCGCTGTCTCGAAAGAACGCCCACCAAAAGGAAGTATGACACTGAAAATCTCCGTAACTTGCACCGTCAATGACTTGATAGCCAGACATGAAAACCGGTGGAGTTATTTACACGAGGTTGGCAGACTTTGATCAGCTTGATAGCAAGCCGTGATTCACAAGCGTTTTGCAATGGAGATGTTTAGATGCCACCCATGACAAGATAGCTAAGACTCAACCGATCGGCGTTCAAGGTGCTACGTTGAGAACTGTGTCAAATGCCCAACCTGAGTTGCCCCAGCGGTTTCGGTCTAAAATATGACACACTCCCTTGCCACACTTATCACTACGGCATCATCCGCCGCCCCGAAGGAACACCCTGTCAGTGGAATATTACAGCAAAACTCTCCGTGTCATGCTCGCTTTCAGTGAAAAGCCGCTTGGTTCATGTGTGTCTCGTACACACTTATGCATGCCTTCATTGACTTCAGCAGGGTCGAAGACCCCAGAAAACCTCAAAAATAATGAATTTCAATTTTTCAACTTTTTAGCACTACTTCTGAAATTTTATAAGTAGTCTGTCACTATAGGTCTGATCAATAGCAATCGAATCTTTTTTGAATCAAGTCAAAAGGACTTGTAGAAGCAATGTTACAAGACTTCAAAGTTTTGGAGTCTTTCATGGCCTGGAGACGAAGGCCATCTCCTGGCTAACCTCTAAGTCTGACACCTTAGCTGATATCAGCCATGAAATTTTCTAAGTCGGTAATTTGGAATGTCCGATGCTATCATCAGAGCTTCAGAGAGACGACCTACCTTTGACAATCGCTCTCGTCTTAATGACAAGTCTCTGTCGATTCCCCGCTTATATAGTTTGTGGCGATCAGCTGATGACGTAATATCCATCATCCAAATCTTTAAACATGTCTATCTCCGGTTCTAGTGCTCCGATTGACTTCAAATTTTGACAGTCACGTTTTCCCGCTCTCACCTTTTATTTAAGCCATCCCTCGACTCTCTACGATGACCAGAAGCCGGAAAAACTCTGTCGCTTTTCAAAAGTTCCAAAATCTTGGAAAATGCGAAAAAAGTCGATTTTCAACATGCTCTCATTTGGAAACGAAACCTTCCACGCATCTGAAAAGATAGGATCCTAGAGAACAAAGTGCGGTCTTGCCCGTTAAAGAAACCCGAGCTCTTCATTCACTTCCAATCCTCCGCTATTCATCGCCAAAGGTGGCCACAATTTAACATTTTCACGAAAAAATCCCGTGTGGAGACCCAGTGTGAAGAAAATTTTCAACTTTTTCTCTCCGATTTACTTGAAACTCACCCACTAGATGCAGAATGGCACGCTGATTCCAAATATTGTCTCTGTTTTCCCCTCCGAGGCTTCGTTCACCCGCTAGAGCCATTTTCGTAAAAATTCTAACTCTTGTCGTTTTTTCGCCAATTTCTGGCGTCTCACATCTAAACGAAGGCAGATATGAACAAGCCGTTTCCTTCACTGAACTTTTCTCACTCTTAGCTTTCAAATGAGCTATCACACGACTTTCTACGATCTCCAGAACCAAAGTTGGAAGTCTCGTTCCAGAGGGGGGGGGAGACGTCAGAACTTTTTCTCTCCGATGTTGCCGGAAACATCATTCCTAACCAAAAATTGGCTAAAAAGTCCGAATTTGCACTCCGTTTTCCCATCCCAGCACTCCTTCATGTCGAAAAATGGACTTTCTCATCCCAAAACGAATTTTTTTCTCACTCTGGCGTTTTCCTGCCATTTTCCTCTCTAAACCCAGGGTTTGTAGACCCAAAATTGGCCAAAAAGTCCGAATTTGCACTCCGTTTTCCCATCCGAGCACTCCTTCTGCCCGAAAAACGACCTTTCTCATCTCAAAGCCATCAAAACCTGCCTTTTCTCACTATGACGTTTTCTTGGCATTTTTCTCTCTCAACCCAGGAAAATAGGGTCAAACTGACCTTTCCACTGCATTTTTCTCCCTCTTAGCTTTCAAATGAGCTATTGCACGACTTTCTACGATCTCTAGAACCAAAGTTGGAAGATCGCTGGCGAGGGGGGGTCAGAACTTTTTCCCTCCGATTGAGCTGGAAACATCATTCCTAACCCAAAATTTCACGTAGATTCCGAATCTGGCCTCCGTTTTCCCATCCGAGCACTCCTTCTGCCCGAAAAATGACCTTTCTCATCCCAAAACCCACCTTTTCTCACTCTATCCTTCCTAGATTCCTACCCTTGCCTCACAGGAAAACTCCTTCATTCCAGGGGGGGGGGTAGGGAACAGTTTCCTCTCTCTCGGACCCATCCTTCCATCACATCCTTGGCCATGTCCTTCCTCTCCAGAGGGGGGGGGCTGAGTCAGCATGATGACTCAGCAGCGATGACTCATCGCTGCACCGCACTGTCCTTGATTTTGCCACTGGATTATTACTGTGGTACTATTCCTGTAAGACTGGGAGGGAACTCTTCTCTGTCGATCGTCCGTAGAAGATCAGCACAATCCTGCATCAGCACCATTTTCCTTGATGCAGTGGTAGGAATTGGACTGTGCAACGATACATTTCCACAAGTGACGGTTTACCTTGATTGCCCTGACCGATCAGACTATCGGATGCCGGGTTAGCATCGCTGGTCACAGCAATTCTTCCATTGGTCTCTCGATCGTTGATTCTTGTTTCCAATGTTGAATAAGTCTAGCACAGAAAAATTATTAGGAAGGTCTAAGTAAAAACTTGCACTTCCATCAGCAAAAATATGTTCAGAATTCAATGTTGCCACTTCCTTTAAACTTTTAAGATGATGATGATGATGATGACAGGGTGGCGGCCAGATTTCAAGATTCAAATTCCCGGGCGATT
The DNA here is from genome assembly GCA_907163375.1 of Prostheceraeus crozeri. Taxonomy (NCBI): domain Eukaryota; kingdom Metazoa; phylum Platyhelminthes; order Polycladida; family Euryleptidae; genus Prostheceraeus; species Prostheceraeus crozeri. The sequence continues at coordinate 217,605 of CAJQUW010006592.1, read as the reverse complement.
CCCGGGCTGTTTCATCGAATTTTCAAGCTATTTTTTATATTGACGAAATATGTTATTCCAACTACATCACTCAAAAATTACCCGGACACTTCTTTAAACTATTTTCATCATAAAATTTGAGACATTTCCTGTTTGAATTTTGCCACCAAATTTATGTGCTAGATAATGAACGACATTTGACTCTACCGCACTCATTTTTCAAAATTTGTGAATTCTGTGAGCGGTGGTTCTTAACCGTATAAACATATGCCTTTCCGCAATGACCTGCAGCCAGTGAACTACTGACAGGATCTAAATGATTTCATATCGATAGAAAAGTTAATTTCTTGAACTTTCCAACGATCAAAAATTACTTTATTATTATCATCTGATTCATGAAATTCTAGAGAATTATATTTAACCGATTTATCAGATTGAAATTTTCAAGCATGTTAAGTTGAAACAACAAGTATGATAGAAACCGAGATGTCAAAATGGACATGTTCATGCATTATTAGCACGATGACACTAAGTTATCAAGAAACATCAACAAGAGAAACAAGAAAAACTTCCACACTAGACGAGGACAGCGAAGGCCAGAAGAATATCTTCTTATCGCCTTTTTGCATCAATTTGCGCAGAGACGAAGGACGCATGGCAACCGTCTTTTATACAGTTTGTGTCTGATCTTTCCAACAATGTCAGGTATAATACTGCAGAATCAAGGTCTCGATATTTCTTGATTCAACGGATTGCTATGGCAGTGCAACGCAGTAATGCTACCTCTGTAATGAAGACATTATCATCGGATTAAACCATGGAAGAAGTTTCTTGATCTGGTTTAATTTAACTAAATGTGACTTTGCATTCCTCGTCATCGAATTATTCAACTTGCTTCTTCTTCACATTGCATTTTTAATTCCGTCAGATTCTTGTAATTGGTGTCTATTATTCAAAACGTGCCGATAACAAATTTTAAAAATGTTTTCTAATTAATTGAGAATGCAGTTTTTGATAATATCACGTCTTAAAAGGCAATTAGCTACTGCAGCCTTGTATGCTTGAAAGCTGAAGCTGAAAAATTGACTACAAGCAAATATTATATGAAAAAAGTTACAAAATTACATGAATCAGTTGATGAAAATTAAATATCATGCATATTTTGTGATCATTAGAAAGTACGAAAAATGAACCTTTCTATCGCTGGAAAATCACTCAGATCTCATAAATAGTTCACGGACTACGCAAGCTACTGAATAAAGGCCTGATCATCTGTGCTCACTCAAAAAAAGTTAGCCGGCTAAATGCGTGATTAAATGTGTAGGTCTAATTAAGGTCATTCTTTTGTGGTTCTCATTATTTTCAAAAACAATAGGCTCAATAATAGGTCAATCCCGTATTCTTGAGATAATTTTTTGGCCATCGATTAGCAATGCGGTACACTTTGTAAGAAATATATTCATGTATGTCGCGGTTAAGCGGCAAAAAGGTCTGAGATAGCTCGGCCTTTTTTCTAGGCATACGCAAGGCTAGCAAAATTTACTTGATAAATTACCTAGAATGGTGTTAATCGACTTATTTTTCGCGTTTCTGGTATAGTCGAGACCGGAACAGAGAGCAAAACTTTTATCGCTAGCAGAAGCTCCAGATGGCTCCATGTACTAGAGCCCCCGATATTTGGAAGCAGTGGTCTGTACATATTCCCCATTGGTTTGGGTGGCTTTCTTGTCATGATTTACTGTGAGATTTCTGAACTCATCAGTCACTTAGCTTAGCTGTTGACTTTTAATTGAAATGTCAACGAAAACTCTGATGCACTTTTCCGTCAGCGGCAACGTTGGTAGAATTTTGTTGGCATGATTTTGGACAGATATCATCCTCAACTTGGTATGGATGTAGGCGAATAAGTAGCCGAGTGTCAAATTACGCGATGCTTCCTTAGATTTTTTTATTGATCAAAAAGTTTTGCTTTTGTAAAAATCTGTCAATTTATGAAATTGATATGTACGCATGTTACCGGTACTCTATTTCCCACATAAAAACAGGTTTTCATGTTATTGATTCATTTCATAAGTTGGTCAACTGCGAAGAAAACGATGTAAAATGATGTAATATAAAAATATTTGGCTCTTTCTTTTAAAAATAATTTTTAAGGTGAAAACTGAAACAATTTAACAGAAAAGGTAAAAATGTAAAAAGAGCAAGACTGATTTTGCGGTTGTTGAACAATACTTTTGTCACCCTTTACTTCTCCGGAAACAGCCGCATGATCGAAACAATTAGATTCACAAACTCTAAATCAACTCACTCACATCTTACGGCCGTCTTTCTTATATTCTCCAAGATAAAATCCCATTAACATCTTGAGGAGGAGACCTTTGAAGTGAATATTGACTCGAATCTTCTCACCACGACGACAATTTCTCCTACTCAACGGAATGTACAATTGTTCGAGTCCTAAACTCTCCTTCACCTCACTGCCGTCCATCCTCTGTCCTTCTGAGTTGCGCACATTGACTTTGACGATACTTAGATTTTTGGTATGAAGGATGACAGCGTCTGCCGAACCCCGGCACACGCACTGAATAGAAACATTGCCTGAATATCGAGGCTGAGGAACGGTAAGGTTGGGATGAAGAAACAGGTCATAAATTACGGGAATGACATTGGTAGGAAGCCGGATCTCCTGGAAATGGAAGAACAGCGCCATTAGAGGAATTATTCATCATATTCTAGTCTTTTTTGGGAATTTGAAACGCTTGAAAGTAGTCTGAAAGGCTTCAAAGCTGGATATTGAGCAGGGATGGACAGGAATTTATTAATGTAATATTCATTGTTAGCTCTTGTTTTCTTGCATTAAAAAGCAGGCACTCAATTTAGCGTTTATTCAAATACTCACACATGTCACGACGGGATAACCAATCAATCTCAAAATCACCATCGAGCATGTATTTCGAAGAATGAAATACCTAATGTAGAGCATCTTCTGTTCCATTACCAACAGATTGTAAATTATCGAATGAAAATTCAATGAATTTCCACCACGCTTTCATTAGCATTAGTTCTTATACCATGGTCATTTAAATTATATATACAGTAACATCAATATATTACATGATGCATTGCATATATATCATTTTTGTTGTTTAAGCATGTATGTGCTCACACTTGTCTGGCGAATGCTGCCAAATGACGATTACTTCACACCTCAGTCACATGATGTGATATCAGGCTGTTTTAGTTTGTTCCTTGTCAAAATGATCCTTTTAAAACAAAACGCTTAGAAGTATGTTTCAGTCAAAATTGATGTAAAAAATCAATAACCTGTGATTATTTGTGGAGATATACCTACTTTCAAAATGTCACAGGCTATCGATATTCCACATGCAATTTTGACAGGAACAAGTAATTATTTTACGGCTTTCCCTGGGGCAGTTCTATCGAGGCCATTGTGTATGAGGACCGTCTTTGACTCGACATCGTTTGGTGTGTGTGAGCTGCAAGTAATCCTAGTCAATTAATGAATGATGAATGTTGCCAGATGCATTTGTCTACTGTGGCATGTCTCCGAGCAACAGCGAACAACTCTGTGGTATTTGTTGTCTATGAAAAACTTTTTTTACAAAGGAACCGCCAATTTGACAGAGCTGATGGAATGAATCGATTATATTCCGCTACATACTCGAGTGCAAACTTCAAAAGCATTTCCCCAATTTTGGCTTAGTTCACAAATACATGTAAGCTGGGAAATTAGTTTGGTAAAAAAGATGCCAAAAATGTATTCCGGGAGGTATAGAGTTGAAATTTTAATTTCCGAAATTATCGAGCTGCAATTGGGAATAAATTCAGAGATGTTACTGTGACGCTTGTCTAGATTTCTGTTTGCACTTTTATTGATTACCAAACTGTTGAGCAGTTGTGAAATGTAGAAATTAAAATCAATCAGGTTTTGATATATTATGTATACACGAGGAAACAGTAGAGTAATCGAAAGACACATCGCATGGGCTAGTTAAAATCTTGAAATGTTGTTAGAAATTGAAATGATGAAAAACAAGAACTGAATCAACTAACAATTGAAATAAAAAATCGTTGAAATAATAGCAATAAAATCGAATTCCATTTAAGATAAACAATAAACTATTTTATTGGATTAAAAACTTATCCAATAAAACGGTCCACCTAGTTCTATCGACCTCTGAAGGCCCGGGACGCCGAAATACTTGAGGTAATTTTGGATATTTAACTTGAATAGAAATTCGACTGTAATACGGAGGGGAGTTATCTTTTTACTCTGCTCAGTATCAATATGATCTCCCGTCGTTTGGTCAACCACGTAAAAACTTATATAATGTAAACAAAAGTACCGCCATATCAGATATTACATGGTAGAACACACAATAATGCACATGATTAATGAAATATTAATGAAAATTAATAATGAATGAATGAAATATGCATATGTTGCTAATAAATTTGTCAATATTATTAAAAACATTTAAGATGCATCTTTATGAAAAACATTAAAACAAGCTGACAAAGCCCAGCAATGCATGGAAAAAATGAAAAGTTGATAAATGATAATAAACTTACATACAAAATAATCCTTGCGAAAAGTAAAACAATTACATTTCCATCACAACAATGCTTAGATCTATTTTTCAAGTTTCGTAAAGTTTCTTTGAATGACTTGGGTCTTGCTGCAAGTACATAAGCCCACTGAAATAGCTCGGTTGACGAACTGATACGACCGCCAAATTAAATTTTTTTTTCTAATTTTTCAGAATCGGATGACAGCGATAGCTTCCTATCTTGAGAACCTCCACTTCTTATTCCTTTTTCTGATTGCTGCTTGCTTTTTTAAGGTCAAGATCCTCTTTATACCTGCGATGTGAAATCGCCACCTTCTCAACACATCTGAAGACTGTCTGTACATTCTGCACGCCAACACAAAATATAATCACTGATAATCCGACGAGGGGTCTTTTTCATTCGGGGTATTTTTTTCATCGAAAGACTTTGTTCAATGCTCGCCTCGGCAAAGGAAATCGTTAATCTACAAGCACGAATAATCACATTTAGTTCACTGGACATCAGCTTCTAAATAAGTGTTGAGGTCACCCTCGGAAGACTTTATAGCGAATCGGTACTTGCAGATTGCAGTAGGAAATTGCAGAAGGAGCGATGCTGTCATCCAACCGTGATTTGTGCAGAAAATCCATTGGGAAAAAACGTCCTCTTCGAAGAATGGATAATGGACGTAAAACGAAAAAGTAAGTAAGTACGTATTACACGCCTTAAATACAACAATTTGCATAAAAAAACCGCATTTCAATTTCCAAAATTTCATTGCCTTTCAGTGCAGAACAGACTAAGGCATTCAGCAATGCAAACCAATGAATAATTTAGAAGTGTCTGGGCTTAAAAGTTCTGAAGAAACGCAATAATGAACTGTCTAAGTGATGAAAGATGACCTCAAACGTGTTGGAGCCCAGGAAGTGGACGCCCGTGATCGACCGAAATGGAAGTCAATACTCAAGCAGCAAAAGTAAAAAAATAGTCTTCTTTTCTTGTTTCTTTGATTCAGTTTAGTTGCTGAAAATGCTTCATCTACTCGTATAAATGATGATCTGTAGTCAAAATGATGATTTTTTGTCAAATGGCTACAAATCATCATTTATAGATAAAATATTTTCAACAACTAAATTGAGCCAACGAAACAATGAAACAAAAGAGAACTATTTTTTGGAAATTACCATATACTGCTTGCTCAGCGGCTGAAATTAAGGAACGTACTCACAAAATTGATAAAAGTTTGCAAAACAGCAAAATTGCGGTGGCCTTCAATACTTGGAAAAGTCAAAACTTAATCCGCAACAAAGATCCCATCAAGTTCGAAGAGTCCTCCTCAGTTGTCTATGAATACTATTGTAAACGATGCCTCGATCGTTGCATCGGAGAAACTCGACAATTTCAAAAAAGAATTCGAGAGTATATTACAGGAAAACCAGAATCAGAAATTTCTATACATATCCATCCACCCAATGAGAAAACTTTAAAATGCTAACAAAAACAAAACACACAAAAATAGCAGAATCACTCATCATAAAATCACGCCAAAACCTCATGAACAATCAAACTTTATCCTAACTTTTACATCGATTTTAGTTGGTGACCAATTCTGCGAGCTAGTTAGTTAGTTAATTCTGTTTCTTTGCTTGATGTCAGATATTTCTCCGTCAATTTTAAAACCTGGCTGATTCGATTTCTATGCAACCTGACTAACATTTTTGTCCATCATGATTCATACTTTTGCCTTGCGACTGTATGTGTCCCTTTTTAAAATGCGTTCATCATCGATTTCATGTCCATAAATTGTATATAATCCTGTCCGTTTGTAGAATTATCCGTTTGTATGATGGATACCACGGTATTTGAAATCCGCATGGCAATAAATCGCAATCATGCAAAATCTCTACGGCTTCTAGCTTGTAACAACATATATGTATATAAAATAAGCTTCCTATCATTTTTACATGTTTCATACCTAATTATCTTTAATAGTAAATTCAACTAAATTTTGATGGTGTCTGACAAGAGGAGGAACAGGGTAGAACTCGGCAAAAAATGATGGTTTAGCGTCACTACTCCCCTATACTTAGGCTTAGACGGTGCTGACACAGTCAGACTTTAATCTCGAACGTTGTAATCTTTCAGTCCGGATGCACTTCCTGCCGACTTTCAATGACACTTTCGAGGCTCGACCTCCGGACCGAAAGATTGCTCGGCCCAGCACTTGACCACTGTGCTACGGAGACCATTCAGCAGGGTAGAGCGGGGCAGACGCGCAGATTTGTAATATCCATAGGGTTTACATCATTCTGTGATTCGCAGAAAGTCTCTTTCCTGCGGCCTCGTTCCCTGCTGTTTTTTGACTGCCGGACTGTAACAGGAAAATAAAGTGATGTGCTGAAATCCCGTGTTCATTCTCAGCAATTGCCTTTTCAATGCGCATACAAGTAGAGCACAAGCATTTATCATCATATTCATCATCTTGAAACTCTTTAAATATAGAAATGAAAAAACAAAACAAATTCATTTGGAAGCTAAGATGACCCATTGGCTTTGTAATGCTCGATAAGTTCATCAATTTCTAAATCCAATGACTGGCTTAAATTTTCAATTCGCTCACCGTGTACACCTTCACTCTTCAAGTACACATCCTAAAATCCTAGGATTCAATTTCAAACCAATAGAGCCGATCTACATGGTCCACCTTCAGAAGCAGTGCCAACAACGTACCTGATATGGGAAGACTGAACCGTCGGTGGCGAGATATGGACCGGTGCGTTTCACCTTCCGTCGCGCGGTTGAGGGCAGGGAATCAGAACGGGAAGAGGGACGAGCTGCCAGGACGATAATGAGGATGAGTATGAGAAGTATGAGGAAAAGGATGATGAGGAGGTAGATTGGAGGACGGAGATGTGTCAGTCGATACCAAATACTCTTCCGACGACTACCACGAGCATCTCCAGAGCTGCTCATGAATTTAACCTCACCCTCATCTGATTTTCCACTTCCGACATACTCCACATTGTTGACACTGCACATTTCTGCTGAAAGAAAACAGAGTTCATTCAGTTATGTGAAAGAATTCTATCATAGAAAATAACGCGTAGTTGTGAGAAAGTTGTGGATCCATGTAAGAAAGACTGGCATGACAGATGTAATGCACTACTACTAACAAAAAATCAAATGAGTATGCACAGATGTGAACAGGATTTTCAAGGGAAGGAAAACTCATCAATTTATTGCTTAATATTAACGGGACATCGATGATTAATATAAGACAGTGTTTCTCAACCTTTGTTATCGCGGACTAAGCGTTCGCCCCGAGTGAACTACGTGGACTTATGTCAATAATATTCTACATATTTCAATAAATACGGATCTATATCATACGCAACGGCATCTCTTTAATCGCAATGAAATGCAATGTAGCATTGTCTCGAATTCAGTTTCTACAGATGACGTCCTGTAAGTCCGGTATAAAGAATGATGGCGAGTCAATTGTTACTAGTAATTACGAAATATCTAGAAAAGCAAAAACGATTATTTATGTAGCTTATACAATAAAAGTATACAATACACTCAACTAAGCTAGCTATGCAATTGGAATAATGCATTCTTCAGGCAACCGTGAAAAATCGATGACCACAGTGCGTCACCCTAGTGGTGGATAGCTGATATTGACTGAATCGTACGCTCGTAATTTGCAGTAAAGTAGCGCTACCATTAACACATATAGCTGTGTCAGCGCAGCCTCATATGAAGACAAATGATCTGTAGATGCTTTCTATGCTAATCATATTGACGGAATACTTGTTCGACTCTGAGACAGCGTCATCGCTTTAATAAACCAAATCAAAGACTGTGGAATACGTCTTAGGACCAAAACCGCCATTGATTACGCGTTTTGCAGCGTATGCAATGCATGTACCACATGATTTCCTTGTGATTGTGACGAGATAGGAACATCTATGGATTAATGAAATTTCTTAAGATACAGTTCATCATAGATTATGCGGGTGCCGATTACCTGGACAGATGCCGAAATATTTCCTCCTTTACATTTTAAAACATCTTCCAGCAGGAAGTCCGCTGCAGATTTTAGCAGCAAATAATATGACAAAACAACCACTTTTCATACTTAACTTACAGTGAAATCATGCAATACCAAGGCTATTTTGAAGGAAGATTCTACAAATAATCTAGTAACTAAGAAATACATGCACATAGATGTCTACTTAAGATATTCAAAATTATTAAGCTATTCTATGAAAAATCAAAATCTATGACAAGCAGAGACTGTGACAATAACTCAAAACACATTGATACGAGTACGTGTATATACAGGTGAAGGTAAAAAAGGGCATTAGAAAACAGAAAGAAAAAATGAAGATCCCAACTGGGAAATATGCTTGTTCAAAATTGGAGACATCTTGGATTAGATTTAGATTTTTCATAGAATAGCTTGAAAATTTTGAATATCTTAATTAGAAATTTATGTGCATGTATTTCTCAGTTACCAGATTATTTCCCTGATGACGGTACTTCCTCTACAGAAAGGCCTTGGTATCACATGATTTCACTTAAGTTAAGTATGAAAGATGGTTGCAAAAATCTTTTCTATGCGATTCTGGTTCGGCAGGATGGCAAAGGAGAAAATGACTTATGCGGAAGCATTTGATCACATAGCCTACACAAAGTTCGACAAAGTTCTAACATGGTTGAGCTATCATGGATTCGTAGACCAGTCATCAAAGCGATTTCTTTACGTTGACAGTAGATGGCAGTAAAACTTTCAGCGGCTCAAAACAAAATTAATCTATCATTTTGAGTTGAATTTAGCGAATTGAATTGAATTTATTCTGGAGAAGCTACAAAAGGTCACACAGATTCATTTGAACTCTAAAGTTTGGCCGGAAACAGAATGTACTGTACAATATTATTTAAAAACTTAGTAAAATGGCGAGAGGTTGAAATCGTGTAAATGCCTTGTAAAATGACACAATTCAGTTGACGAAGTCTGTTGCCAGTCCGTTTGCTCAGACACAGTAATTTTCTCAACTGATTCCCGTTACTTTATTAGCTCATCCATTCAGTTTAAAAATATTTGTTGTTGCATGTATACGTTGCAGTTATGTGAAGCAAATCCTACTTGTCCCTGCTACCTAAAGAAGTCGAATCACCAGAAACCTGGAACCTTTTGTAAAAGTCGAATTTGAAAAGCCGTTTAATCAATTATTCGGATGATCGTCTAACCTTTTCAGTTCAGACTGGTTAGATAATCGAAGAAGCACTGTGATTGTAATTTGCGTTGATTTAGTGAACAATTACGACAAGTGCCTCACGATATTCATCATTGAAGTTTTTAACAAGTTGTTGCTGTCTAAAACATTTTTTCAAAGCTTCAATAAAAATGAATCAACAAAATAAGGAGTTTCGAAGTGAAAGGAATCAGTATTGATTGTCTGATGAAGAAATTGAAACACGCAAACATATGTCATCGGATGAACACAAACATTCTTCGCATTTTTTTAACAGTTTAGCATTCTATCTTTGTTTCACAACTTACACTGTTAGCAGAGACAACTTGCTCTTGATGTTACAAAAACAAACACAATTTTTCTCTCATTGTTCGTGAACTCTTACATTGGCAAGAATTTCGAAGTTGACATTAAGAAGCACAACTGGGCTGCGTTCATTAAAAAAGTTATGCCGACCAATATTTCAGTTTCTCATCAGCTTCAGATTCATAAACATAGAAAAGGAGTGTTATGACTTCGTGAAGTACTAAAATTCAAGTGTTCTCATGTCATAGAAATGGGAGGTCACACAGCTACAGCTGCTTGTCGCAAAACTCACACATAAGCCAAACTTCAACGACCCTGACCTTTTTCGAAAAAGGAATTTTGACAGAGCTCATGTATAAGCCGTCTAATCAGCTTCGATCAAAAACATGTTTTACTGTGACAAAACATGCCTTGTCACAAATATCAGTACTATAAATGAGAAAAGGGGCTATTAATTTCCAAATATACAGGACGCTGACTAACCTTATTGTGGTGATGAAGATGCATACGAGCACTATTCACGATCTGTTTGAAAGATTAATGGAGGGATTTGCATACTTCTGCATGGCATGCTTGTATGTTTATATTTTCTCCTGAATAAGCAGAAAATCACTAAGTATATTTCGTGACGAGGTTTATTATGATAATTGCTACGTCAAATATTTGCGCCCACTGTCTGTTAATTTTGCTGTTCATCTCATTTTCTACGAAAGATGGACTAAAAATCTAAAAATCTTGTGACTAATTATTGCAGAATGGAGTAGTTATAGCTGTACTAGGGAATCATGCTGATTTGATAAACTGATTTAATCACAATGATATGAATTTTGAATACTAGGGTGAACTTACCATATAAAGGTATCCTCCAATAAATTACATGACTAGGTACCTAATTAGAAACTTACGCTCGATGTCACCAACTTTAAACAGTCCATTAAGTAATTTATTAAGTTCGCCCCTTGTCAATTGACAAACCAGCAATGGACCATGAAAATAGATACTAAACACGAGAAAATGTAGAACACCTGACAACTTAATTGCAGTTCTTGTTATTCCGTCTTATGACGGATTAAATTCTTGGATCTAGATCATCATGATGTCGCATTTTAAGGTCGCATAACATTCCAGTCACATCGATATTCCGAGCTCTAGTGCTTCTCCCTTGTACATTTTAGTACTATGTTTCCTTAAGATTGATTCACATGATCTTACGGAAATGCATCGTTCTGTAGAAACATTGCCATGAAAAAGCATCATGAATATCACGGAAATGCAAAACCGATGCACAACAACGCCAAGAATAAAGGTCTAATAACTTTGCCTTGGATTCTGATATGATAGGGTAGATTATCATATCAATTTCAATGCGAAAACGTCTTCGATCATACTCGAATCTTCCATAGTCTAGCATGCTATTCTTATGTTTGTGTTGCGGTCTGTTCAGATGTGTTTAAGCTTTTTGCTTAAGAAAAAACGATCTTTATTATTATGTTATTACTGCAAACTATCGAAATATGCGAAAAGTAGTAGGTAAAACTCGCAAAATCAATGTATGAGCAAAAAGATGAAGGAGTACAAATTCACCGAAATAGAGCAGACGGGAGACGCCCAGAGGGTTTAGCTTACCTGGAATGGTTACCGATTTTTATGTATGCAGCTTGTAGGCCATAAGTGTGTTAGTCCGTTTGAGCCAACCCCCGACAAATCTCCAAAAGACTTCCGATTCCTTTATCACCGACTTATGGTCTACCAGACTGTATACATTAAAATCGGCAAGCTTTCCAGCTAAGTTAAACCCCCAGGGCGTCTGGTCCTACATAGTTACAATATGAATGCCGACTGAGACTGAACTGTAACTTACAAAAGAAAAGGCAGTTGATTGCAATCCTGAAAATTGTAACATCATGAACCGTTTCACAGGTCTTTAAGAAATAGCAATAAATATCGATGAACAATAAAAATAGATCTACGTTAGAAGCCGCAATATCGGAATCTTAAAATCACGGACAGATTTTATAAGACATATTTTGCCAGTAAAGATTCAGGGCCATCTAGTTGCTTCAGTTTAATAGTCATCACTGCACCGGCATTTATTCATGAAGTCATTTCACAAAATTAACTCTCCTGCATACCTCAAGGATTGTCAGCCGCTCAATTGATTTTTTAGATCCTTATTTTTAAATAAAATTGCTGCAATTTGTTAGCGCTTAAAACATTCAAATTCAATAAAAATTTGACTTGAACAGCTAATTGGAAAATAACAATAGCATCCGAAATAAATACCTACATACATAGAAATGTGTTCCATGAAGGAGTTTCATAGTGCTGGGCGAATTATGATCACTCTACTTTAGCACGAATTCAAGTCAAAGATTCCGGTTGAACTTAAATTGCTGAATTGGTGGACTGGTTGTCCTCCACATTTCAACAAAATTAGAACACTCAATGTGTTAAATATCTTCTCTATGCACAGGCCAACAACCGAATCAGATCATTAATACTATGACCAAAACGTACAGAAAGGAAAGTGAATTGGCATACCACCGATTTTCGTCAAATTTCGGTTAATTAACATTATTAACGGTTTTACAAACATGAATACTTTGAGATTCCGAGTTCACGGAAGATAGATATGTCAAAGACACATTGAAAAATAACGATAGAAAAACCTCGCATCTGGGAAATTATGCTGATCAGTTGACCAACATGACACATGCTTCATAAAACAAACAAAGGTCCATAAAAAACATCCATTTATGTTATTTTTTAACGTTAAGTAGGGAGGGATGTTTCCAAAAATCCCAGATTTAATCCCGATCACTTTCATTCATTCCAGTCCCATGCAAGGCAAGCCATGCCATCAAGCTAGGGATGGGGCAGCTTACACACCCTAGCAACTTTTAGAAACCTCTGCTGAGAGTGGTGGTACCACACAAGATGGACAGGCTTGAACCCAGGACATTTTGCACTCTCGTGCCGAAGCGCGGACTTTAACCTATTGTGCTATCCTACCACAGACGAGGAAATCATGTGTGGACGATTAGGCAGCTACGCATGGAATTTCCTCTTGAATCCCTTTTGATTTTGTAAACTTGATGTCAAAGACATAATATGAATGTGACATTGACTCGTCACTGCAACTATATTGCAACCATATATGTAAACATACACATTGTTCATCATTCAATCGACTAATCACTAGTGTATCTCAAGTCATGAAATGCAAAGAATCGCACGCCGTTGAGTTAAACATTACTTTTAAGACATCAGATCGGAGTGTCTGAATAAACAAGTGATGCAAAACAATCATATCGCTCACTTAGTGATTAATTGAACCAATTAAATTGAACTTGTACCAACGAGAGACAACAATTCACAATCGGCAGTGATAATTACAAACTCAAGTAATGCATTTAAATCTTATCCAAAAACAAAAAAAAACAATAGCCCTTGAATTTTCGGCAACAATAAGCTAAATTTTTTAAGACATTTACACGACGACCACTTATTTAACGGCCGATTGTAAATGGAGGACATATATTGCCAAGCATATATGTCGAAGTTATGAGCTCTATTACTCATGACATTTTTATCTTTGGTTTGTCAATTACTCAATTTGAATTTGACAGTGACGGTAGTAACAGCGGTGCTTTTTATTAAACGAAAGACTCAAAGTTATTGATAAATGCTAGGGTCCTATGTCGATGTCTTACTACTATTTCGCTTTGATCTTGGACGATCTCGCAGATTTCATGATTTCGGAGTTGCTGGTGATCATATGGCTTCGTAGATGTGAGAATGCTCTGGTGCAAGCAATAATAAAATCAGCATTACTTGAACACCTTTTCCAGTTCATGTATCCAATCACTGAATTCAATGTTGAAAGTGCCCAAATCAAGAATAGTTCTTCAATTCAGACATTCAATGGCTAATTTCCGATGTCATGAATCTTATTTCAAGTATGCAGTTTCTTATTTCTAATCTCTGACTATTGACGACGGAGAAAATTACTCTCACACTTCACAACTCATCAATACTATTTGCAATTCATTTATACATATTTCTATAAAAAATCAATGAATTTCCGTTTGTCGATTGATTTTTCTACAAATATGCTAAAAAATGGCATGTCTTGGTTGACAAGCAACTTATGTAGCTGCATAAGAGAGTAATGAAGACTATGTAGACACGGCTGGAGTCCCACACCGTCAGCATGGGGCTGTCGATCGTCCACGCGTTGGAGCAAGGACTGTTCGTTTGGATAGAGAACGACTTTGTGTCCATCAGTGAAGAGCATCTTGACTTCACTTTGGCACAAGTAAATGCTGAGCTGCGACTTCGCCTCCCAAAAAAGACGAATATCTGTGACAATTCAGCTGACAAAGAGTTGGACGGAGTCTGATAACGTTGAAACTGTTAGGTGATGTTCCATAGAGCAGTGAAATAAATTCAACAATAGTGACAGCTAGCTAGTCACGAATGGCAAACTGGTTACTCCGAAACCCACAGATAGAGAGGCATACATTGATGAGAGCGGCTTTCTCTTATGGTTGAGAAACCTATCGAATGAGCTCCGCGAGACTGAAGTCCATACGAGTTGTTTATGCACGTCAGTCTCGCAACTAACTGGCTCTCATTACATTTCTAACGGGTGACTTTGACTATCACCATCGAAATAAATGGCCGATAGCTGATCAACATGTTCTCTTGAAATTGCGAGATTGGGGGTTTCAAATGCTCATAGCTCTTCCTTGGTAGGCCTATGAATGTAGAGCACGTCAGAGAAGTGTGCATCACCTTCAGTGAACGCTATATTTCAATTACAAGGGGTGAACAATTTTGCTACCTGGGACTGTATAGAGGTACAAGGTGTATGTACAATTGTACATCCATAAATGAACTAAAAAGTTGTTCGTTGGATCTAATAAGTAAATTTGACTTTTGATTATTCTGGAAGGAAGTCTTGCTCTTTTTTAATTGCATTTCATAAATATTCACTTATACTTTGAGCAGGACGCTATTGGCGAAAGCTTAAGGGAAATTAATAAAATTAAAGTAGCAAGGAATAATTCTTGAAAAATAGAAATAAAATGAATCTACATGTGTATGAATATATTGGCACATTATAGAGGACTGGGATGGATGCCAGAATGAGGATTCATTCAAAAACATCCAGCATTTACATTTGCTTTTATTTTATTTACTATCGTCGTTTTGACAATTCTACAGTTGAATTGAGGTAAATCTTCAAGGTAATCCTACATCTCAGTTCATTGATGAATAATCTCAAAGCAAAATGCATTTTTATCTTTGAATTTAGATAACTAATGATTGAATATCGCATTCTTAAGCATGAATTCGAAAAGGTGAATCATAACTGTGTCTCCTGATAATATTTTTATCATGTCATCGAAGTACTGCATTGCATTACAATTACTCCCAAAAATTAAATTTTCAAATAGCATAATTAGTATCAATTTAGCATATTGGTTGTAATCGCAAATGGGTTGAACAAACATATATACTCTTGTGCTTGTAGGGTAAGAAAGACCAGACCCTTAAATTTGTTTAGTCATAAATTGTTCGAATACTTTGAGTTAATAAGCAAGAGAGTAAATTCTACTTTGATCTTGAGTATAATGCGTATCGTTGCGATAGACATGGTGGTTATGGTGGAGTCATAATTCTTACTCGGACAAATTTGGCAGTTACTGAAGTATCTCTGGAGTGATTATCTAATATCGAGATTGTTTGGATTTATCATTTTCAAAAAGTGACCATCTAAGCCTCCTAGAGCCAAATCTAATTGTGTTTCTTCTTTCAAACGTCTAATTGAATCGGCTATGAATGCTGATTACCCTTTGGTAATATGTGGTGATTTCGACTTCCCATCAATCAATTGGTTTGTCTCCGAAAGTCTTGGTGATGCAGGGCATGACATATTCTTTGAGATGGTTTATCGCAATGGTCCTATACAGTTGGTTGATGTTCCTTTTCGTCAATCGGCAACTCTCGACCGTATTCTCACTCGTGATCCATCTTATGTTCCTCGGCTGAAAGTGTGCGATCATTTTCATTCTACATTTGACCATTCTGCTCTTCTTTCTACAATCCAAGTTGACGTGAGGAGTGCTTGCTATCTCAAAAATGCACAGGGAAGCAAGGATTTTACGATTTCCGGAATGGGGATTTTGATGGCATGAGAGTCTTTCTACAATCTGTTACGTGGCATTCTTTCATGCTCTCTCTTGAGTGTTCTTCTGAACATGTTGACCCAACCCAATTGATCAACAATATGTGGGACTTTTTCTTTCTATCATGGTTGATGCCATTAATAAATATGTCCCGCAACGTGCTGTGATGAACAATATTACCAAGAAACCTTAAAGGGGAAATTACTGCACAAAAAAGACATTGGTACAAAAGGGACAAATCAATGTATCAAATATGCGCTAAAGAGTATGATCGCGAAATAAAAAGACTAATCCTTGAAAAAGAATCCGACATTATAACAGCAGAAACTTGAATTCCTTTTATTCCTACATCAATAAAAAGCTTAGAAATACCATCAGTATGCCGACTCTCAACAATGGATCAGATGAGCTTGTGAGTGATGGATTTGATAAAGCGAATGTTATGAACAGACACTTTTCATCCGTTTTTGCGTCCAGAACCGCTGTTCCCTTAGTACGGTAGAGTTTCCCATTTCTGAAATCTCGAAAGCTTTGATGAATTTGCGACCAAAACTTCCCCAAAATACAGATTCTTTGCCGTTTACCTATTAAAGGAAGTTGCACTCGAAATTTCTCATTTTCTTGCAATATTATTTGAGAAGTCATTGTTGTATGGGTTCATTCTCGATATCTGGAAACACGCATTAGTTATTCCTGTAAACGAGCACAAAGATCAACCATCCTCTCCCTCTAATTACAGACCTATTTCCCTCACCTTATTGGTTTGCAAAGTAATGGAACGCTTCATTGCTAGCAGAATGTTTGAATATCTTATCAGAAATTTGTTGCTAAATGATAATCAATCTGGCTTCTTAAAACGAAGCCAGATTGATTATCTCCCTTCTCTTACAATCTGCATTTGACAGGATCGAATCTCTAAGGAATGGTAAAAGGATTGAATATGTATACATCGACATTGCCAGACGCTTCGATTCTTGAGCTTCTTTCTGGATTCGATATTTTTAAATGATCGATCTCAGGCTGTCGTGGTGGATAATTTTGCTTCTAATACTCTCCCTGTGGTAGTCCTAAGTGGGATTCCCCAAGACGCTGTGCTTGGACCTCTCCTTTTCCTAATGTATGTAAATGATAGTAGTAAGCAAGTGACAAACACTCGACCGGCGCCCCCCCCCTCTGGAACGGTAGAGTGTCGTGGTCGGCCGCCGTGGTACTTCGGGTCTGAGTCCCCCCCCCTCTGGAACGACAGAGGTTGTGGTCTGCCGTGGTGTGCCGGCCAGGTGGGTTCCCGTTCACAACATGTTCGCTGACTCCCCCCCCCTCGAAAACGACAGAGTGTGAGACTCGGGTGAGTTGGTCCGACCGCCAGGTTGACGTGGGCGACCGTCTAGGTTGACGTGGGCGACCGTCCAGGTTGACGTGGGCGACCGTCTAGGTTGTCGTGGATGGTGAAATGGCTGCCAGATTCGGATTCAGCGTAAAATTCTGCATCGGTAGGGTGAGTTTCAAGGCAATCGACGAGAAAAAATTTTTCTTCAAAATTTTAACAGAGTTAGAATTTGGGACGTTTTGGTGTGTAGCGCCCAAACGAAGCATCGGATAAGAAAACGGAGGCCAGATTCGGATTCAGCGTGAAATTCTGCATCGGTATGGTGAGTTTCAAGTCAATCGGAGAGAAAAAAAATTTCGCTGATGTCCCCCCCCCTCTGGACAGCTTGCTTCGATTTTGCCTTCTAGTGGACGGATTTTGTCGTGCGATAGCTCGTTTGAAAGCTAAGAGTGAGACAAATTCAGTGAAAGAATCGGCTTGTTCCTATCTGTCTTCGTTTAGATGTGAGACGCCATTTAAGATTTTGGGACATTGGCGAAAAACGACAGAGTTAGAATTTGGGACGTTTTGGGTTCTAGCTTCAAAACGAAGCATCGGATTGGAAAACGGATTTCAGATTTGGAATCAGCGTGAAATTCTCTATCTGTATGGTGAGTTTCAAGTCAATCGGAGAGAAAAAATTTTCAACATTTTTCAAAAAAACGACAGAGTTAGAATTTTTGTGATGGCTGCCTACTGTAGAGCCAAAACGAAGCATCGGATGAGAAAACGGAGGCCAGATTCGGATTCAGCGTGAAATTCTGCATCGGTATGGTGAGTTTCAAGTCAATCGGAGAGAAAAATTTTCGCTGACGTCCCCCCCCTCTGGACAGCTTGCTTCGATTTTGGCTTCCAGTGGACGGATTTTGTCGTGCGATAGCTCGTTTGAAAGCTAAGAGTGAGACAAATTCAGTGAAAGAATCGGCTTGTTCCTATCTGTCTTCGTTCAAAAGTTAGAGCGGTTACAAGATTTTAGGTCGGAGCTCGCTTACCTGAAAAAATCCTAAGTGTCAGAGTGGCTTTGTATGGGTAAAAATTTGAAAATTTTCCAAAGTGTGGAATTTCGACCTGGGACCGTCACCAAAACATTTTTCATCAAATTCTGAAATTTCACTGACGTCCCACCCCCCCTCTGGACAGCTTGCTTCGATTTTGGCTTCCAGTGGACGGATTTTGTCGTGCGATAGCTCGTTTGAAAGCTAAGAGTGAGACAAATTCAGTGAAAGAATCGGCTTGTTCCTATCTGTCTTCGTTTAGATGTGAGACGCCATTTAAGATTTTGGGACATTGGCGAAAAACGACAGAGTTAGAATTTCGGACGTTTTGGGTTGTAGCACCAAAACGAAGGCTCGGATGGGTAAACGGAGGCCAGATTTCGAATCAGCTTGATGTTATTGTCCAATGAGGATCATCATCCAATGAGAATCAAGCATTTCTTTATAAATAGCGAGCCTTCCACAGTGAGAATCATTCCATCGTTGAATCACACGAGTGACGGACGCACATTTTCTCTCTCTCTCTAGTTCCCTGTTCTATTATCCAACTAAAATGGTAAGTCGCTACTTCCCTCCCTCTCCTCCCTTGAACGTAAACTTATTACAATCTTTTTTCATTTTCAGGCATCTACTCCATCTGCTGCACTAGTAGGACAAAATGGCGGTCAGAATCTACAAGGTTCGCTACGGTCAGATCATCTACAACTGAGACCAGTGGAAGAAACAACCAAGGTACATAATCCTACACCGCTACAGCGTAAATTTAAACAAGCCTTGCGTTATGATGATCATAGCGTAGTACTCCAAACGGGAATGCTCCCTTCCACGGATGTCAAGATAATGCACAATCAGTATGGGGACTACTTACTGATCCCCGTGAGTCCGTACATTCGCCACCAACTTGATATTATTGAGGAGTACGTGACATTAAATATGGACATTCCTACTCCTCTTGCTCAAGAGTGGAAGGCGAGAGATGACAAGGATACTCCCTATAGAAAGATTTGGGATGGTAATCACATTTGCCTACCGGTATCACATTGGTGTACTTACTATAAGAAGGATGGAGATCATTCAATACCCATCAGATGTGATGAGCTCGGAGAAGGTACTTGGGATATCCTTTTCAAAGTGAATGGGCTATATTATGGTCGACACAAGGATAATAAAATAGCCTCTCTCTCCATGCATATGGAATCCATCCTATATATTCCGAAACCACCCAACGTGGACGACATAATTGATCAAATCCTTAACAGCAGTGGTACGAAGCGCAAGTCGGAGAAGAATGCTACATCAAAACGCAAATCAAAGAAGGAGAATTACTAGTCCTTTCCTAACTCTACCCTATGACAATTCGCTTATGTGCTTTGAGTGTCGTAGACGTGGTCTTATTAGATACATTTTACTTCTTCGTTGCCATCATATCATTTGTGTATTTTGTCGTGAAAAGCATCGATGTAATTCTTCATTTTGTAATATGTTATAGAACGTTTCCTTAGATGTGTAAATTTCCGTTTTAGGCTTCTATCATCATTTTTATGGATTGTGAGGGTGAACCTGTACAGGAGCTCAGTGCTATTGCTATGAACAATTGGACATATCAGATTGTTAGTGTCTATCATCAACATGCCAACTGCGATCCCAATGTTGATCAATGGGCGAGAAAACACATTCATGGACTTAATCTGAAATATTTGCAAGACTATGGCTTTTCTTGTGAAAGTGCTCTTCTTATTGACTTTAAACGATGGTTAGCTGCTTTCAATGTTATACGCATCTTTTGTAATAATCCTGGTAAGGAGAGGAAAGTATTTCCCAATCTAATCATTGATGATATTTTGCTCCCGCCGTGGGATAGTAGAGTGAATCAACATTATCATGAAGTCACGAAACGTTTTAAGGATTTGTGTGTTCCTATTTTGTCTGTTCGTTGTAGTAGCTACGTTCATAACCAATGCTTCTTTCCTCCTTACCTCAACACTGCCAAAGTCCTGTATGGTTATCATTGCTCGCTGTATGATAGTTATCAGCTGTATCTATTTTATCTCTTTCAAACCATTTATTTATAATGCATGCTTGTTACCGTTATTCAATAAATGTTACTATGAGAAGAGTTGTTGTTTTCATGCAATGGATGGGTTAGTTAAAGGGCGATCATGTCTTTCTCAAACGACTGCGGAACATTACGTTTTCATAGGCAAAGTTTAAAAGGAGCTGTTCAAGATTATGTGATAAATTTTCATAAATATGAGACCGACATCGAAGCAGTGGTCGATGATGCTAGCACTCTATTTCTAGAGTTAATGAATACATTCTCTGATAGCATTGTCATGGCGCGATTAGTTGCGAAAATTAAGTTTAGTCATTTTGGAAAGGAAGAGGTGGAAAGTCGCTCTTTCCATTTTGCTTCTTATTCAATGGAAGTGGTAGATCACCCCGAAGAATTTTTTAAAAGACATATGATAAAAATTGCTGAACGTCTTAACGCATTTAACCATCATGGTAGCAGTCTAGTGATTGAAGCGATTTCAGATATTCACATTCAACTTTCCATAAAGAAAAATTGAAAATGCAGTGGTACTTGATTGTAGCACAACTGGTTTTCGAGCTATGTCTGCTCACTCTCGAAGTATATTCCTTCTGTACATGCGTCTATTATTTAGAAAAGGCTAGCAAATTCATATCTTCAAAAAGACTTGCTATAGACATCAGTAACGGTGAAACTATGTGTTGCGATGTATGTAAGCGAAAGGATGGAAATGAAAAGCGCATCTTCAAGAGATGTAAGCATGCTTTTTGTCAACGCTGTTTCATACGTAATTGCATTCAACTTTGCCAATGTAACCACTGTGACATTGCTCATTTCGAGTGTCACTTATGTCGCAATAGTTAGTACCTATGCAAATGTGGTAAAGATAGGTTTTAGCAAAGACTAACACGGAAAATGGCGAAACGTAAAAGTCAAAAGTTTTCTTCAGCCATTCAAGCTCTCCGACGAATGAAAGCAAATCAGCGATACAATGCTATACGACATGCTAACGATAAATTCCATTGTGAAATTATTTCTCATGTGAGGAAGTTGAGGACGAAGAAATTAGCGCCAAAACAACGAAAGTTACTTAAGCGATATGCTACGAAATTGCGTTTCATCTCCAATCCTAAAGTCGCCCTTCAAAGAAAGAGGAAAACTCTAACACAAAAGGGCGGGCGGTTTCCTTTCAGCAATACTTCCAATGATAGCTCCTGCCGTGGGCAACCTATTGGGAAATATCTTTGGCTCTAAGCGTTAATTATGCAAATGTTGAGTCTCAAAGTAATAAAATGGATTTCAGACTTCAATGTGATAAAGTTCTGACTGTATCAGGTCCATCTCATGCAGGTAAAACTGTTTTCACGCTGAATTTATTGGATAAAAGAAGGGAGTTGTTTAAGGAACCTATCAATCGAGTGATTTGGTGTTATGGTATTTATCAACCGTCGCTGTTTCAGGAATTGCAAAGTCGCAACTTTATTCGACATGAAGGAATTATTCCAGTGGATAAACTTCAGTCTAATGATGTTGTTGTATTGGATGATTTATTAAAAAGAAAGTAAGAATTCAAAAGATGTTACAGATATGTTCACTCGCGCAGCACACCATAAAAGGTGTTTTATCATCTATATTACACAAAATTTGTTTCCTGATGGAAAAGAAGCTCGTACACGAAACCTGAATACACACTATTATGCTATTTTCAAGAATCCGCGAGATAAAAGTCAATTTGAAATTTTAGCGCGACAAGTTGCACCCAGAGGATCAAAAGCCTTAATTGAAATTTTTCAAGCAGCTACTGAAAAACCATACGGTTACTTATTCATTGACTTTACGCAAGAGTGTCCGGAAGAATTTAGATTTCGAAGTGATATTTCGAAAACTCCCATGATTATCTACAAACTATGAGTTCTTATTCTCGCATGATTGTTATTCCTCAGGATGAATATGTACAATTGACTGCCATGCAGCAAGTAAAGCAACCTCTTGCAAATCAAATGTATAGGAAAGAAATAGATTATCAGCAAAATGTTCACATCAAAGATCCACATCGTGCTGTATTATTACAATCGGAAACTGTTGAGCAATTGAAAAACTTGAAGAATAAGATGCGTGACTCTGTATCGACTGCTACACCTTTAGCATCTCGCGCACATGCCATATCTCTTTTCAACAGTATTGAACCCCATCTCAATGTAAATGATAGAGGAGAAATCATTACAGATGAAAATAAAGTGATTGATGCTTCACGTTATGAAGACTTGATTCAGTATGCGACACGTAGAAAGCGCCGTCAGGGCTATGTTCCACCTGGTTGGTCATACTTTCTTAAACTATTGAAAAAGCATAATGTGCCAAAATTTGCTTTAAATAATGAGACATTGAAAGAACTTGATTCAACAGTGGCTACTACTCCAATGCTTCAGGCGATGAAAATGCCAACAAATTGGTTTAAGACGTCACCTGCTACATCCCCTCCCACACTCACTAAGCAAACAAGAGGAAGAACTCGACGTAGATCTACATCGCCACTAAAACTGGTAAAAGGAAAACGTAAAACAGCTCCTCCTAGGAAATACATGTTCTCAGACTATTAATATGAAGCAGATGTGTTGCTTGCCATGTAATGAGCCGCCAGAGGTGAATGTCGTTGTCACTTGCACTTGCTGCGCCAGCTCTCATAATGAAACCCCTAAGCAATGTGAACACGATCGCAAAACCGCTAAAGCTAAATGCTGCAGTTGTTGTAAATGTAGAAAGGCAAGAAAACAAAAAGATGAGAAGGAGGAAAAAGAGTCAGCCGTCATCGACTGAACGTTTGAAGTCAATCTATTATGATGTAAAACATCCGGCAGGATTTGCATCTATCAAGAAATTATCAAAAGCGAGTGGTCTTCCACAATCACAAGTGAAACGATGGTTAAAGGGTCAGGCTACCTATACACTCCACAAACAAGCGAAAAAGAAGTACCGCACCCGCCATTATATTGTTCATGACATCGATGAACAGTGGCAAGCAGATTTGTGCGATGTTGCCTCCATTTCAAAACATAACTCGGGCAATAATTTTATTTTAACCGTCATTGATATTTTCTCGCGTTATGCGTGGGCTCTAACTTTAAAAACTAAAGAAGGGAAAGGAGTAGCAAAAGCATTCCAAACAATTTTTCGAGAAGGTCGCATTCCAAAAAGAATTCAGAGTGATCAAGGAAAAGAGTTTGAAAATCAGCATGTGACAAGATTATTTGAGAGGCATGACATTGAGTTGTTTAGTGTAAAGAGCGCTTATAAAGCTGCACTCGTTGAACGTTTTAATCGCACATTAAAAAATCGCTTGTGGCGACATTTTACTGCCAACTTGACACAAAATTGGACAAAGGTTCTACAAGATACACTCCATGCCTACAATCACTCTATCCATCGTTCTATTGGACTCAGACCAGTAGATGTAAATGCTGACAATGTAGATAAAGTGCGCGAATCATTCCAACGTAAACGCACTCATGTGAAAAGTGATGTGAAAATTTGTGATAAAGTTCGTATCTCAAAAGTGAAAAGTGTTTTTGCTAAAGGGTACCTTCCGAATTGGACAGAGGAGGTATTTACAGTATCAAGGATTAATCAAAAAGACTCTCCAACCACCTACAAGTTGAAAGATTACGATAATGAAGAAATTGAGGGTAGCTTTTACCGCGATGAGATTGAGGTAGTCACTGAAAGTGAAACATATTTGGTAGAGAAAATCATTCGATGTAAAAAACGGCAAGGTGAAGAATGGTGTCTTGTTAAATGGACTGGTTATCCTTCAAGTATGAACTCTTGGATGCGTCGTGCCGACATCTTTCATCTAAGTGATCGACAGTGATTCATGCAAAGTTGTAACTAACAATGTTTAGGGTTTGAGCTATGAATCCAACTGCCTCATTTTATTCACGACCCTCCTATGTAAGTGGCGGAGGACAAATTTACATCGGTGCTCGCCGCCAACGTGGAGGTAGCATACTTGGTGCACTGAAATCTGTTGTAGCACCTCTCATATCCAATGTCGGTAGATCTTTAAAACGAAATGTTTTAAGTAATGCCGTTGGCTTTGCTGGTGATGTTGCTAGTGATCTTTCCAGAGGTAGAAGTTTTAAGAGCAGTTTGTTGAATCGTGGGAAGGAACGCGGTTTAAAAACATTGAAGCAGACCATTGCTGGTGTTACTCAAGGAAAGAAATCACCTAAACGAATGAATAAAGGAAGGAGGAAACATCGCGGAGCTGGTAAGGTGCGATCTTCAGTCAAAAGGCATTCACGCAAACGTCGCAGAGGCTCTAATCATTCATCAGGCGCTAAACGACGACGCTGCTATAACTTCTAATCATGGAGTGTAAAACTTCCGGTTTTTGTTTGTTCGATCAACAAGCCATACAGACAGATATTCTTAGTTCAAGTATTGTAGATTATCATCCTCGAACAGCTGAGAATGCTGGTCCCATTGAATTTGTTATTCCTGGTGGTAGTGATGACTACATAGATTTGAGTTATGCGATGCTTGATTTGAGGTTTAGAATTCAGCAAGCAGATGGAACTGCTATTGACGATGCACATAAAGTTGGACTGAACAATTTACCATTGACTACACTACTTCGTGATGTTTCTCTAACGATTGGAGAGCAGCAAGTGGAAGGTGGTCAAAGCGATTATCCTATAAATCATATTTCAATCATGTATCACAGTTTCATCCAGCAGCACAAAAAAGTCATATGGAAGCCATGGGATGGTACAGAGATGAAGCAGGAAAATTTGATGTTGAAACAAACAGTGGCTTTGTAAAGCGATCTGCTATGATTAAAGATAGTAGAGTATGTCAGCTATATGGTACGCTGAATTTAGACTTCTTTAGACAGTCAAAGTTTTTACTGTGTAATACCAGCATGCGACTCAAGCTGACATTGAATAAGCCTGAATTTGCGCTGAATGCATTTGCTAAAGTTGACAATTTTAGAATTCATGTGGAAGATATTGCACTTTACATTCGTCGAGTAGTACCGAATCCAAGTGTCATTAGAGGGCATGCTGAAGGCCTTAACCGCCAAAATGCCATTTACCCCATTCAGCATACAAAGCTTCTCACCTTTACAATTCCGAAAGATCAAAAGAGTTTCATGAAAGATGGCCTCTTTCCATCGGAAGCACCGAAGCTCCTCATGGTGGCAATGGTTGAAAATGATGCATTTTATGGTAATATAAAGAAGAATCCTTTCAATTTTAAACACAATCAGTTAAGTGAAATTGCTTTACGTGTAAATGGTGTGAGTCATCCTGGTCCACCCTACAAACCAGATTTTGCTTCGGATCAATTTATGCGCAGTTATGTTGATTTTATGGATGTTTTTGGCTTTTACAATACGGATGACACCAACGGACTGACTATGAAAGAGTTTAAGAGTGGATATACTATTTATGCATTTGATTTGACTGCTGACAGCGATATTAGTGCACCCTATCGTCAAGCGAACGTGCCTCATAATATTCGTTTGGATTTGACGTTCAAAAGAACACTACCTGAGACGATCAATGTATTAATTTATGCAGTCTTCGATTCAAATATTGAAATTACAAAGTATCGTGACGTGATTCTTCAGTATAATCGTTAATGAGTTGGTTGACTGCTGACGATATTAAGACTAAAGTGCAGCGTAATGCAGACGAAGCGACGTTGAAAGCTTTCGATAATGTCTATTCACTCGATACCTTACCACCTGCAGTAAATCACTATCCCATTTTTATTGTGCTAAACACTCATTCACAAAATTTAGGCGGTGAGCATTGGAAAGCGATCTTTATTGGAGAAGACCGACGTGGTGAACTATTTGACTCTCTTGCTCAACCTCCAAATATACCAACACAGCAGTGGTTGAGAAAACATACGCGTCAATATCAGCGAAATGAACGCATACTACAACATCCACTTTCATCAACGTGTGGTGCTTTTGTACTGTACTTCATCTTAAAACGTTTACATGTATCTCGATTTGCATCTATTATTCAAAACTTTTCATGTAATCCATCCTCTAATGAAAAAATGATTTGTAAGTTCTATCATGACTTGAAATAAAAACATCATGTTGGAAAAATTGTTTTTTATTTTACAATCCGCTGGGTACGTACATACTCAATGAGATAGTCTAGGATCATATTTGCTTGTACATGAGATTTTAGTCCAGTAATGATCACTTTACTATTATGAAAGATTGCCACATGCACAGGTAACCAACAACTAATGAGAGCTGCAGGAAAAAGTTCGGGTTCATAACACAAACTGTAACTGCTGGTACGAATCTTCAAAAATGATAGACTGTCACTCAATTGAGTAGAGATCACCATATTGTCCACAGTCAGATTCGACATCACACACCTCTCCCTCTTCCATATCCGACGTAGTAGTCTTTGTAGCTCAAAGCGCATTGACTGCGCCGATGAATGAGAAAGGGCGCCGAGAATCTGTACAGTCCCATTTGGGAAGAGTTGAAGATTTCGTGAATTGTTCATCTTCACCACTAACATTTGAGGACGGCCCGGGTAATACTTGCTGTTTGGAAGCTGTTGGTGTAATGTTGTGAGATCGATTTTGGTGTAGAGTCTGAAGCGACGGAGAATGTTGACGATGGTGTAGCGATGGCGCTTCATGATGAAAGAATGAGTAAATTGAGCGATGTACCTTCCTTTTATACTTTTCCCAACTACCTTGATGAAATGTGAAGTTAGTATGAAGTTGGGAATGATAGAGTTGAATTCGCCGATCGTTGACGCGCAGCCAGATGCGATTTCCAATACGTGAATGTCTTTTCATATAGAAGTATTTCAAGTCCTTCATGATATGATGTAGAGATTGAAAATGACGATAAGATAAAGCAAACTCTCTTCTCACATTTCCAGTTGAATCTTTGAAATAGACGTTTCGATCATGATCCGTTTCAATACGTTGTAGGGAATCTAATTTCCAACTCATGATGTGTGGTAGTCATGTCTGATTAAGATTTGCATAGTAGGGCGATGAACTCACGACGAATAAATGTCATGATGGAGCGATGTATATATCTTCTATACTTCTCCCAATTGTATTTGCGAAATGAGAAACAGTTTGCGGAATGAGAATGGTAGATTTGAATTTCATTTCTGTAATGTTGAAGCCAAACTTGATCACCCAAGGAGATGAATCTTAATGTTTCAAAATATTCCAAATCCCTCATGATATCATTGAGGTTGACAAATTGTCGCCATGTTAATGTAATTCCTCTTGATGTATGACCATGAGAATTTTTGAAATGTACGTTTCCATCACGATCAACTCTGATATATTGTAGAGAGTCCAAAATCCAAGTCTTCATGATGTTATGCAAAGTTGCAGATTAGCAATATAAAAATGTCGTTTTATCATATTTTGCTTAGCAATGCGGCTACAAAGAGATTTACTAGTAATCGAGCTGCACTCTTTTCTACTCCCATTGATCATGTACAACAGCTAAATGGAAATTGGGAAGTGGGTGTCACTCAACTTGTTTATAGCAACTGTGTCTATACTTTTGATCATGAGGTGATGACTATTAATATGAGGCGTACAGCTGCTTACCAATGTGAAAAGGGGTGCCGAGTATACATTCCACAGTGGTCAAAGAAAGATCTCTTATCATGTAAAAAGTTTATATATGATTTCTTGAATAAAGCGTGTAAACATATTGTCCAATTTACTCCGCACAATGATGATTATAATTATGTACATCATGTAGTTGAGAAAGATTGGATTGTTGGTTTAAGTCCAAGTTTAAGAAATGATTTAGGCTACCTCGCTAGCGCCTTAACAAGCTATGATAATTTTAACGTTAATTACCACCCAAGTGGTCATAAACAGTTAATATATCGAGAGGAAGCTTATTATGTAGATCTTATTCCAAGAAATGAGAAGACGTTGGTGAAGAAGATTGTGATTAAGCCAAGAAAGACAAACATGACTCCTGAAACATTATTGAAGAAATTTAATTATCTCCTTCGAGTTGATGGTAAACAAGTGGCAACATTGACTTATATCAAATCATCTAATCATATTGCAATAAGCAAATTAAATGATGATGATCTAGTATTAGTTTGTTCAAAAGATTTTCATCAGTTCTTACGACATCGTTCTGCAGCTGTTCATGGAAAATCTGATATGCAACATTTACCATGTGAAAGGCCAAATCAATTTGATACAGAATGGGCCGTATCTTTATACAGAAAGTGTGTAGAGCCTTTTGGTGGTTTCTTACATGAAACAAGAGTGTTGATGCCTCGCATTATTACTTCGGTTAAATTGGTTGTAGATTATTTAAATGAAGTGATTAATGAGCAACATATTTCATTTTCTGAAAAAGAAGGTACTTTGTCTCTCACTATAAGTGGAAAAGGTATTGAACTAATTATGGATAAAACTCTAATGGACATTTTGGGTTTTGATCAAAATATCTTTAAAAGTGGTACTGTAACCAAAGCTAGCGCAGACATGTCGCTATCGCGTCGTATTAACTATTTTCAGATATATTCCAATATTGGTGAAGATGTACGTGTGGGAGATGTTGAAGCTCCATTGCTAGCAATGATACCATACCAGCCAAAAAGCTGCAGTATTTTATCTGAGCATACTTTCAAGAAAGTGCATTATACAAAGCTGAAATCAAACTACATCCCACAAATTGATATTGCAATTTATGACGATGCTGGTGCGTTGATTCCTTTTCATAAAGATGCTGTGACAAGTATCACACTCCATTTCCGAATGAAGAGTTAATGCAAAAGTATGTTAATATATTTTTTCCAATGTGAATAATATGGAAAGTGAAAATAAGGACTCGTTTCTAATCCACTTACCCAGTAATGGTTCTATGAATAAATTTCCCAAAAATAAACCATCAGACTATCGAGTAGAATTAAATTGTCCACTACATTTAGAAGGTGAATGGGAGGTTGGCGTTTCTAGTATTTGCTATGATAGCAATATTCAGAATGTGAATGATTTGGAAGAAATGATATTGACTCCTCGCACCCATGATGGAATAACGATGAATAATGCATTCCAGTTCCCATACAATTTAACATCAGATGGAAAATGGAACTATGAATGGATTCAGATAAAATCAGATTCTTATGAACGATTTGGGAATGAGAAAATTATTAAGGCATTCAACAGTGGTAATACTTCCATCATGAAGAATAAAAATCAGAAAGCTTATGAGTTTACTATCTATCATTGGAGTGGGAGACAGTTCCTCCGCTTTCATTCTTTTACTAAAGGTCTTACGCTGAGGTTGGATAGTGAATTCTATCCACATCTTGGTTTTGGCCATGGACTACATCTAACGTCAATTGCTACTGCAAATGTTAGAAAAGTTTATTCAAATCGAATCAACAAATTCCATTATAGATTTAAAATATTTGATGAAGATGTTGTAGAATGCGAAGAACGCATCATTTTGAAAAAGCGTGGTGTTCAACCTTTATCACTTATTGACTTAGTAATACGATGGAATGAGACTGTGGGTAAGAAGTATGGAGAGAAAATTATGGCGGACAAAAATAAGTTGGTTATTCAGAAATATAATGACAAACTTACAGTTTATTTCTCTCCAACCTTGCGTCATTTTGTAAGACATTATACACCTATTATTGGAAGCGGTGTGGTGTATGCTTCTCATGAATATCACACTAAAGCTGATTCAGTTAATGATGAATGGTGGGTGGACATCTATGGCGATCGCATCAAGAAAATTTACCAGTCTTATGAAGAATCTAAAGTTGCTATCAATATAATGCCGCGTCTATATCATACAGTTGAAAGCTTCATTCATGTAGTAAATCCTTATATACAACAGAAGTTGAAGCATGTGATGAAAAGTAAATATGATGTAAAGACACACCACATTTCGTTTTCAATTGAAAATCAACGCGTTGTTCTGAAACTGGGTGATGACATTCAATGTCAATTGAGTAAAAATTTGAAAAAACTCTTTGGTTTTTCAATGCTACAAACTGTGTTTGCTGCTGCGCATACGATTGGTATAGAAACACCAATGACACTTGATAAACATGAACAGCACCTTTACATTCAAAGTGATTTGATTCTACCTATTTCTGTTGGTGAGAAAAAAGAATACATTTTACGTGATTTCATTCATGATAAAGACGCTTCATATGGAATAGTCGAGAAGATGTTTGAATCTATTTTCTATCATCCCGTCGTCAAACAAACTATACCCTCTATTGCTATCAAAATTACCAATGGTTTACAAGAGTGCATCCATGTGAAAGATACTAAATCCCTCATAACGTTAGTGTTTCGGAAAACAAAGTGAAGTCATTGTGATATGTTTATTGAAATATGTACATGAATGTGAAGCAATAGACTTTATACAACATCCACTGAAAATATATACATGAGCGCACTTCAATAAACATTGTTATATACAAAAAGTCTTTTTACTTCGTGAAGGGTGGAAATATACAGGGATAGGAAAAATGTCTTTCAGTGGAAAAGTCATCACATGGGGAATGTACAGATGTGGACACATATTCACAAGGAAAAAACAATCTCATGCGATACATAAAACAACAATGTTTATCTACAGAAATCAACATCAAAATACTAAGTTAAGGATGATTATGCTAAGACGTCTCCTGAATGTGGTAGTGTGAGTTTAATTCTTTTGGGTGGTGGTATGTTTGTGTCAGGATGTCCATGTGGAAGAGATATGTTGTGTTCTAACCAGCACCTCTTATCCTCCCATGCTGAAAGCGCCCGTTTCCTAAAAGTATGAGTTTTGATCTCATGCGACTTAGATTTTAAGATTGTCATATTGACAAACGTTATATTTTTATTTCTATAGGCTTTCCTGAAATTCTTATGTTTCATATTTTGCACAATGGATTTTGATATGCCTTTAGCGCGCTTAATGCTATCATCACTATCCTTTAATTTCATAGAATACATTTTTGGACGGAGGAGAATCATTTCATCTATTTCCTTCCCTGCTGTCTCATCCTTAAAGCAGCCAAGTTTTGCCTTATTTTTGATGGAGTAGAGTGGATGATCAGCAGGATAATTTGATGTATCAAAATATCTTTCTAAAGATTTTCCTACTTCATTGAAATTTAAATCTTTTTGAGTGGTAATACCTAAGAAGAAACTATCTGTATCGCCACCCAACAAACGAACCTCTTTTACGAGAGGACATGGTTTTAGTATTTTATAAAAGAGTTGGTACATTTCAAGCTTAGAATAATCTAGTACAGCTTGACCAATATAGATGGGTTTGCACAACTCAACTTCAGATTTTATCATTTTAACACCTATAAGGTCCTCATCGATAATGTCTCTATCGATGAATAGAGGTGATGAGGTCAATTTGTGATACTTTTGATCATCATTAACTAGTTTGTAGTTTACGCGCTTTCTAACATCCTCCATCGTCTTACCAAATAGACTGTTGTTCTTATATTTATAAAAATCTTTTTCAAAGTTATTTTGGGCTAGTGCACGTTTCTGGCTGTTGCTATCAATATATGGCTTGAGGAAGGCTTTCTGTCTAAATTTAATAATGCGGTGAACTCTTTTTAAAATCATACCCATTTCTAAATAAAATTTTAAGATGCTAAAGTGGACTAGATAGTTTTCTTTATCATACTGGGTGAGTAAAAGTTTGCGACAAGGCTTATAGTCGGGTTGTCCACATGATTCTAAATCTTTATGAAATTGTTTCATAAAGTCGGAAAACATATCTTTACTCACTTCACCTGATTCGGGTGCGAGTGGAAAATCTACGGTTTTATGTTTAATATTATTTGGATAGATTAGATCTATCTCAAAATAATATCCCCAATCACCTTCATCTGGAATTGCTAGTATGTTAGAAGGGTTGGAGAAATGTTGAATATCACTATCATCTAACCAGCTAAACTCAGAGTGAGGTAGCGGTTTGGATAATGAACTACCATACAAATTATTTTGGTCATAATACTTCAGATGAGTCTGGTCATTGCCTACTGTTTCAGATTTTAACCTATGTTTATTTACAAATGTGAGACCACCGCGAATTCCTCGCTCAAATAAATTATACATCTCTGGATCTTGTAAGAGATGAATGGTCTCACCAGTCATTTTAAAAGCAGACTTAAATGACATGGCTGGCAGACTGACAAAGTGGACGGGATCTAACTTATCTTCTTCTAATGCCACTCGTCGAAACTCCTGAAATACATCAGCCAGCAAAAATACATCTAACTTAAGGTAGGCAATCATATATTCACCAAATGTATGGCAGTCAAATTTTATCCATGCATCTTGTGCATGATCATAATCTTCGGTCTTACATTCTGCGCCGGTCAAATCATTTTTAAATTTATCTATGGGCGGAAGAGAAGTCTCGCCGAGTTTACTAATCACATCAAAATATGCATATGGAAAGACTCCTTTCCGTGTGATGACTTCATCGGTTAGATTTGGGTATTGTTTCTTAAGATTTTGTGTTAGTGGAAGAGACTTTAGATTTTGCACGAGAGAGGCCAGTGATGCAGTCATAAATTGGTAGGAATCTAAAAATTTTATATCAAAATAGACCGTCTTATTTTCTTTAGTTTTATCGACAGGCACTTTTGCTGTCATGGCCATAAACTTCTCTCTCGTTTGCGCTATTACATCAAGCTTCCACTCTTTCATTTGACCTAAACCTCCTTTTATTATCATATGGCTGTCGTAGCCCTTGAAATTATGGAAAATGACGGGTAATGTACGCCGTTTCATCCTAAGTGAAAAATTGCATTTTGAACAGAGTGCGTTTCTAAATTTACCATTGATGTGATCATGGTCGCGCACTTTCTTAATCTTATCATCGTCAAATGTTTTCCTACATTTGGGGCAAATGTTGCAACTATCAAATTTTGCTTGATCATCTGCTGGTATATGCAATGATCTGCGATAGAGTTCACCATCATGTTTTTGTTGAAATTTTACAGCCTGTTCGAGGAATTGTAGGAATTGGTAAATACAATCCTCACCTTGCCAGACGCGCATTTTATTTTGCCTACTCCTAAAGTGATCATGCCATACTTCATAGCAGGAAATGGCTGCTGGTCGATGGATGTTATCATCGATATAACATTCGATGTCAGCATAGATGACACGAAGAGGACTAAGTTCATCACCATTCTCTCTATATGAAAACTCCTTATCTTTGGGCATGCGCTCCATTTGCAGTTTACCTCGCTTACACCATTCGTAATGAGTTTCAAATTTAGTTTTCCTCCTAAAGTGGCGAATACATCTGTCGCAGTAATATAACTCTCTACTAGAGTTTTCTAAGTGGTGGTATAAGCGAGAGATTTTGGGAATACCGCAGTAGTGCCATTCCTCACTATCATCCTGTTTTACTAATAACAGGTTTACTGTACGTTCATAACAACTCGAACGCGAGTTGTAGCGCACACCCTTCAATCCCTTTTCCCAAACATGGAGAACGATTTTGATGTTGTTCAATTTTTCAAATTTTTCTATATCTTTAATTTTCATATCGTCACTATTACAGTCATCGAAGTTTAATTCATTCTCCCACTGTTGATACTTACTCTTGCGGTATCGACTATTCTGCACATCATTATAGTGGAGAATGGAGAGGACGGCATACTTAAAACATTGCGATTCGCAATCTACAGAAATGACTGCTGCTTTATTTCTTAAATTTTTCGGAAGTTTGAAGGAGCCTCGACCACTATGATTTCCTAATAAACTGATTTTAATCATGGCGGTCTCAATACCATCAAAAACGAGTCCACTATCACGCTCGTTAAATTTATCTATATTTAATTTTAACCCTTGGATATGAAAATTTATCCAAGACTCACAGTCTACAACTTCGGTTGCAGGAGAGGAGGGTATGTGAAACTCCAACCTCTCTATTATTTGTCCAGTATGGTGGTCGATTTTTACATATTTTATTTTAAGATAGATGAGCGCCTTCATTCTAAAATTGTCTAAATTGTTGAAGAGCGCTTCTATCAATGATGAATTTTGATGAAACCATTCCTCAAAGTTAGCAATGGTTTCTGAGGAGTCCATCTGGTAGTTCCTCACTAAATTATTTATGGACACCTCAGTGAGTCGGATAGAGGAGGTACCGTTGGTATAGGTATCGTTCGTGTGTGTATGTTGAAGTCTGTGCGAAGATAGTTCAAAACGTGTCTCGAAAGACTGAATGCATAAATCGCAAGAAAAGGAGACATCGTTAACAGAATCATCCCTACCTTCGGAGATTGATGCCGGCTTAGGTCTACAAACACTCGCTTGATGTGTCGGATGAGATCACGCTTCCTCGTGAAGATGTGTCCACAGTCAGCACATTGCCGATCGTCGCATTCCCGTGACAATGTTGACATGGAACTGGTATCACCTGAAAGAGAAATCATTCTTTCATCTCTGTTCAAGTCTCAGTGTATTGTTACAACCTACCTTGACTCAACAACTCTAAACTTTCCTCGAGAAGGGAGGGTGTTGGTGATGAAGTTGATGCCTGAAATTGAGGAAGATGCTATTAGCCACACGTTTGAGGGAGATGAGAGAGGAAATTTTCAACTTACCATTTGAACGAAATTATGTTTAAGCTTGATACTTCAACAAGATAGAGACTTCACTCAAATTTGGAATTCACTAAAGAGCAGTTCACTTGTACGCCTCAAATACAGAATTCGTCAGAGAACAGTTCACTTATGCGTCTCAAAGACAGAGTGAAATGATACGGATGTCACTTTGCTTATATACTTTCATTCTCTTCATTCATTGGATGTTCATTCTGATTGGCTGCTTGTGTATACTTTAGAATTAGAAAACATTTCAAAGTCATTATTCACAGTCAACATGACAAGCCCTCCAACAACATCAAACACAAAATTCTCTTCTCCATGCTCAACACCAAAGGCGCTCGTTACACCAAATGCACCAAGAAAGGCGAAGGTGGAGAAGGTGTACCGACTGGACAATATACGAAAGTTGTCATTACCAGCGGACGAGGAAGAGGAGAGTGTATGTGAGAAGGAGTGTCCCGACTTAACAGGCGTGAGGTGGAAGTATCTCCAGTACGATACTGACGATGTGATGGAGATCACCAGCACGAAATTCCTCCACCAATTATGGGAGTGGTACACCCCTAACTCCCAGCCACGAACTATGGCAGAGTGGGAGTATATTGATAAAGTGAGGCTCGCAGTGGAAGAACGATTAAAGCAACTGAACTGTTTTTGTTATCTATGTGAAGCCAGACTCTGGGACGATATTGACGATGAAGACCTTTTGAAATACATGCCATAATAAATTTTTATTTCGTATTATCTTTGCTTTCATACTGACGTACTTGAATGGGGCTTCAGTGGATGATTTAACCATGTATACATTTTCATTTGGAAATAGTAGCACGCTTAGTCTAACTTGTAAATCTTAAAACATTTCATATGGACGATGATGATAGATGAAATAGTGTCAAATAAAATTAAGATAGCTTACACTTCTGATACAGGGATAGCAATCGACTGCGATCCATGTGTAAAGAGCTTGTTAGACTACGGATGGGGTTAAGTGGATGATTTAACCATGTATACATTTTCATTTGGAAATAGTAGCACGCTTAGTCTAACTTGTAAATCTTAAAACATTTCATATGGACGATGATGATAGATGAAATAGT
The DNA here is from genome assembly GCA_907163375.1 of Prostheceraeus crozeri. Lineage (NCBI taxonomy): Eukaryota > Metazoa > Platyhelminthes > Polycladida > Euryleptidae > Prostheceraeus > Prostheceraeus crozeri. The sequence continues at coordinate 181,158 of CAJQUW010006592.1, read as the reverse complement.
GTCAAATAAAATTAAGATAGCTTACACTTCTGATACAGGGATAGCAATCGACTGCGATCCATGTGTAAAGAGCTTGTTAGACTACGGAAGAGAGAAGTGTGTTATGTTGCGTGTGGCGCGTGAGTGTCCTCCCATTTCATTCCATTCATTATTTTTCTTCCCCTCTGCATTCCATATCCGAGGATATGTGGCGGGCTTGGGACCGCTTTAGCTGCATTAGAAGGTTGGCCCTTAAAAGAGCCCATGGGTCGTTCTCCGTCCACCGACACTCCTCTCACTTCTGCAAAAACTCTGAAAGAAAAAGAATAGGAGATTAGATGAGCTACAAAAATGATCATGTTGAGGAAGCTTACTGAGAACTTTCTTCCGAACTTTTCGGACGACGAAGTCTTCAAGCTGACCGGTAACGTCCATACTCATGTGGAGACATCGGACTCCGTCGCCCTCATAACACTGCTGGGTCACGTTGGGGTCATCCGTGATGGTTGGGGCGTCGCATACATTATTCTCAAAGAGGGGAAGATGGACTTCATACACTCTCCTTTTTCGACACTTCAAACGCTCATGCAGTCGCTCCACTTCACCCGTCAACCTCTTATTAATAACCTTCACCTCCTCCGTCTCCTTCACCACGCTTCGCATCCGCTCTATCTCTTCATCCTTCCTCGACACACTCGCCTGCAAACTCTCCACCAAACCTGCCTTCCTCATCAACTCGCTCCTTTCCGCCATCCATTCCTTCTCCTTCTTTCTCAAGCTCTCCAACTCTTCCCTCGTTGCCCTATACCCCTCAACCTTCACCTTCAGCTCTTCATTCTCCTTCAAAACTTTTCTATTATTACTTTCCAAAGCCATCACACGATCCTTCATTCTCACAAATACCTCCGTATCATACGCCTCTTGCTGCCGTGGCGATGACGCTGCCATCGGCTTAGCCACTTCCTCCCCCTCCCACTCTTCCTTCAAATCCGCTATGTCCCCAAACAAATCTTCCATCACCGCATCCAAATCAACATCATCCTCCTTCTTCATATTCGCTCTCAACTCAACTTCCTCATTCGAACTCCCATCACTCGAAATCACATCACTCGCATTCCTCACCACTTTCTCCCCAATCACGTCCTGAATCGTTGCCACCGCCTTTCTCACCTCTTCCCTCTCCAACAACTCTCCCTCAAACCATGCCTTGAACCCCTTCTCTCCGATGTTCCCACTCTCACACTGCAAATGCGCCTTCATAAATTCCTTCTCATCCCCCATCACACATTTCCGACAAGACACACACAACCTCAACATCACTTTCCTCTCATGGGCCATCGTCCCCTCTTTTTCTTTTAAATGTTTCTTCAGTTCGCTACCTCTGGCAATCTTGCCACAACTACACTTGGCCACCAACATCTTGGCATTACTCGGTTTTGTCATGATAATTCTGTAAAGATAGAGTAAAATTTGATAGCAAGTGTTTATAGGATACTACTTGCTGATATGCATTGAAAGACTAAGTCACCAAACATTTGATAGCAAGTCAGCAACCGTTTGGGTGTTAAGCTCTTGAATCCGTTACAGGCATTACTCAGAGGGGATCTTATCCCAGCTCCAAGGCCTCGACCCACAAATCCAACCTCGATCGGACAGAGCGTGCGTCATATCACTGTGTTGGTATCCGGGCCCCAGTTTTGACATGAAAACCGGTGGAGTTATTTACAAGAGGAAACGACCCAAGTCACAGAGACTCATAAACGACTGCTTTTTATTCAAAAACTTTAATTATTATCATTAAATATGAATTTAAATTTTTCAGTATTTTAGTACTACTCATAAAACGTTTATAAGTAGTCTGTCACCTTCAGCATAGCAAACGCTGTTGAATGTTTTTTGAATCAAGTCTAAAGGACTTGTAGAAGCAAAGTTATAGCCGTTTGAAGATTTCGGCCTACTATCATCAAATGGTCAGTCATGCTATACTGACTAACCTATAAGTCTGACACCTTAGCTGATATCAGCAATGTAAAGTCAGAAGTCCGATATCGGACCTCAAGAGAAACGACTTACCTGTAGTCAGTTTCTCAACTTAGTGAAATTCCTCTCCCGATCCCGTTCTTATATACCCTGTGAATATGCAATCGATAAGAGGGGGGGGGACATCAGCGAAAATTTTTTTCTCTCCGATTGACTTGAAACTCACCATACCGATGCAGAATTTCACGCTGAATCCGAATCTGGCCTCCGTTTTCTCATCCGATGCTTCGTTTGGGCGCTACACACCAAAACGTCCCAAATTCTAACTCTGTTAAAATTTTGAAGAAAAATTTTTTCTCGTCGAGTGCCTTGAAGCTCACCCTACCGATGCAGAATTTTACGCTGAATCCGAATCTGGCAGCCATTTCATCATCCACGACAACCTAGACGGTCGCCCACGTCAACCTGGACGGTCGCCCACGTCAACCTAGACGGTCGCCCACGTCAACCTGGCGGTCGGACCAACTCACCCGAGTCTCACACTCTGTCGTTTTCGAGGGGGGGGGGAGTCAGCGAACATGTTGTGAACGGGAACCCACCTGGCCGGCACACCACAACCTCTGTCGTTCCAGAGGGGGGGGGACTCAGACCCGAAGCACCACGGCGGCCGACCACGACACTCTACCGTTCCAGAGGGGGGGGGCGCCGGTCGAGTGTTTGTCACTTGCTTACTACTAATGATATTTTTGAATGTTTCGAATCAAGCACATCTGTGAAGTTATTTGCTAATGATTCCAAATTCTATCATTCCTGTGATGATGCCATTACTACTGCGCTCATTAATGATCTAAAGAAAGTTTGAGGTTTGATGTCATACGTGGCAACTAAATTTAGCCATTGATAAATGCCGTGTATTTTCAATTGGCAAGAGATTCTCTGAAGACGTTCCCTACGTATTAAATGATGTTACCTAAGATCTGTTAATTCTGTCATCCCCATTTCATCGGACCTATATTTTAGTTCTCATTGAAATAGAATTGCTAGCAAAACCTTCTCTCGTGCCTACTGCCTTCTGAATAGTCCGGCAGCCAGAACGAGTTTCTGCACGGAACGAGGACGAAAGTGAGACTTTCACAGAATGATGTGCACCCTATGCCTACTACGAATCGGCACGTCTGCCGAGTTCCAGTGAGTTCCTCTTCTTGGCAGACAGGATCAAAGAAAAACACATGCAAATCCAATGGGACGCAGATTGCAGTTTTTGGCTAAAATGAAATTTTGTATGTTTTCTCTGATTAAACGAAAAGTACTTAACCCAGAGCAACAATTTTTGGCATGGAATATATTCAGGTCATTTCCTTTCATGTTCATGCACCCCTGTATATATAGCTTAACCCATTTAGATTTGGCGAGCCTCTTAATGTCGGCAAACACAAACATTTTGAGCTACTTTATCCACATTCAACCACATTCTCACATACATTGCCGAATAGATACATGATAATAGCACATGCACATCATAGGAAATGACCTGAAGACATTCCATGCCAAAAATTGTAACTCTGGGTTAAGTACTTTTCGTTTAATCAGAGAAAACATACAAAATTTCATTTTAGCCAAAAACTGCAATCTGCGTCCCATTGGATTTGCATGTGTTTTTCTTTGATCCTGTCTGCCAAGAAGAGGAACTCACTGGAACTCGGCAGACGTGCCGATTCGTAGTAGGCATAGGGTGCACATCATTCTGCGAAAGTCTCACTTTTGGCCTCATTCCCTGCAGAAACTCGTTCTGGCTGCCGGACTAGAAAGGCTTTACGTCATCTGATGTAGATTTGTTCATCCATGGCTACAAATTCTTTGCTCATCTTACGCTTGAGCCCAATTATCAAATTATTGAGTCCATATTTAAAACGTAACATCGATCGACTCGAACGTGTGCAGATATATTTTACTCATCCAAGTTTGCAAAAGATGTGGGATTTCATACACCGATTACGATCACCGACTAAAACTGTTGCTCAAACTAAGTCTATTGCCCCCTTTGGAAGTGAAGAACTATGTTGGACCTTTGTTTCCTTCATAAAGACTTCCACGATCTCATAGACTTCGACTTTGATAAATACTTTATTTCCGTCCCCTTTTCTCACTGTACACGTAGTTTTACTAATAATCCTCTTCAATTAGTTCCTCGCATTTTCCTAAAAAAGTAGTTATTTGAGTAATTTCTTTTTCTTTCGTGTTTGCAAGATTTGGAATAAATTGCCTTTGTCGTGTGTTCTGACTCCGTCAATTTTTGCCTACAAAGTGTTTAAAGAATTTGTTCTTCAGTTGTGTCATTGTGATGCGAGAACTCATTTTTTCACTCATCTGTAGGAGATACCGCTAGTGTCCATGCCCTGCTAGTTTGCGGAATAAATATATCTTAATATTATTTATTGCTTCAGTAGGTGTACTGCTCATGCATGATAAGGTGAAAATGTTCAAATAAAGTCAGAAGACATAAAAACAGATAGTGTGCGCCGTTCAAGTTCACTGAAGATCACACTGACTGCGAAGTACAAATGTTAATTGAGGGAAGTAGTATGGAGGGAAAAAAGAGCTATTTATAAGATTTGATGAAAGAATGGTTGCACCGCTTGGCTTTTGCAAAACCCTGGATGTTCTTAAAATGAGAACCTCTCCCACACCTTTAGATTTATGGACCCAGTTGAAATTTACCACAAAGCTTCAGAGAGTTAAGTAATTAGTGTTTTTCCATACACATGTAAAATATAATGCAAACTGGATCAGTACTTTATGAGAAGCAGGGATAGTGTTAAGTATATTCGATATCTATTAGACTAATCAGACGCATCAAAACTGTTCCAACGCGCAGACTGCGCCGCCCGTAGCTGCGTCAATGCATCTCAACGGTCAACGGTGAAGGAAATTGATGTGCAATGTCAGGTTGCCCGCATCATAAATTGCACATGGTCGACAGCAATTCATGCCCACGAGCGCGATGACAGGTTTATGTCCTTCCATCCGCTGGCAGGTAATGCACGGATATGAATATTAATGACCCAGACTCGACAGACCGTCTTCGACGATGCATTGTTGACATTCTTCCGCGTCTGAAAATGTGTCGCTGTTAGAGAGGCAAGAACTGAGATGCTTTTAAACGGACTAGTCTTCATGAACTAGAATCCTTCACTGGACCTTGATCTCATCGATTAATAGTTGCGAGACCTCTGATGACAGTATAGACGATCTCGAGATTCGCCCACGCTTGAGGATGACAGCGACACTGTGTGCAGCAGCAATGGCCAATCTTGCAGTCTCATGGTAATAGCCAAGTAGGGTTACACACCGTAAATAGCTTAAAGCATGTTTGTCCATGACCAATTGCACCATGGTTTGTCTGATAATGAATTTTTATAAAGCTGCAAACTGATCGAAATTTTAACTTTTACCTTGTTGATGGACACTTAATGCTACATAACAATTCTAAAATTTGTCTTTGACTTGTTAGTTGTCAACTATTGTGCAATCAAAATTGACTTGATACGAATCATTTTGCTGAATAGACAGATACGAGTATGCTATGTGGAAACAAGTTAATCCAACTGAACGTCATTTCACTTGCACCTGAGTGCAGACACCGAAAATTTAAATCAAGTGCTAAATCGACAGGCATCCTTCACAGAAATTCGTATGATATAATTATTAATTACATAACATATGTGAGAATTACTGAAATGAACTGCACGCTTCAGTTCAAATTACCACTGACTTAATTGCTGCACGTTAGTTTAATAAGGCAATGTGAAATATCCTGTGGCGTTATTATAACAATGCATAATTACTTATTTGTATTAAGTACTACATACAATGGTATAAATTTCCATTGACCGAGACCACTTTCTTGTGGCATTGCCTGCAATGGACCGCCTTCATCGCAAATTCATAACAGACTGCAAATTGTCAGTTTGCATGGGCTTAGAATAGAAAAATACTCTCATGCTCGTAGAATTAAGCATTAAATTCCAAATATAACATAGACAATGCTACAACTACTGAATCAGTGACACAGCAAGGACAGGGTAAAGAAGCGCAGAGCAGCTTGTCTCTCAACTTGCTCAGCAATTCATATTGCCAAACCTAGTTTGGGCCATTCCGAACCGTACTGACGAGCCCTTGTCAGCAAAAGACACAGCATCTGTGGCCAGTCGCACAGCATTCTCCTTAACTCTAAGATCACGGCTTCGATCCCTACTACGCGAAGCCATATTACTTCTCAAATCTTCAGAAAAGCACTAACTTTTACTGATGTTAGACAAATAACAAAATAAACGGAAGATCGTCAATAAGTAATAAATAAAAGGGTTTCCACTGAATTCAAAATCACGAATGTTTTATAAGGACTTAAGAAGACGATGATCAGTTTGCAAACATACACTTTCAACAATGCAGAAATGACACAATTGACAGATTGGCTTCATTATAGGATTCAATACATCAAGCATGATAGCGCCTTTTGTGAATTCCGGAAGATCAGGTGCTAGTAAAGTTTCCGGAAAATCTCTTGGTAGTAGAGCGCAGACCAAGTCCGATCTATAAGCACTTTTTTGTCCGAGGGAAGTCATTCAACAAGAATATTTTTAAACAAAATTAATCTCTTATATATCTCATAATTTTCAGTGCCAAGTAGCATCATCCATAAACATCACAGTAGTACATGTATTGGGATTTCATTCATCTTAAAAAGGTACAGTTCTTAAAAGAACTATATATGCACGTATTTTCCTGGTCGTGCAAAAATTTAGATGGTTGTCAAAAGCTTCAGTACAGTTGCATGCGATTTTCTGTGCAATGTGGCTAACCATGGGGAATTTTTCTAAGGAATATTGGATTCCATCACAGACGGAGCATTATTTCCATTCCTGGGTTCGAGATTTAATCACTAAATCCATGCAATATACTCGCAATAATCAAAAATGTGCACGAAAACACCGATTTGCTTCATCAGTAAATGACTTACAACTAATGAAACAGAAGATAAAAGAGCAGCTCATAGTCCGGCAGCCAGAACGAGTTTCTGCAGGGAACGAGATAGAGCGATGCCTTATGCACGGTGAGTCAAAATTCACTTCAACCGTGAAAAATTTGTCCATTAAATCAGACAATTGCACATAGATCAAAATTTTGCGCTGAACACGAATCTGATGACGAAAAAATTATGCAACGAGCTATTCAAAAGATATTTAATATTCATTGATCCCTACTGATTTAATTGATTAGAAATGATTGATTTCATAGAAATGCACTACTGAAGTCGAATGTGTGTAAAGTTATCTCATAGAAAACTGATATGATATCAGAAATATCATTTAAGCGGAAAATTATGAGTTGCAGACTAGCTGTTGATCAATGTCGATCTGATTGATTGTTGGTGATTGATTATATGAAAATGGAACATTGACACGCTCGAAACTTCAAATTTAGACCTCATTTTCACGTAGAAAACAAGTATGATACAAGAATATCATTCCATCACTGATTATATGTCACGTTACAGACTATCTATTGGATAATATCGATCTGATTGATTGATCGTCCTATCAATGATTAACCCTGCGACTTTGAATCAAACAACTACGAAGTAGAAAGGTCAAGATCATAGAAAAAACCTCAACGAACTTATATTCATTAGATGCAATCGGCTTACAAATAACTGAATTCAATCATTGATAGATATTCGTTCACTTGTCAACGTTGGGGCTGTCTTTTGCGTTGCTACAGCATTTTCGAATACACGCATCAATGAAAGGAAAACGGCAGCAATGATTATCAAGGGTTTCGAACGACCCAATTATGGTCAAACACGCTCAATTTGCGAGAGAATTTGCGTTCGAGTAGACCTACTCCCCTACAACTAGTCGGCATGTTCCACATAGAACCTTCGCTAGTCGGGGGTCATCGCGATCGAACCCATGGAAAACAGACTCAAAAATGAAATTGAAAAGCCTATCTGTAATATATCGACTGTCTTTGCCACATTTATTAAAACAGACCATGTAGACCTTTTGCAAACATTCGTCGTTAGTTGATGTATGTTTAGCGTGCGCCATAATGTAAATCGAAACAAGAGTGAAAATTGATCGTGACACAATGTTTTTCATCCAAGGACGTGAGTCACTACATACACGTACGTTTCCGCAAAGTCAGCCCCATAGTTATCCGACTTCTCCTATTGTGCTATTCAATACATGTAGCTTCCATCAGACTTCCATAGTCAGCCCTAACATAGACAAGTGAGCGAATATCTATCAATGATTGAATTCAATTATTTGTAAGCCGCTTACATCTAATGAATATAAGTTCGTTGAGGTTTTTTCTATGATCTTGACCTTTCTACTACGTAGTTGTTTGATTCAAAGTCGCAGGGTTGATCATTGATAGAACGATCAATCAATCAGATCGATATTATCTAATAGATAGTCTGTAACGTGACATATAATCAGTGATGGAATGATATTCTTGTATCATACTTGTTTTCTACGTGAAAATGAGGTCTAAATTTGAAGTTTCGAGCGTGTCAATGTTCCATTTTCATATAATCAATCACCAACAATCAATCAGATCGACATTGATCAACAGCTAGTCTGCAACTCATAATTTTCCGCTTAAATGATATTTCTGATATATTGCTAATCAATCAAATCAATAGATGTCAAATATCTTTTGAATAGCTCGTTGTATGATTTTTTGGTCATCAGATTCGTCTTCAGCACAAAATTTTGATCTGATTTTATGGACAATTTTTTTCAATGCTAAAGTAAATTTTAACGCACCGTGTATGCCAACTACGAATCTGCTCGTCTGTAGAGTTCTAGTTAGTTCCTTTTCTTGTCATACAGGATCAAAGAAAAACGCATGTTAATCCAATAAAGAAAGCAGATTGCATTTTTTGGCAAAAATGAAATTTTCTATGTTTTCTCTTATCAGCTGAAAAGTGCTATGTCTATTGGCCATGATGTCTTCAGGTCATTTCTTATCATGCTCTTGAACATTTATCTATGAAGCTAAACACATGAAAATTTGTAAGCCTTCTGCTGTCGGCAAGCACCAACATGTTGGTCCACTTTATCCACATTCTCGCATACATCGCCGATCAGATTGTGGCTCTGGATTTCGTACTTTGCAGTTGATAAGAGAAGACATAGAAAATTCCATTATTTCCAAAAAATGCAATCTGCCTCCAATATTGGATTAACATGTGTTTTCGTTTGATCTTGTGTGAAAGAGAAGAATAACTCGGCAGACGCTCAGATTTCTACATTGCATAGGGTATGCACTATTCTGCAAAAGTCTCATTTTCGGCCTCGTTCGTTTCAGAAATTCCTTCTGGTTACCGGACTATCATGGCACACTTCAAACAACTTATGTTTGATTGGAGGTAATGCTTGTTAATTTGTGCTTCTCCTGGACAGTCACTGATTATCACTAACTCCAGACTCAAACGCGAAATCAAGGGCTTCAAATCGTCATCAGCACCGTTTCAATCCTGATCCTAGAATATCCTGCATGCGGGGAATTCCAAGCGCAGTCAACAATGCCGTATGGTGAGCAGTCTGCGGGAGTCTGAGTGCCGCTTTCACACTGTTTACTTGGCATTTTTATAGCCGCTCGATATCCGTTACTCGGACAGGGGCAGCATCACATCCAAATACGAGAGAGGGAACCACTGCTATTATGTACATGTAATTATTTGTTGTCCAAATACAGTTTCTTCCATTTTCTAACTTTTTCAAATTAAAAGCAATAATGGAAGCAATGCTGAAGAGGACCTGCCAATGTCTAAGTCAGGCTCAACATCAACGCATTGAAAGAGATTCAGACGACGACCAAAATTGTGAACTGCTGCCTTACAAGCAAATAGATTCATACGTGGGGTGTCCAAGAATTAGTGGCGTATTTTCTGAGAAACTAACTTCCTGTAACCCTAATGCCCTCTATGGATGCTCATTTGAAAGAGGAGAACGTCACGAATCCAGTGGTACAAGTTTCATATCGATACTATATAATTATAATAAGCTACATGTGAAATAATTATAGTACTCGATTCACTTCATACATACATGTACATGTAAATGAAAAAAGACAAAAATGTCAGGCAAAGGAATCGTCAGACAAATTCCCGAACTTTTCAACATAGTCACCGTTGATGGCGATGCACTTCTCCCATCGATGAATGAGATCTCGCATTGCCTTCTCGTATTCATCCGTCTTGATTTCACGGTGGCAGATCTGCTTCACTTCCTTCTCCAGTTCTTCCCTGCTTCTGAACTGACGACCGCGCAGTTTTCGCTTCAACAGCCCAAAAAGGAAGAAGTCGCATGGACTGAGGTCTGGAGAGTACGGTGGATGAGGAATTGCTGTGACCGAGAGCTGCGCCAGAGTCTCTTGTGTCTTTCTGGACACATGGGGTGTTGCGTTGTCATGCAGCAAGGAAATGTTCTTTGATGATCGTCCTCGTCGCTTGTTCCTGTAATCCGATTTCATCTTCCGCAAAGACAAGCAGTAGCGATCGGAATTGATCGTTGCTTTGTCCTCGAGGAAGTCGAGCGTGACAATGCCATGTTGATAAAAAAACGCAGTCATCATAATCTTCTTCCATGCGCTTGCCATCGCCTTCACCGGAGGGTTGGAACCGATTGGGGCCCAAACTTTGGATTGTTCCTTTGATTCTGGCTCGAAGTGACAGATCCAGGTTTCATCAGACGTCACAAGAGATGAAAGGAAGTCATTCACACCGCCGCAATCGCTCACTAACTGAAGGTTCTGCTGGCATGCGTCCACCCGGCGTTGCTTCAGCTCATCAGTGAGAAGTCGAGGGACCCATCGAGCGGAGAGCTTGCTCAGACCCAACTCGGTCTTCATGACGTTGAAGATGTTCGACCGTGGGGTTTGGAGACGAGCTTCCATTTCTCTTATGGTCATGCGGGCATCCTCGTCGAGCAGTTCTTGAGGGAAGTGTTTCAGCACTCCAACTCGGCCTACGCCCCTGACCGGGTTCGCGATCGAGTGCCGTTCGTCCGCTTTGGAATTCTTGACACCACCGCTGGACAGACCGCACGGACATTGCGTGTTTTTTTCCGACAGCTTTCTGAAGTTCTGCATGGATGGACTTTCCACTGTGCTTTGTCATCCACAATGAATAGACCATTGCCCGTTGCGCCTCAAAAGAACACACCGTTAGACGTTGCCCACCCGTAGCCATCGTCGAGGATTGTGAGAATGTCCGAATTGCATGTCAAATGCTGCACAGTAGGCATCGATCGAGGCAATGAACGGTGCGGCAATGAAATTAAGCAATGAACGGTGCAGACAACAGCACGAGCCTCGTCGTAGTGTCAATAGACATCTGCATCTCGCTGTCATTGAACAATAGACTTGGGGACGATGAGCAGACGTGCTTCACCGTAAAAAAGATTCACGAGTGCAGTGTGTGTGTCATGTATGACATTTGTGTATGAAGCATGTAGCTACGTGATTTTCAATAATCGATAACTTTTTTTGTATTCTAAATAGGAATTAGCTTTTTTGAGGGCTGCATTCCCCACGCTTTCAGCTTTAAAATGAGTGTCAATAAAGTTATTTAGGATAACCGGAAGTTGGTTTCTCAGAAAATACGCCACTAATTCTTGGACACCCCACGTACCAAACGTGTCTTCATAAATCAGCGCACAGCGCAAATAAGTCCCAGGATTTAGCGAATTCGTTTACCTTATAAAGTATTCACATCGAGTTAGTCATGTGTCTTCTGTACCAGAAGAAAGAACGCTCATATTGTTGGTATATGATGCAATACGTGATAATATTCCTTCCATGCATTTTATGACCATCACAACAAAATGCAATCAAGAAACAAAGTATACCATGCCTAATTCCCCGACATGTGCTACACTTCACAGACAATTAATTTGCAAGTGATTAAACTGAAGCTTGTGACAACCCCTTAAAGTTTAGCACAACTTAAATAAAATAATCCAAAAACCGGTCTAAAGATTCAGATTGTCACAAAATTAGAAGACACACCGTAAAGTAGGGTAATTCGGACATCATTTTCAGACATTTTTTACATTTTTAGTTGCTTGTATTGATACTAGCGCTCTAAAATCCTACGTGAACCGCAAATGGGACGTTATTTGCAATATATAGTGAGCTTGTAACCGCAACCCTGTTGAAATTTATCTGGATAAGTTCTACGAGGACTACATAGAAAATGAAAAAATGGGTAATTCGTACACCAACAAGGTCTATAATTCTGAACGAACAGAAATCAGAGCAAATTGAATAAGTGTTAAAGGAAGTCTATGTGCATTTGGTACATTTCGTCGGTACTTCTATTCTTCCCTCCCCCACATTTTCCAATGTTTCCAAATTCAACGAATTTCGTCAAATGTGAAGTCACTCTGTGACTTCATCTGTCACAGAGTGATAGCACAACACCAAGCCAGTCAATATGTAGATGTATCAAACTATCTTAACCAAGTAGACGAAATGGACGTTCTCGGCATAACTTACAGTAACAGTCATATCACAAAAGTTTGCAAACTAGCTTCTCGCCGCATTTATCCCCTCAAAAGACGAAAATCGTACCCTTGCATAAGTAAGAAAGATCTTGTCAGTGTTAACAATGTTTATGTGTCAATGTATCGTAATCCTTGAATACAATTCACCTCTACGAATTGGAATCAGCGACTCTGAGAATGGAAAAGATTCGGCGCAGATGCCATAACATTATTTGTGGTTTAGACTGTCAATGTGACAAATTCACTCCTCTGCTTATCCGTAGACAACATCGTTCAATGGAGTTCTTCAGGAGTATATCAAAACCCAACAACATTCTTAACTACCTATATCCAAAACATCTTCCATACTCTCAAAAACTATTGATACCAATGTGTACATGTAAAAGTGCTCGTCGATCAAATTCCTTCATCCCTCTTTGTACATCAATTTACAATCACCTTTACACTTGAAGTCCTTTTTGGCTAATGGCCATTGGTGATGAAGTTAACTTTCTTTTTCCTTATAAAGTTTCCTTGGCATATCTTATGACAATGTTCGATTTTCATGTCACATTATTCTATTCAATTCTGCTCATCGTAAGTGTTCGACCACACATCCTCCTGCTTCATCATTAAAATATTGTACTAAAGAACATAATACCCGTCGACCAGATTCATCTAGTGTTACCAGAGTTGGAAAAGTCGGAATTGGAATTAATTCCGATCCGGAATTAATTCCATTTTTCGTCGGAAATGGAATTGGAATTGACGATATTGAAATCTACTGGAATTGGAATTGGAATTGACCTTGATAAACCTCAATTCCACTTTATCGATAGACCTGTGATAAATCTATTTGTACAAAAATTGAAATCACAGTACTCGGCCGACAGCGACTTCGATGGGCCTACAGCCTCCGGACAATGTTAATTTAGCGATTAAACGAACTATGAAAGGACAATCAACTTTGTTCAATCTGTTATTTAGTTATTTATCAAGTAAGATAATTTATCAAAATAAAACGATTGTTGAATTTAGTTCCTGATAGGAAAAACACAAAAAATAGAGATTAACTTAATTGTTGTACACGCGAAAAACAGTTGGTTTGGAAAGAGGAAAAATTAACGCTGCATTAAGGGGCAGCAACCCTGTCAGTTCAAATCACAATATAGACAGTGTTAACAAATTATTCTAATAATTAATGATTCAATTAAAATGGCATGAAATATTATTCAACTTCCAATCGCAATAATTAAGAACATCAATTTCTAAAACTATAGTTATATAGATAGGATACGTAGCGATAAAAGAAAAACTTTAAACCTACAGTTCACTTCTTAATGTTGAATTCACTTCAATTCGATCGGACTCATTTACACCAAAACAATATCAAAAATATCCAGTGTCACTTATACAGTCAATCTTCAATCGCGCTCGCTGATGTGCAGCCGTATACGCTGCTGTGTTGTTGTTCGCTGGCGGGCAGTTGTTGTTGTTACTTCTTTAGTTAAGTTACACCGCGAGAGCCCAAAGTTCTTGTAACAGCTACTGAAGATGTCGTATGTGTTGTTGTTGGTAGTTGTTGTTGTGTCAATTTCTCATCGTTTCTAATTTATACCAATTTTTGAGACAATAAATCAACTTTCTTTCGAAAATTGAAAGAGTTTCCTTTAATCTCTGCTCGTTAGCTTTCGACCCGACCACATTTAGTTCTTATCACGGAATTTTTAATCTCCTTTTTTAACATGGACCATTAATCAGTTTTCATGATATCATTTTTATCGTCGTTTTTTCTGTCACCAACAATCACATTCGCACACTGAATTTCTTCTTCTGTCAGTTTATTAAATGTATTCGCATCTCATCTCATCTCTCTCTCTCTCTCTCAGCGTTTGATTCTTTGCTGACCGTTAATCTTCTTTTCTTTCTTTTTTTCACGGGATATTGAATATCTCGTTTACGAAACGAAAATGGCGTAGGCTGACCGGCTGCATATATACATGTACACAAGAAATATGAACTATGAACATGAGAACGCACATACAGGTTGTCTCAAAACGAAGGAAAAAAGTTTTTCGTAAAAATGACGCACTTAAAATTACGCTATTTCGAAGACAATTACAGTTTTCGAATCTTCAGAAAATGAGGTTTTTTTGATATACGATTTATTACTTAACAAAACAAAAATCGCTTGATTTGACTTTTAAATGAATTGACTTTTGAATGACTTTTAAAAAAGTAGGGTTTTAAGTCACAAAACGTCCTCAAAATGCCTTCCACCGGCTTGTAGCATCAAATCCACACGTCGTGGAAAAGAAGCAATGGCGCTTCTCAATTCTACAACGGATATCCGTGAACATTCTTCTTGAATGCGATGTCGCAGATGCTCCAGGCTTCTCGGACTTTGATAGTGAAAGACTCTAGCCTTCAGGGCTCCCCAAAACCAGTAATCCACTGGTGTGAGGTCTGGTGACCGTGATGGCCAAGTTCATTCGCACCCTCTGGAGATTACGTGGTCAGCATCGAATGTCGCCTCCAAGTATCGCCGTACTTCAGTTGCATAATGAGCCGGAGCCCCGTCTTGCATGAAAATTGTTGATTGTATCCTTCTTCTTCTACCAAACTCGGGACGAACGTGGTTCTGCAATATTTCGAGATAATTTGCTGAATTCACCGTTTGGTCAAAGAAAAAAGGTTCGATGATGAATGAGGCATTGAATCCGATCCACACGCATAACTTTTCGGGATGAAGGGGCTTGTTTAGAAATTCTCTAGGCTTTTCCTCATTCCAGATACGGCAATGATACCGACTGATAGCTCCATCGAGATGGAAGTAGGCTTCATCACTCCAGAAGATGTTAGATAGGAGATCCTGTTTTCTCAAAAACCACTGTCCAAATTCAACTCGTTGATCAAAATCAGCTGGTTGTAAGTCATGAAGCAGCTGAAGTCGATAAGGTCGCATGCTCATGTGCTTCAGAATTCGATGAACTGATGCAGCTGGAATGCCGGTCTCATTTGATAGTCTTCTGACAGACGTCTTACCATCAGCACCATGAACTGCGCCTTCGACAGTCTCCTGACGTTCTTCCTCTAAAGACGACCTCCCATGACGCTGATTCAAGACACTTCCAGTTTCTTCGAATTTCGAAACCAACTTTGATACCGCAGAACAAGTGCAAGGATCCCTGATCAAATTCCTTTCGCGTTTCAATTGTCTAATCGCGTTTGTCGGTGAATTCCCGTTGGCATAGCAACAGCGAATAAGATCAATTTTCATCTTGAGATCCATGGCAAAGACAAATTCTTGGAACACGAAACGACTTTCGGAACTTTTCGTTGTGAATGATGAAAGCTGATTACAAGAATTGATCAGTCACGTCAGTCATTGATCGAGAGAGGCATGTGCAAAAGCTACGTCACAGCTGTAATCGACTTCAAGTACAAGCAACAATGCATGATCAAAGGGAACAGAAATCATGCCCGCCTCATACAAAGAACATGCTTGAACGTTGATGAACCGTTGCTTGAACCGTTGAAACGTTATTGACAAAAGGAAGAACAAAGCATGTTGATGCTATTGTGAAGATTTGATGCTACAAGCCGGTGGAAGGCATTTTGAGGACGTTTTGTGACTTAAAACCTTATTTTTTTAAAAAATCATTCAAATCAAGTGATTTTGTTAAGCAATAAATCGTACATCAAAAAACCTCATTTTCTGAAGATTCGAAAACTGTAATTGTCTTCGAAATAGCGTAATTTTAAGTGCGTCATTTTTACGAAAAACTTTTTTCCTTCGTTTTGAGACAACCTGTACATGTAGGAACGACTCAGGGAACGGCACACAGGAATAACGAGGATAGGATAAGGGCACATGGGTTAGATTGAAACGAACAAACGTTAGATAAACTACATACACTATACGCGTCATGCAATTATCGGAATCTAATATTATTATGGAATTGGAATTGGATTTGGAATTGAAATTTCTGTTCTGGAATTGGAATTAAAAAATTTGAGTGGAATTTTTCCACCTCTGAGTGTTACACTGAAGTGAGACTTTTGTAACGCTACAATTATTTCAAGTCATAAAAAGTTGAATGCATATGAAAAGTTAGAAAAAGACTACGTCAAGCTTCGAGGATTGCAGCCGCGCTCTCTCTTAGTATGTTTATGCTGATCCTCTGCCTCAGGCAAGTGGCTTCTCTTGGATCATTTGTGGCTAATGTTATACGCCTTCCAAGATCGGTGATGAACCGTGATGTTGAAGGTCCCATCACCCCAGTCGTTTCAATAGCCACAGGCTGAAAAATATAGGCCTCGGTCAGATTTTCATATTGCTTCACCCTAGTCATTTCTGCATATTTGGCTGCTGATGTCGGAGCGACAGACGACTGATGTTCTGATGACGCGGAGTATGTATCTGTGAATGTGCAGTGCCAAACTAAGCATTTTCCGCTAGCAAAGGGGAAAATCGTTATCCCGTCTGGTCTCCTTCCGTCACCACGATCAAGGCCATGAGGTTCTCTAACAGCGGCAAGTCCACATTTCACTAATGATAAGCGGATTGTCTCGCTGAGAGCGCAGTGGCGAGGTGTTCTGCCTGCACTCATCTTGTACGACAGCGTGTGGAGATCCTGTTTATCGGCCGCAGTACCACATCTGCATTGGAATATTGCTCACAAACAGGAGCAGCAACACGTAAGGCAGCTGATATTTGTACGGTCTCATTGTCCAACATAGTTCCGATGATTGCGATAGGTATTGCTTGAAGACAGGCACCACTATAGCGAATCTGCCTTGCTAGCAATCGAACTCGAGCTAAAATATCTGCATTTTCCAAAAGACTGGCAAATTGGTGTTTACATTGGAGATCATCCCAATCCCTTTGATGGTCACTTTCATTCGCTGCTGGATATGCATCACCGCAAGCCAAAACCCATTTCTTGGCAGCAGCATCTGAGCCATGTGTTTGAAGAGATCCGTTTGCGATTTTAAGGATTTTCAATACAAGTTCTCTGGATGATGATATTGAAGATATGAATGATGGTAGGGCTATATCACGAATTACTTTCGAATACTGATAACAGTTCTTTCGTATCTATTGATTCCCTCTGGTTGATTAATGTAATTTTAACTCAAGAATGAGTTTTTACTCTGATATATTAATTCCTTTTTACTGATTATTGCAATTTTAACTTTTGGAAGGTGTTTTGACTCCGAAAAAGTATTAAACAACTTGCATCTGGCCATTAAAGATAAAGAAGAATGACTAGGTGTCCGAGTTAACACCACTTTACGGTACACAGATATATAAAAAAGCAAAAAATCAATGGTTATAAGATACCAAGTGCAAAATCCAGCTAATTCAAAAGATAGAAAGCGGGAAATCGACTATCTATAGGCGTGCGAATATTTGGATCTGATGTCTACTATCTTCTGAACGTTTACATGAATTGCGTACGTGGATGCAGAGGTAAAGATTCTCAGAGTTTGTAGAGAGAATTGGAGATTCGCTAGCACACGGGTAATCACTGGATTCTTCTGGATAACTTTCTGTTTGGCTAGACCGCTGGAGTACAATTCTATAAAGGATAAACTACATTATGGAAACAGATAATTGCTAGAATAACTAAGTATTTGACTAAGATGTTATTTAAAATGTCTTTTCAAAATGTAAAATATGAGAAATCTCTACCTCGATCTCGAGACCCAACAAAAATGTGATCAAATACCCGGAAATCCGGAAAATGTCCATGTCATTATCATGTCTGATGCACGCATGAGCAATAATTGCATGCTTGCATGATTTGATTTCAAGCATTCCCACGAATTAAAGTGCATGCACCCGAAATTAAAACCCATAAAAGAAAAAAATTAAGTCGACGAAATGGTACTTCTATTCTTTCCCCCCCCCCACCTTTTTGTTGTTGACACCCTCGAGTATTGCATCGTCAGCGATCTTCTCTTGCTCCTAAGTGCAGTCTCACTACCGTCGCAAAAGCGTTGAGTTTGCAAAATTCCTCTGGATTGCATAAAATTCACAGCACTTGCTTTGCCGTTCACTGTAGCTGCAGTGTAGACAACAATTCCATGAAGTTGATGATGATCACAGCACAGCTGTATCTTGTATTCTAACTGAGTGTCTAAGGTACCAATCCCTCATCCCAGGGGTCAAGAAAGACGTCTCAGTGGTGTTGTGCCATCACTCTGTGACAGATGAAGTTTCTTCTAAATCCATGTGACAAAGTTTGACGAAATTCGATGAATTTGGAAACATTGGAAAATGTGAGGGTGGGGAAGAATAGAAGTACCGACGAAATAGAATCGACATCAGTTATTAATTCGATTTAATTGCTTGTCTTCAATCCAGACAATTCCAGGTAGTTTGTTAAGTGGATCACTTTCAATATTTACGTTCCACACTTTGAAAACGAGAACAATGACTGCATTTGAAACCGAATGCTTAAATCAATAAGTACGAGAACATCTGACGTCGAAAGAATATCAAGTTACGTCTGCAGCAATCACAAGTCACGTGAACATTTTGAGTGTAAAGAAACTTAACTTTCAACAAAATCTTGAATTCACTGAGAGATACAGTTCACATGGCATAAAATGCAGCAAAGTAATTAGACGTTGATTCGTTGAATAATTCGTCATTTCATTTGCGTTTATTCGATTGTAGCCATTTTAAGAAAGATGGAGAAGTCCCAAAAGGCAGGGATGCGGAGTCCCATCATTTTGATAGAACTCCGACTCCGGGGGTTGATAAGACTCCGACTTTTGATAGTACCTCCAGGTGGTAAGTATATATAGCCTAGTTTTTTGGAAAATACTGGTAACCTACATCATAGATCATTTTAGGCTTGCTTGAACCAATCTTTAGTGATCATTGCTGTATCAATTCATCAATCATTTTCGTTGAAAGTTTATCAAATGTCGCTTTAAGTCGGATGCATGCGACTCGGATCGTCCCATTTTGTTGATGTGTGCTTCATACGATTTTTCTCCAGTCTCATACGAGGCAGGAAAATCCCCCATCCTTTTTCAAAGAATATGAGTACACTTTCGATTTTAATATGCGCCTTGGAGGAGCCATTACACACAATTAACGTGAGGGAAAAAGGCAATGTTCTCAAACAAGGTAATATTTCATTTTTGTCTCTGATGTGACCTTTGGTGCGTAGGTGTGATCAAGGCTTGGAAGGCTTGTCTTCTCTACTAAATTATCGAGTGAAAAGGCAATCATTTTTTCACCATCACGGTTCATTCCCTAAACTATTACAAGCTTTGCATGTAGCAGTGTCTCTGTACTTTTGTTTGACGGAGAAAGTTGACAGTGACAGCTATGCACGAGAATAGATAATTTGCTTGTATTTTACTTCTGGTCTAGTTCTAGGCCGGAGTCTGGAGTCCTATCATATGATAGGACTCCGACTCCGCATCCCTGCCAAAAAGTTCACGTCGAAACATACATGAAAACCTGCAAACAGGTCGAAACATGCATTTCTATGCTTCTGCTTTGAAGGCTTCAATACGACCAATAAGCTTAGATAGTCAACAAATCATACCATGGAGACCTCTACGGGAAGCATTCAAGGAGTCAGTTAAAAGAAAAGCTTTTTCTTACGACTTCCGTAAGAGGAATTCAAAGAAAGGCAATACCCTTGCACTTGATATACAGGGTGGTGCACGTAAACCGCCGGATTTTAAATTTTATTGCTCCTCAAATATTCATCCGATCGTCATGAAATTCCGACTCATACTAGTTTGGAGTATAGGATTATACCTGTATTATACCTGTTGTACTGAGAATTGTCAGAAAATTCTGATTCTAGTGACCGAATGACATGTAGTAAAATTGACATACCAACAATGTATCTTAACATGTAAAATTTAATGATAAACTTTTCACTTTATTTCCCCCACGTCTTTATCAATAATGACCAAAACGAATTCAGGTAAATGTCATAGAAAACATTTATTAAATGAAAAACATAAGAAAAAAGTGTTAGTAGTCATCGAACTTCAACGTGTCCTCCTCCATTCTCGAGGACGGATTCGAGTCGCTTTTGGTAGGACAGAGCAGTTTCTCGACACATCTCAGTTGTCACTTCTTGAAATGCTTGTATGATGCGGTCCTTCAAGTCTTGCATGGATGTTGGCCGTGTATGGTAAACCTTGGACTTGACAAAACCCCACAAGAAGAAATCGCAAGGCGTCAGGTCAAGTGAACGCGGTGGCCAGGGCATGTTAGGAGATCCACATCCCATCCATCTGTTAGGCATCTTCTTGTTCAACCACTCACGCACAGGAAGTCCCCAGTGTGGAGGTGCACCATCCTGCTCCTGCCTCTTCTGTCCGACTGCACCGCTAGCCAAAATTCCTCCTGTAGCATCTTGAGATACCGATCCTTGTTGACGGAGGTGTCGAAGAAGAACGGTCCGTAGATACCAGACGGTGGTGCGTGGCGAGTGCATAGACTCTTGCTTGATCCAGTAAGGGTTCTGGTTGGCCCAATAACGACAATTGTGGCGATTAACAACACCATCCAGATGGAAGTGAGCTTCATCGGACCAGGTTAGTTCCACTAAATGGCTCGGGTTGGCTTGGATGCGCTGTAGCTCCTGTTCTGCGAACTCCATTCGGTTTTTCAGATCTTCTTCGTGTAATCGCTGCACCACCTGGACCTCGTACGGATGCCATCCATAGTCATGGAGGATGCGCTGGATAGTGCGGCGACTCACTTGAAGAGCATTAGATGCACGACGGGTAGATGTGCTTGGGTCCTCCTCGAAGTGCTGCACAACTCGTTCCACATTCTGCTCCGTTCGTTCAGAAGATGACCGGTCACGCTTGACAGTCACCACACTACCACTGGTCAACAGGTTTGTGTGCCACCGCTTTATGGTACGGGCATCCGGTGCTCTCGCGTTCTTGCCATACTCTGAATGATAAAGCCTTTGTACCTCCACTGGACTCTTGAGCCATTCGCACCAAGCCGTGCATTTTGCTCGTTCTGCAACCGAATAATCATCCATTCTTCTATGTTCGATTCTTTTCAGATAGTGATTTAATCGTCGAATGGTATTTTATATGACATGGAAGTAACTGAACAATATTCACTTCAAGACTGCGCACAATTCGTTGTGCAGAATACGATTCATGTTAAGTTAATTAACTTGATCTAGATTTTCGATGTCAACAAAATGAGTACATGTCATTCGGTCAATAGAATCAGAATTTTCTGACAATTCTCAATACCACAGGTATAATCATCATAAATCCTATACTTTAAACTAGTATGAGTCGAAATATCATGACGATCGGATGAATATTTGAGGAGTAATAAAAGTTTAAAATCCGGCGGTTTACGTGCGCCACCCTGTACTTAGCAGAAAGGTTCATGGACGTTAATTAAAAAAATCATCTTCTGCGTATGACTTCTCCAATTTTGGTGCATTTTCATATTAAATTTTCAACAGAATGATTATCTTAGAATTTTAGAATATCTTTTTTATCTGACTTTATCTGTCCAGTTAGCGGTACATTGACCCCATAGGCTAGATCAGTGGTGGGCAACGCGTGGCGCGCGGACATTATTTGAATCGATGATGTAAAAATGACTCACTCCGATTTCGAGTGCTTCTAAGTGTGATGGATCCTCTTTAGAATTTGCAAAACCATTAATTAACAACTAAATGAGCAATATGATGGCACAAAAAACAAAAATTCACATTCAAATTATCCAAGCATGCTTCTCTCGCAAAATGAATATCTTCTCGTATAAACGCAGGATGGTGATCACCTGCGCCAATTTATGCTAAGTTACATAGCATTCGATGGCCTGCTGATCATGTTTCTCTACACAATAAACCACGCCTTAATGAAGCTAGAAAGAGGCTATATTAATTAGGCATTGACTATGAATGGAGGAATCCAACCGCAAGATTTTTTCAGGTCAACAACATTTTTTTCAAATATTCATACTGAATTCATTTGTATACTTCTACACTAATATATATTTCGTATACTTTATTGGCATTAGCAGACGACTACCATTTATGGAGCCCATGCACGGTTTTTGAAAACCGTATATGTTTGGGTGACATATGTGCACGAATGTACATGCAGCATAATCAATAATTGCAGCAAAATCATTTTTATCATGTGCGGCTTTCAGGCGGATAGTTGCACTGCACTTACAGACCATTGTCTTTGGATGAAATAAGGTATAGTCGGTCAAATCACCAAAAAGTAAAATTACCGCTTAATTACACAAAAGAAAAGCTTCCATGATTTGTTACAGGCCTGTTTGCTCTTCAATACTCACATGAATTGTAGAAAGTATATTATGGTTCCTTAATTAATACAAAACAAATTAGTTGCGTACATTACTGCTGCATACATTAACATGTAAAATTTTTTTATGAAATGCAACCACTATATATGCACGTACGTTACAGCAGCCCATATGTGCACTTCAAAGTACGGAATAAAAGAATATTAAGCCCATACTACTCCCTTTTAAAATTGGTGGCCCGCGAGCCTTTTCGGGGGCCACTGCTTGTGGCCCGCTATCCCAACTTGGTTGCCCACCACTGGGCTAGATAGTCATTTAATCTCATTGTGCAAAAAATAAGCGAAATAAGCTAATTATTAATCAGTCGTCCTTAAATATTAAAACCGAACGCTCCCAACGCTTCGCGCCGACCCTCTAAAATAAGCTCATTGACACTACATGATCACATCACTGATAGATACGTTTGATTCCTACAGCATTTCTTGTAATCTGACTTTTTGTAGTCTAAATGCATCTTGCCATTTCAAAATAGCACATAAATATTATTATTTTCTCATACTTCACTTCGCATTGCTTTCTGATGCGCTTGAGCGGCTTAGAATCTGACAATTGACATCAAAGCTTTCATAAATTAAGTAAAACGCTTTAACTAACCGCCATGATGACGGCAATGTCATTATACAATCGAACTTCCATTCATTGGGATTAATAAAGTTAAAACAAATGAGTTAAGTAAGAGGTAAACTTCCCATTATGATGTCTGGACAAAATGTCACAGCAGACATGGATTGCGTTTTAGCTATTGAAATGATAACAAAAAACATTTAAGCCAACACAAAATGGGATTCTTGAACCCAGAACTGTTTTGAAGTGATGGGTACGGTTTCCTGCTTAACCCATGGCTTAACCTAACTGCTTGAATAGATCCTACGTGGTTGTAGAATATCTCTTATTGATCGACCGATGACATAAGGGTTTTTTCAGCGCTTTGCTCGAGTATCATTTCGCTAGAACAACAATTGTTCGATAATTGATTTTCCAACTTAATCCAATTTCTGCCTTCAATTCAATAATTCGAAACCCTTTTTATGTTTCAATCGTGATGGATTGCAGTTTAAAAGTGATTTGTTTGATATTGCAAAATTAGTATTGGCATCATTTAACTTGTGATACTTTATCTTTTTCTTTCAAGATAGGTCCACTGAATTTAGTAAAATGCATTTATGTTGCCTCATAGTGCAATAATGCAACAACTTTGCAAGGTTAGGTGGTTATCTATGTTTCCATTGTTTTGAATAAAATACATTGTGTAGCAATCGATAAATCTTATGGTGTAGCGGTATTCCAGATGCGTTATTTTCAATGAAGACATTCATCTCTGCAGGTACATATTCGTTCAGATCACAAAACTTCTTTAATTTAGCAATCCCACTCGCGAAGGCTCGGATGTAAGCAGTTGATGTTCTTAGATAACAATAAATTCTGCACACATATGAAGTAATCTGCAATCACTTAATCTTTTCAACATTCAAAAAACCTAAAATATCAAGGTATATAACTCGGACTACATAGGCGCAAATTCTACAAAGCTTTAAACACAATACATGTAATTTGAGACTTCGGCTGATAGACTGAATCATTATCACTTAATCGGTTAATGACAATCTAACCACAATCATCACTAAAAATTTCAAGTTTTAAAATGCGGTCTCAGTCTCAGAAACATCTAGGGTCCCGCCCCCTCCAAATCTGTATACGAGTATGAACACTTCTAATGTCGTACAGCAGAGATGCTACGCGGTCATCATCTGGAGTTTTGCTGCATTATGCTGTTTTATATTATCGATCTATTTGAGAAATTTTGTATGAGAAATTCACTTATAGGTGGAGGTCAATTTTGGAAATGATGACTGCATAATGTCTATGCAACTAACTAAGTAAGTAAGTAAGCGTTTATTCTTAAGTAAATAGAAATCATCATACAAATGCATCACATAAATTCACAAATTCCGTTCAATGTTATCATGTACTTTTCAAAGAATTCTTCAAACGTACTATTACAGGTAAAAAAGTATTTGAAAATTTTTCGGTACGCGTGTAAGGCATTTCATACTTATTACAATACAACAGTTTTCTTGGTAAAATATCACGAAGGATGTGAGTCGGTGTTGATTCCATTGTCTCATAAATCGTCAATGCTGCTTGAAAACGTCTTTCTTTTAAAGATTCACTTGAACAACTGCACATTCTGTCGACACATTTGCCATCAGGTGTCCAATACATGATTCTATGTACACGATTTTCAATTCTCTGAATAAGGTGACTTTGTTTTTTGTTAATGCCAACGAATACAGGACTTGCATACTCAAAAAGAGAACGAATCAATGCTGTATACACTACATGGAGATCACATGGAGATAAAAGAGGCTTGAGGTGTCTAATGATATGAATACGCTGACAGGCTTTCGTTTTCAGATGTTTGAAATGTTCTTTCCAGCTAAGGTCCTCTGACAATGTAACACCAAGGAGCTTCATCTTGTGAACTTGCTGTATTGGAAGCGATCTCTGTAAGAAAACAGGATACCGAGTAATCAACAACACCTTAGATTTTGCGGTGTTTAGTCTCATCTGATTGTTTTCGCACCATATATTCAAATTAGTAGTTTCATTAACGATCAATCCTGTAAGCGCTTTTGGTTCTTCTGATGTTATGGGAATTATGAGTGTGAAATCATCTGCATACTTCACAACTTCTGTGGATGTTGAAGAACTACAGAAGGTTCCGACAAAAGCAGCAAATATCATCGGTCACAAGACGGAGCCCTGAGGCACACCAGTCCTCAATTAAATGGGTTCAGATTTCAAGTTCATTATTTTGAGGCGTGCTGAGCGATCACAAAAATATGACCTGAGCCAAATCAGAAATCCATTGGGGAAGCCCAACTCATGAAACGTCTCTAAAACAAGGCGATGATTAATACAGTCAAATACATTACATAAGTCGTAGCTCAAGATAGCACTGCCAAAATATTTTCGCTCATCAAAGAACTTAGATGCTGTGTGAACTGTGCGTATCAACGCCGTTGTAGTTGATGCACCGGGTCTAAAACCATGCTGAGTCTGTCCGAATGCGTCGAGAAAAATAGATTTCGTTTTTCGTAGGATAAGTTTCTCCATTATCTTTGCTGGTGTTGACAGAAGACTTAGGTAACGCATTTTCTCCGTACTCGGTGGGTTAGTTTTTGGAACTGGCACAAGTATTGTACATTTCCATTCTTGTGGTATTGTGCGATTTTTAATTGATTGGTTTATAATCATTGACAATGGCGCTGACAGAATTTCAGCCAATTCCTTATAAATTCTGGTTGGCATGGTATCTCCACTGGCTTTACTGGTATTAACGATCCGTAGACTTTCCAAAACCTCCTTGGGTGAAATAAATGCAGTCCAATCATCGTCAAGAGTATCAAATGTTGACACAGGGTTCGAAATATCACTGCTATTATACGAGGAAGAAACTTTTGAAACCAAATGCTCCAATAAACTTTCAACTGACCCATGATCTGCAGTTAGTTTTAGTAAAGGATCCGGCTGATTTTTCCGTTGATTTGAAACCATCCTCCACATTCCTTTTGCTGACGACATGCATTTTTCGGACGGTGTGGAGGAGAACTCATGCGAACGAGAATCGACGTAGCCCTAATGTCGCACCCTCAAATCTGAGGGCCCAACCGACAATAAACGGAGATTAAGTAAAAGGCAGTGCTTTTTGGTTTGATCACAACCTAATTTTTATGAGTATAGTGAAACCTTCTTCAATGATTTGCAATAATGCTTAATACTGCCTGACAGGTGACATTATAATTCTTTGAATTTCATCGAACGCCATTTGACTGAAATCTAAGCTCCAAATGATAGAGACAAAGCCGCACACGCAACTTATCAAACGAGACAAAATTTTAAGTTCAACAAGTGAAGCCAATATTCACTTTTTTCATCCTCTACAAACAGAAACCCTCCCAGTACTTTCTACGAAATAGATGGGCTTTACTTGACTCGCTACAGATGAGAACAACTAGTTATCCGTCGTCTTACAGGTATGCACCTATAGTCTGATGAAAAGTGATTATTTATTTTCAAGCAAAATTAAGTTCAAGTGCGTATAAGAACAGAGTGATACTTGATGTAAAACTATACCATATTATCGACGTTTCGGAGTAAGCTCAAAATTGCTAATTTACGATCCACACAATATTCTGCTGCGAGAAGTTCATGAATCACTAAAAAAAGAGGAAGCTTTCATTACAATTTTTAAACCAGTGCATGGGATTTGAAGGGCCCAAATAGGCCGAGACACTCGTGAAAGGAATCTTCCACAATGTTGAGATCCTAGTTGGATTTCCAGCAACTATTTGGTTGCTGTCAGAAAGCTGCAACATTTGAAAAAATAACATCATGCGCCGTTTTTGAAAATCTGGTCAATTTTCATCAAACGTCTTTCTATTTTACTTAGACTTACATTTGTGAGCTTGTAAACTATTGCTCAGCGAATAGAAATTGAACATAATGTTGTGACTACAAATCTGGGCACACATTACTTTTCATTTCATGGCATTTTCTCCTCGATGACCAGCTCTTATCTCAAGCGAATAAGGAAGTGGAGACGCAGGAATATATTCCTAGCATGCCAACAGGAACTATATGCAGAATAAGTCCATGGTGAATTTTTATGACAATGAGAGCTGAGAACGAATTTCAAGAAAACCCAGAACTGCGGGACAGAAAAATGCAGACATTATGAATAAAAGAAAAGTAGTAATCCCGTGGCAAAATCAAGTGCAGTGCGGTGCAGTGATGAGTCATCATGCTGACTCAGCCCCCCCCTCTGGAAGGCAGGAAGAGAGATGACCAAGGATGTGCTGGGTGGAATGGGTCCGAGAGGAAGAAACTGGTCCCTACCCCCCCCCTCTGGAAGGAAGGAAGGAAGGATGAACTGTGAGGCAAGGGGTGTAATGTGGGAAGGACAAAGATAGAAAAGGCAGGCTTTGATGGTTTGGGGATGAGAAAGTCCATTTTTCGGCATGAAGGAGTGCTCGGATGTGAAAACGGAGGGCAGATTCGGAATCTACGTGAAATTTTGGGTTAGGAAGGTTGTTTCCAGCGCCATCGGAGAGAAAACATTTTGAGGACGTCCCCCCCTCTGGAACGAGACTTCCAACTTTGGTTCTAGAGATCGTAGAAAGTCGTGTGATAGCTCATTTGAAAGCTAAGAGTGAGAAAAATGGCAGGAAAACGTCAGAGAGAGAAAAGGCAGGTTTTCGATGTTCCGAGATGGGAAAAGTCATTTTTCGACATGAAGGAGACCTCGGATGGGAAAACGGAGTGCAAATTCAGACGTTTTGGCCAAATTTGGGTCTAGAAACTTCTTTCCAGCTCAATCGGAGAGAAAAAGTTCTGAACCCCCCCTCTGGAACGAGACTTCCAACTTTGGTTCTAGAGATCGTAGAAAGTCGTGTGATAGCTCATTTGAAAGCTAAGAGTGAGAAAAATGCAGTGGAAAGCTCAGTTTGGTCCTATTTTCCTGGGTTCAGAGAGAAAAATAGCAGGAAAACGTCAGAGTGAGAAAAGGCAGGCTTTGATGGTTTTGAGATGAGAAAAGTCGTTTTTCGGCATGAAGGAGACCTCGGATGGGAAAACGGAGTGCAAATTCGGACGTTTTGGCCAATTTTGGGTTTAGAAAAAACTTCTTTCCAGCTCAATCGCAGAGAAAAAGTTCTGAACCCCCCCCTCTGGAACGAGACTTCCAACTTTGGTTCTAGAGATCGTACAAAGTCGTGTCATAGCTCATTTGAAAGCTAGGAGGGAGACAAATGCAGTGGGAAGCTCAGTTTGGTCCTATTTTCCTGGGTTGAGAGAGAAAAATGGCAGGAAAACGTCAGAGTGAGAAAACGCAGGCTTTGGATGTTCTGAGATAGAAAAAGTCGTTTTTCGACATGGAGGAGACCTCGGATGGGAAAACGGAGTGCAAATTCGGACGTTTTGGCCAAATTTGGGTCTAGAAACTTCTTTCCAGCTCAATCGGAGAGAAAAAGTTCTGAACCCCCCCTCTGGAACGAGACTTCCAACTTTGATTCTAGAGATCGTAGAAAGTCGTGTGATAGCTCATTTGAAAGCTGAGAGTTAGACAAATTCAGTGGAAGACACGGCTTGTTCCTATCTGTCTTCGTTTAGAAGTGAGAGACCATTGAAAGTTTGAGACATTTGCGAAAAAACGACAGAATTTTTACGAAAATGGCTCTAGCGGGTGAACCAAGCCTCGGACGGGAAAACAGAGACCAGATTTGGAATCAGCGTGCCATTTTACACCTGAATGTCATTCATGCTATGTCTCCGAAGTGAAAGGAAGAAAGATGACAGATGCAGTAGAGTTTACGAATGAATTTTGTTCACTACGTTTTCATCGACAAAGTCTTCGTGGTGTGATTAGGGACTACATCATCTCATTTCATCATGAAAAGGCAGACTTAGAATTTGCTAACGCTAAAGGTTAGTTCGTTTTGCAACTGCTCATGGACAGTTTGATAAATAAAGATGTGAAAGGTCGATTAGTTGCAGAGATTGAATTTGAGAAGGTGACTGATGAAGATGCAGGTGAACGTGTAGTGTTTCATTTTGCATCCTATTCTGCAGAGACGATGCATGATCGAAAAGATTTCTGTAAGCGACACATGGCGAAAATTGCATCTCGACTAGATTAATTTCATGAGCATGGATCCGACTTGCTCTTATGTCGCACAAAACACATTCATATTCAACTCAATGTGCTAAACTAGATTTGACTACAAGATTTGGGAAAAGCAATCATGAGTTAGTCGTCCGCGTGCCTCCTTTTCCCTGCCGCAACTAAGTCAGGGGAGAAACGGAGGTCTCTGATTGGCTCTCATAGTGTCAAATGTGGATTCGCAGGAGACTATAAAAGCATACGTCTCCCATTTTCTCTTCACTTCATTCTCTTGACTTGGAAAGCGTGTGTAACTTGCTCAAGCCATTCTCCGTCTCAATTTTGTTTGATTCAATCCTGTTTGCAAATTTACAAGTGAGTGTCATGACTGTGTGGCCTAAATTTTACCAACATTTTAGAAGAGAGATGCAGGAAAGTGTGTGGCCGATGATTGTACAAGCTTATTTTGTTGAACCATTACCACCACCACCCCACCTCCACCACCTAGACGCTTTACCTTTTAGGGAATTGAAACTTAATTCGGGTCCTAAGCCCAAGACATTTAATTTACTGGACGATGACGAAGACTTAGACTTTGGTGATAAGCTTTAAATCATGTGAACGCCCCTGAAGGTCCTCTTAAGGGCCACCTTATATGTCACTGCTAAGCTAACAATTTTCTTTTCTCTGATGATCATGAATGTACTTAGTGGTATTTTTTCGTTACAGACTGCCATGGCCATGAATCCTACTCCAACTGCAGCATCACTGAATCCTCAACATCTCGAGCTGTGGAATCCGAAAATTGAAAAGGTAATTCACGGCTATCCTAACTACAAACAACAAGTGCGCTACAACGGTGTTCGACTCTATCTTCAAACGCCGGCGGTATACTTACCAAAAGTGGATACGCAAGTAAATCGTTGCGTCAAAACCTGAGTGTCCCTATTGATAATTGGTTAAGTCAGCAGCTTGACATTTTGGAAGACGTTGTGAGGCAAAAGGCTCTTATTCCTACTGAACTATTACAGTTGTGGCCATAAAAGAAAACTTCTTATTATAAACCATTGTATCGCGGCACTCGCTACTATATTTTGCAAAGCAAGTATTGTAAAGTCACTTCAGGAGTGACAGTTGAACAGTCAGTTGAAACAGAATTGTCATCGCTAGGTGCAGGCTTTTATTCCTTTCATATTGAGGTGCCTGCTGTTTATGTAGGACCTCATCAATCTGACGGAAATTTGATTTCTCTCAATTTGCCCATTGCTCAAATTCATCGTCAACCTGAGTTAACAGGACTTGATCACATTGAGAAAGTCATTGATTCTTGTGTCAAAGAACCTGTCACCAAACCTGAACGTCGTCGCGCATCAAAGAAAGATGGTGTTACCACCAAAGAGAAATCTTAAGTATTGTAATCAGTTAGTATGTAGTGAATGTCGAAAACGCGGTCTTGCGCGTTATGTTCAAATAAAACATTGTAATCATGTTGTATGTATCTTTTGTTATGTAAAGGACAGACATCCTTGTAAAGTTCCTGCTCAATGTATTATCTTGTAGTTAAGTCTTTTTGATATTGTAGGTTGTCATCTTCATAGACAGTGAGGGAACACCCATGCAGGAATTGAGTGCTATTGCAATGAAAGAAAGTGATCAAACTGTTGTTAGTGTATATCATAGATTTGCCTACTGTCCTCCACACGAAGACGAATGGTCACGACGTCATGTGCATGGACTTGATCCTTCTATTTTGATTCATATTGGATTTGTAAATGAAACGTATTTGATAAGTGATTTCAAACGGTGGCTGTCAGGTTTTCATATTGTTAAAATATTAGGAAATGATTCTGAACGAGAAGCAGCAACACTTCAGTTGCACATTGATAATTTATATTTACCATGTTGGGTAGATCGAGTAAGACAAGACTATCATATGCATTGTGATCAAAAGAAGTTTAGAGATGAAATGATTTTTGACATGGCTGTATGTTTCGGTGAGAGACATCACCTTTACAGACCACCATCCCATTGTAATACTAAAAATAAAGCCACCTAAATTGCAAAACTCTCTTCACGCTGGCATTGTAGTCTCTATGACGTTTATGAACTGTATCTATATTATTGTCAACAGCATGGCTATATGTAAAACATGTTTTTACTCCTTGTGAATGAGTAATGATCATTTCATGAAGTGTATTCTGTACTTGTAAATTTTGTCTGGTGTTGAATAAACTTACAGTGGAACATGATTGTTATTTCTGTTTTATTCATAGTGGAAGTCATTGAAGCAATATGAAATCTACAGTCACAACGTTTATGATGGCGCATCGTACCTTAAGTAACCACGTGTCATTTGACACTTGATCAACAAGGATTCGGTGGATTTTTACAAGATTGGAAACGTACATTTAAAATTAAGATGAATGATATAAAAGTAGTGCTAACTGAAAGACTTCCTCTCTTCAGAAGATTGATGGAGAGTTTACAACCTCAAGATGTGAAGGGTAGACTTGTTGCTTATATAGATTTGAAAGATTTGCAAAAACCACTTCGTTTTGGATCTTATTGCACAGAATGGATTACTCTTAGTGATCAACTTTATGAGCGTCATATGGAGAAAATTATGGAGAGAATAGAGGAGACGATGGAAGAAAATGCGTACGGTGTCAAACATATCATGATTCAACTGAATGTGTTTACATCCACGACTTTGTTTGATGGTCGACACATTGTGTAGATGCAATAAAGATTTCTTTTCACTGAGTATTTTGCAATGGTGTATAGAGCAACATGAGTCATTGCGCTTTGTTAGATAAATGAATGCGTCTTTGTTCGCTAGAAGGGGTGTGTCACTAAAACTTTTGTGAGGACTAGAACGACTTTGTGTATAAATAGGAAAGGTTTCCACCCACGTAGTCAAAAGTTCACGTGTGATAACTCTTTGTCACGTAACAAAGACAGGGAAAACGTGAAAAGGGAAACGCATGTGATTGGAGCTAGGTCTGGTTATAAAACGGTCGACTGAGCTCATGGCAATCATTTCCGTCCTTGCGCTAACCATGCAGTTGCTCGAAGTCATCAACTCCTCTGTTCTCGCACTGAGTACACTGAACTCCCTTACTTTAGCATCGGGTAAAAATGCTTTCCATCAAAAGATAACTCATCATGGAGAAGCCGTCACCATAAAAACTCCAAGTCATCGGATAGATTATCTAAAGGTTATGTCAACAAAGTATGGACTGGCCGTGTGTGTACCGTTAGACTATTGGACACGGTTACAATTCAATACTCGTGAAACATTCCTGAAAGAAAATCTCAGCATTCCCAAAGAAATTGTTCGACACAATGGGAAGCGGTCACAAGTTCCTATCATGGAAAGACGATACATGTATGTTCATATGGATAGACACTGTCTCATCATCCATGAAAAGCAGGGCAGCGAATTCGACTTACTCAATTGCAAACCACTCCCCATTTTGGGAAAAGGATTCTACTCCTTCGAAATTAAAATTCAAACCATCTACATGGGTCCGCGCAGGGACGGAAGGTTGTTTATGTTGAATGCCTATCTTGTCTCCATAACCTTTAAAAATGATGTGCATGTTGATGATGATCAACTACAGTAACACTCTCCACATATTGAGAACGCACCATCGGTTTTTACGAGACCACGGCCTAACGGCCACCGTATCAAGAAAAAAAATGTACACTCAGCATGCCACACATGAACATGACTCTCTCCTTCTTTCTTAGGCATACCATTCTTCACTCAAGTTCAAATCACGTGGAAATTATCAGCATGCCTCTATGTATCATGGAAAAGTCAGTGTGTTACATCTCATGATACGAAACGTCAACTTCAGATAACTTTAGAACGCCTTCAACTACGAAAGCTACATCGCGCAATCCTGTCCAACTCTTGCCGTGTCTTTAACGTAGGAGAAGGCTTTGTATTTATTCGCATTCAAGAGATGATTCTACATAATGATCACTGCTACATCGTGCTTCCAAAACCCTCATGGGAAAAGTATAAAAGGGAAGTTCACACAACCCTCATGTCATTTGTGAATCATGCTCCCCATCCGCATCATCAACGCCATGCGCGAAATGAATCTCAAAGGAGACATCGATTTAGAACAGTTGCATACCCATCTTCCCGATTCAGTATATATCATCGCGGTCGTCCGCAAATGTTAGTCTTTCGCATGAGCAACGGTCGAGATCTTCAAATCTTTCGCTGCGGCAAAATCCAAGTCCTAGGAAACCTTTCTCATTTCGTGATGCAGTCGATGTGTTACGAAGTCGTCAAGAAAATGCGAACACTCATGCCTCATCTACGCCTCAGTCCCCTGACATTGAAGAATATAGTAGTGTCTGTTCAATTGAAGATGTCAGTGAATCTAGCCAGCATAAATACCAGTAATCATTGTATATTTTATGAAACTGAACTCTTTCCTGCTGCTCTGATTCGGAAGTGGCATCCTGTACATATTGCAGTGTTTCACAACGGACATCGTATCATGACTGGTTTACGTGATATTAGTAAAGTAGCTGACATTGTTAAATCTCTAATGCGTTATCTGTATGAGTCACAGTTAAAAGAATCGTGTTTATCACGTGTTTTGAATGAGTCATCGCAATGAACTATCGCCCACATACACACTTGTCGGTGAAAAGGTCACGCTGTCTGACTTGAGGCGCCATCGATGTTGAATGACACGCCCGGACACGTGTCGGTGAAAAGGTTGAACAAGACTGATTAGATTCTTATCTAACTGACTGGTGCTTCACCACTTCATGAGTCAGCTATTTATAGACATGAAATGATGCCAACACACGTGTCGGTGAAAAGGTTGAACAAGACTGATTAGATTCTTATCTAACTGACTGGTGCTTTACCACTTCATGAGTCAGAGCTATTTATAGACATGAGTCAGCAAAGTGGTTGATCTTTCCTAAGCCTAAGAAATTGTCATGATGTAACATTCGTTGGTGAGGATGATAACTTACAAACTCTAACATGGTTTTGACTTTATTTTATACTTCACCTATCTTACAAACTCAACAGTGAAATACTCTTGACTTTATTTCATACTTCACCTATCTTACAAACTTTAAAAAAAGTGAAATGATTCTAACATTAATTCAAACTTAACTATCATCAACTTTATTTCTAACTTTACAAACGTCAACCTTATTTCTAACTTAAACAGTGAAGTGATTCAGACTTCATTTACATTCAACCTATCTTACAAACAGCGACATGGTTATAACTTTATTTCTAACTTTACAATCATCAACTTTATTTCTAACCCTACCCATCTTACAAAATGATCAAAACTTTTACTTCTGTCTATTGAGTGAGAATCCCATCTTTATGTCAAAAGGAAAACGACACAGCATGTACATGATATGTTATTCATCATCACAGCCGATTTTCATAGCACCACACATAGGTCATACTGATGGTAGCAGAAACAAAGTTTTTATGGCTGACATCACCGGAGAAAACAAAGTCACTCATGTGCGGGGAGAAAACAAAGTCAGGAAAAACCAATTGATATGTAAGTCATGATATGAAGTGATCAAGAGTTGGACGCATGTTACAAGGCACTCACTCACAACGCCCCATAGAAAACGCCATGGAGTGAAAAACCAAAACATCAACCACAACAGAGAGGAAGCATTCATCATCATACACCGCCGGACGGAGGAGGAGAAAGTTTCTGTCTCTTAGGTGGAGGTACATGAATGTCTGGATGGCCGTACGGTAATGAGTGGTTAGGACTCATCCAGCATCGCTTGTCTTCCCAAGCTGAGAGACCTCGTTTCCTAAACGTCGTTGTTCTGACTTGATGCGACTGTGATTTTAGAATGGTCATTTCTACTTTTTTAATTTTAAATGAATCTAAGGCATCTTGA
This sequence comes from Prostheceraeus crozeri, assembly GCA_907163375.1. Classification (NCBI taxonomy): domain Eukaryota; kingdom Metazoa; phylum Platyhelminthes; order Polycladida; family Euryleptidae; genus Prostheceraeus; species Prostheceraeus crozeri. The sequence goes on along the minus strand of CAJQUW010006592.1, from coordinate 145,694 downwards.
TAGTCCATATGTGTCATTTTTCTAACGATTGACTTCGAGATGCCTTTCGCCCGTTTTATAGAAAGCTCTGAGGATTTTAGCTTCATGGAGTACATCTTGGGACGAAGCAAGATCATCTCCTCTATCTGTTTGCCGGCACACTCATCCTTGAAGCAGCCAAGCTTCGCTTTATTTGAGGTAGAGTAAAGCGGATGGTCAGTGGGATAGTTGGAACTATCAAACTTGGGTGCCAAATATTTTAAAATGTCTTTCTGCTTGACTTGGCTAGTGGCTGTCAAAGCTAGGAAGAAGCTGTCTGTATCGCCTCCTACTAATTCCACATGTTGGATCAATGGACAAGTTTTAAAGGTGTGGTAAAACTTGTACATTTCTAACTTGGAGTGATCCAAGACAGCTTGACCGACATAAATGGGCTTGATGTCCAGTGATGTCTTCGAAAATGACATCATGGTGACAAAACAGCGGTGAGCGGCATAACTTGATACTCGTTTCCGGATCAGCCATGATACGATAGTCCATGCGCTTTCTTACATCCTCCATGGTTTTACCAAAGAGGGCATTATTCTTAAATTTAAAAAAGTCCTTTTCGAGAGGATTCTTGGATTCAGCCCGTTTCTTATTATTAAATTCTATATACGGTTTTAGAAAGGGCTTCTGCCTAAACGGAATAGCGCGATGGACTTTGTCACGTTGCATCCCCATACCTAGATAGAATTTGAGGATGGAAGAGTGCACGATGTAATGCTGCTTGTTCAATTAGGTGAGCAACAACTTCCTAGTGGGTTTATATTTTAAGTCATTTTCCGCCTCATAATGCTTATTGTGTTCTTCCATAAAGGGAGAGAACATATCTGGACTGACTATGCCAGATTCGGGTGCGAGAGGAAAATCAACTGTCCTATTCTTAATACATTCTGGATAGATGAGGTCGACTTCAAATAAATAACCTATGTCGGCCTCATCTCCCAGTGCCATGATGTGTGCTGGATTGGAGAAGTGTTCAATGTCATGGGGCTCTACCCATTGGAAGTCAGACTGTGGGAAAGGCTTGGATAATGCACTCCCATATAAATTATTTTGGTCTATGTACATTAAATGCGTGGTCGATCCTATGTCTTGGGTGCTGTTGACAACATGTTTGTCAACAAATGTTAAGCCTCGTGTACATTTCTGCATCTTGCAGTAAATGTATTCTCTCTTTCGTCAGACCCGGCAGACTAACAAAATGGACGGGGTCTAAGGCGTCCTGTTCTAATGTGACTTTCCTAAACGTCTCAAACACGTCAGCCAACAGATAGACGTCTAATTTTAAGTAGGCAAGCATGTAGTCACCAAAAGTGCGACACCTAAATTCTAACCATGCTTGCTCTGCATGCCTATCATCATCCAGCGAACAGTCCTCACCCGTCAAATCATTTTTAAATTGATCGATGGACGGAAGGGATGTTTCTTTCAATGTGTCCATTGAACTAAAATAACTATAAGGAAACACCCCTTTCCGTCGTATGAGACTGTCACTTATGTTGGGATAGTCTTTCTTTAAATGTTGAGTGAGGGGAAGTGTTTCTAAATTATTAGCCAACGCGGCTAAGGAAGAAGACATAAATTCAAATATATCTAGAAACTTTATGTCATAGAAGACAGGCTTCCCCTCCTTCGTCTTATCGACTTGGACTTTAGCAGTGATGCACATAAATTTTTCCTTACTTTGTGCAATCACTTTGGATGACCAGGATTTCATTTTACCGAATCCATGGCGAATGATGATGTGAGCATCATAACATTTAATGTTATGGAAGATCACGGGGAGCGTTCGCCGTTTGAGCCTAAGTTTCATATTACATTTACTGCATAAGGCAGACCTAAATTTACCACTGAGATGGCAATGGTCCCTCTCTTTCTTATGTTGCTGATCATCAAAGGATGAACAGCAGCGGGGACATTCCGTGGTCCTATCAAATTTGAATTCATCGGCTTCTGTGAAGCACATGGGTTTCCTAGTCAGCTCCGTTTCATACCGTTGATGAAAACGGGCTTTCCTATCTAAAAAATTGAGGAAGTTTTCAACGCACTCCTCGCCTTGCCACACATGCATTTTATTTTGATTCCTATAATATAGATGCCAAACCTCATAACAGGCAATGGCTGCTGGCTCATGACTTAGGTCTTCCTGTTCAATATAACATTCCATGTCCGCATAGATGGTACATATGGGACTGAGCTCATTGCCGTTTTCCTCATACCTATAAAATTTGTCTTTGGGCATGACTTCCATTTGAAGTTTACCCCGAGAGCACCACTCGTAATGCTGTTCAAAAAATTGTTTTGACCTAAAGCGGCGTGTGCAGCGATCACAGCAATAATGTTTGTTATCATAACTTTGTTGTTGGCGATGCAACTTTGAAATTTTATGAATGCCACAATAATGCCATTCTGGGTGGTTGTCGCTATAGACTAGGAGAAGATTGACAACCCGGTCGAAGTTACTTTGGCGGTTGTTATACCTAACGCCCTTCAGACCTTTTTCCCAGAGATGGACGACGATCTTATTGTTATTCAATTTTTCAAATTGGGCGATGCCTTTAAAATCTAATGTGTTAACATCTAACCCGTCAAACTTAAGCTCATCCTCCCATTCACAATACTTGGTGACTCTTTGACGATGCATACCTATATCATTATAGTGAAGAATGGAGAGGACGGTATACTTGAAACACTGGGACTGACACTCTACATTGATGACAGCCCTTTTGTCAGCTAGTGCTTTGGGGAGGGTGAAACAACCACTCCCTTGCAAATTTTCTAAAAGATTTATTGTAATGTCTACCTTCTCTATCCAATCAAAGACCAGACCGCTGTCTCTTTCATTAAATTTATTTAAGTTGTTGACGAGATAGGTCGCATGTCTCTCTATCCACTCGTTTACATCACCTATGAGATCAGCAGCACAGAAGGCTATCCTAATGGTCACAGTGGACTCTACTTCTCCCGTGCTACTGTCTACCTTATTGAAACGAGCAGTGAGATAGAACATGCCTTTGAGCAAAAATCTATCGAAGCTCGCCAACATTTGATGTATTAAGCCTATATTATTCATCAAGAAAGGATGAATATCTTCCACAGCTTCAGAGCTTTCTAACTCATAGTCGCGAGCGAGCCTCTCAAGGGAAAACTTGCTCAGCCTTAGAGTGACGCTGTTGTCAGTGTAAAGCTCAGTGGGATGTGTGTGACAGTGTGTGCGAAGAGAGAACAAACTCTGTAGGAAAGGTCTTCCGACACGAAGAATAGGAAAAGCCGACGTGCGATGAAGGATGCTTCCTACCTGTTGTTGTTGGTGGTTGCCTCACACTGCCACAGGAACCGCTTTCGATGTGGACTCGCCAGTTTGTGTTGTTGTAGAACGTGCGTCCACAACCTTCACACTTGGGTCGTTGAGGGACCGGTCGGCGCGCCTTCTCCAGATCTCCTTTCGCTTTTTGGCAGCGAGAATGCCGGTGTCGCCGAAGGCAGAATGACCTCGCGAAGACCTGCCCACAGTCTTCGCGGCTGAGCTGTCGAGCCGTAGGTCCTTCTCTCTCCCTGACACCTTCCTCCTCGATTGCGATCTCCTCTCCCACTATCTCCAACTCCTGTTCCTCCAGCAATCTCTCCACCGACTGAACGGAGAGGAGAGGGAGTTCGGCCGCTGCTGCAGGTGGTGGTGGCGATGCTGAGATGACGATGGGGCGGGAGGGAACGTCGCCGTCCAGGAGATAGACCGCCAGATCTGTTGAGAAAAAGAGAAAAGAGATTAGTAACATGATCATAATTTCAAGTTTGAAGTCTTATCCCCCTATTTCCCAATCACGGTTACGTACCATCTAATGAATTGATCTCCGGCAACACCGATGGACGCGGAGGAGGCAGGAGTGGGACGCGAGCCCAGGGTGGAAGGGTCCTGGGCTTCGGTGTCGGAGGGACGTGGTGACGAGGAGCAGGGACTGGTGCAGGGAGCGGAGCAGGCGGTGGAGGTGGGGCGATGACAATGCCTGAGAGAGGAGTCCCACATTGAGCGGAGGTACATGGGTGGGAAGGTAGGGCCGGAAATTCCTCGCGGTATTTCCGCCTCGCGGCTTCTTCCCACTTCTTCATCTTAGCCATATCTGTAGAGGAAAAATAGATGAGATTAGAGGTTGCGGAGACAACAATGATAGAGAGTAAGCTGTACGGATACATAAGTGCCAAAACATGACATTCCAACTCTCAGTTCTCATAGGTGAGGATACTTACACTTGCCAAGCCGCTCATAGGCTTCCCCGATTGTTCCTTGGGGGACGGGTTCCCCATTACGAATACATTCATGCACTGAAAAAGAATGATAGCAAAGATAAGCAGTGCTAAAATTTGGATTCGGTTTAAACATGAACAAATTAAGGGAAGGGCTCTTGATTTTAATTAGGATGTCTACCCTAATGATGTTAGTAATAGAGTGAGTCAACCTTGATACAAATACTTACATTGCTCGATGGTGGCCTTCTCCATCTCGACAGCAATGCGGTAATTCTCAATTTTGGCGAATTCCATTTTTCAACGATTGCAGATGGTCAATAAGTAAGACTTCAATCACTGAAAAGGAAAGATGAAACTCGTTTCATTTGCCTAGTCAACGTTTATCATGGGAACAATCATTGAAGTGACATCTAATGAATTACATTTCACTCTACTCCATATCATAAAGACTAACCTTTGTCGAATGGCTGAAGTACTCTGACCTGGCGAGAGAAAGCATCACGTTGAGTATGAAGTCGAACGCCCAACATGAGCAACGGCTCAGAGGTTTCGGTCTAACAAACGACGAACAACCCGTGCAACGCAATCCCTCTACGGCAGTACCCGCCGTCCCGAAGGAACGCTCGAGCAAAGGAGGTATTACAGCGATGATATGTTTTATCAGCCGAAGTGAATCTCTTGATAGCAAGAGACTATTCAACTTGATAGCAAGTCAAAACAACCTGATAGCAGGAGCTCACCGACACTCACCTTGTGAAAGATAAATGTGAAGAGCAGAGCTGCTGCACTGCCTTTTATAAGATTTTCCTAAGCGGTGAATGGATGAGACCTCTCGTCCAATCACAGAAGGGCTAGAGCTGCCGATGTGCGCACACACATTTGTAACGCGTTATTGAAATCGTCTTAGGCAAAAATGATGTTTAGCAATAGACTCAACCATGGCGCCCGAAGTCAATACATTGAAACATGATGATTGCACGATTCGTTTTCATCAGGAGAGCTTCGGAGGCTTAATACAAGATTACATCCTTGAGCTTCAAAGGGAGGAGACAGAATTGGAAGCATGTTTAGACTACACACGAGAGATATTTACGGAGTTGATATCCTATTTCAAAGACAGTCTCATCAAGGCTCACTTAATTGCACATGTCAATTACATTCATTTTCCAAAAGGTGAAGCAGCGGAAAGTGTTGACTTTCAATTTCGTTCCTACGGATAAGAATATGTTACTGATTCTTCTGAGTTTTATACACGACATCTGCAGAAGATTATTTCTCGGATGGACAACTTTCATGGTTACGGCGATCATTTGCTTCTGAATAAAATAAACCACATTGTCATTGCTATTAGTAAAGTGGGTTTTAATGAAGTTAAATCAAATACCAAATAAAGTATTTTTTCATGACACTTGTGTTGTGCTAAACTGCCTAATGCTGCTGTGAGTTCGGTCAGTCATAAAACGCCATGATCAAACTTTATTTTCACAAACGTGCGTCGCGATAAAACTATTTGACTACACCAACGCTAACATTTTATGACATTAATGTTTCATAAAACTTCGATGATCAAACTTTCTAACTATACATCAACCTGTCTTGCAGTAAAACTTTAGCACAACATTCTATACTTTCTGACTACGTTCACAAGAGCTTGTTCACTAGCGAAGAGAGAAATGAGCGTGTGGTTGCGTGTGAAGTGCGCATGAATGCCCCTTCCAATTCATTCCATTCATCATTTCGTCTCCGTGATAGAAACAGATCCTAAAAGAACTTGGTTCATTCTCGCATGTATGGCCAACTATCGGGAGACAAGTGCAATGAAGATTTTATGAGGTAACCTGTGGCAGATAGCTAAATGTCGCTCTGGCGGTCAGAGTACAACGTTGAGACGAAAGGCAACCACTTGCAAACATGACGCAGAGAGGTTTCACAAAGATTACCATTGCCCACGTCCCGTGCAGTACTCATCGCTATGGACTTCACCGCTGTCTCGAAAGAACGCCCACTCACAGGAAGCATGACACCAAAAATCTCCGTGACTTGCACCGTCAATGACTTGATAGCCAGACATGAAAACCGGTGGAGTTATTTACAAGAGGAAACATCCCAAGTCGTTGCTTTGATCAGCTTGATAGCAAGCAGTAGAGAGGGATAGCAAGCCATGATTCACAAGCGTTTTGCAATGGAGATGTTTAGATGCCACCCATGACAAGATAGCTAAGACTCAACCGATTGGCGTTCAAAGTGATACGTTGAGAACTGTGTCAAATGCCCAACATGAGTTGCCCCAGCGGTTTCGGTCTAAAATATGACACACTCCCTTGCCACACTTATCACGACGGTATCATCCGCCGTCCCGAAGGAACACCCTGTCAGTGGAATATTAAAGCAAAACTCTCCGTGTCATGCTCGCTTTCAGTGAAAAGCCGCTTGTAACATGGAAAGACTGGCTGATACATCATTAAAAATCCTTTAGTTGACTTCAGCAGGGTCGAACACCCCAGAAAACCTCCAAAAATAGTGAATTTAAAATTTTCAACTTTTTAGTACTACTTATGAAATTTTATAAGTAGTCTGTCACTATAGGTCTGATCAATAGCGATCGAACCTTTTTTGAATCAAGTCAAAAGGACTTGTAGAAGCAAAGTTACAAGCCTTTAAATTTTTGGAGTCTTTTATGGACTGGAGACGAATGCCATCTCCTGGCTAACCTCCAAGTCGGACGACTTAGCTGATATCAGCAATGAAATTTTCTAAGTCGGTTTCTCGTAAATACCCGATTTCGGAGATTTCCAAAGCTCTCATCAGAGCTCCGGAGTTCACGTACCCCAACCCAGTCGGGAGGAGAACTGAATTCCACAAGTACAGTTTCCACTTATATAGTTTGTGGCGATCAGCTGATGACGTAATATCCATCATCCAAATCTTTACACACGTCTATCTCCGGTTCTAGTGCTCCGATTGACCTCAAATTTTGACAGTCACGTTTTCTCGCTCTCACCTTTCATTTAAGACATCCTTCGACCCTCTACGATGACCAGAAGCCGGAGAAACTCAGTCGTTTTTTCAAAAGTTCCAAAATCTTGGAAAACGCGAAAAAAGTCGATTTTCAATATGCTCTCATTTGGAAACGAAACCTTCCACGCATCTGAAACGATAGGATCCTAGAGAACAAAGTGCGGTCTTGCCCGTGAAAGAAACTCGAGCTCTTCATTCACTTCCAATCCTCCGCTATTCATCGCCAAAGGTGGCCACAATTTAACATTTTCACGACAAAATCCCGTGTGGAGACCCAGTGTGAAGAAAATTTTCAACTTTTTCTCTCCGATTTACTTGAAACTCACCCTCTAGATGCAGAATGGCACGCTGATTCCAAATATTGTCTCTGTTTTCCCCTCCGAGGCTTCGTTCACCCGCTAGAGCCATTTTCGTAAAAATTCTAACTTGTCGTTTTTTCGCCAATGTCCAAACTTTTCAATGACGTCTCACATCTAAACGAAGGCAGATAGGAACAAGCCGTATCTTCCACTGCATTTGACTCACTCTTAGCTCTCAAATGAGCTATCACACGACTTTCTACGATCTCTACAACCAAAGTTGAAAGTCTCGTTCCAGAGGGGGGGAGGTCAGAACTTTTTCTCTCCGATTGAGCTGGAAAGAAGTTCCTAGACCCAAAATTGGCCAAAACGTCCGAATTTGCACTCCGTTTTCCCATCCGAGGTTTCCTTCATGCCAAAAAATGGACTTTCTCATCCCAAAAGCATCAAAACCTACCCTTTTCTCACTCTATCCTTCCCACATTCCACCCCTTGCCTCACAGTTCCTCCTTCCTTCCTGAGGGGGGGGGTAGGGAACAGTTTCCTCCTCTCGGACCCATTCCTCCCAGCACATCCTTGGCCATCTCTCTTCCTGCCTTCCACAGGGGGGGGCTGAGTCAGCATGATGACTCATCGATGACTCATCACTGCACCGCACTGCACTTGATTTTGCCACGGGATTACTAGTAAGACAGTGTATGAACTATTCTACGCATCAGCTATCTGTAGCAGGCAGGGAAGCGTCGAACAGCATAAATCATGGCATGGAGAGAAGTCCTATATCTCTGCTTTAAAGATCAGAAACGATGCACTATCAATAGTCAATCTGACAGTCGGTGCCATATATGCGCCGACTGAAAAAGAATTTGAAGGAAAGTATTAGTTTTTTTGTTTTTTTTTTAAACAGCTTAAGTACCGTTCCAAGTCACTGCATCATGTAATTGGATGTTGTTCCGCGTGATATAATTTACATGGCAGTTGGCACATTATACATAGCACCTAATGAGAACTCTTTGAATTTGTCTCGGTTCCAGCAAATCATGCTTCAAGCAGATAACGGATTCTATTAGGATGAATTGAGGTATCATTTTATTGTAGTATTCCTTTTCGAACATACAGATGTAAATTTGAAAAGGATGACTCAACAAATTCCGCCACGAGCTCGGATTCACTTGTCCCATATAGAGACGCCTAAGTAAGTGCAATTCCCTTATCTGATCTGCTTTTGCATCACTCGCTTTACTGAAGATATCGAAGAGTAGAGGACAACATCAAATTTACTGCCATAAAAATGTATGAATGATATATTGTTTTACGCATGTACCACAGTCCATTTTGTAGGACGAGACATTAAACAATACCTCTCCAGGGTTTTCTTATTACTGTCTTGTTAACGGAACAGTCATCTAACTTTCAAACTTTTGATTAATAGTTTTCTTTAACAATAATTTCAAAAGGATATCACGACAGAATCATTGATTAAATATCCTGACATGCGCATTCAGTGTGTGATCTCATTACACAATTCACATGAAAGCCTGTTTGTGAATGTCCGATGAACTATAGCAAGGGACGTCAGACGAAAGATATGTAATCATGATATAGAAATGAAAATATTTTGATAGATCCCGTCTGGTTTTTACACTAATTACTCAAAACAAGAGAGACAGATTAATATTACAAGACATTTTATATCTAACAGACATCAATGCACATTTCGAGCAAAATTAAGGATGTGTACGCAGTGATGTGGTTTTTTGAAGTATGTAAAATTATGAATTATACAAGGTGCATCACTGATATTCAATTCATTCCAGACTCATTCATCTTCAGTTATTTCATCTTCCATCAGTCAATTTGCTTCCCATATAGAGAGCCCTACTTACTGATTTTGGAAGCACAAAACTTCGATTTTAATCGGTCAGTTTTCAACAGATACCTGAAAACTTATCTGGCTCTTTAATACAGAGAAGTCGACCATTTCCACACTACAATTGCACAGAAGTACTGAGTATAAGAAATGCCCTAGTTCCGAACACATGCCAAATTGCCACCTTCGCTTTGAACATCTTAATATTTAAATTTGTGCTTAATATTTGGCTCCATGACTATTAATAGAAGAAATCTGCACTTAATTTAAGTAGTCATTAAGAACAAAGATTAGTAGGAAAATTATTAGGTTAAAGCATGACTTCTGGTATAAATTGACCCACCAACATTGGTGCATACAAGGTGTGACTAAAAATTATTGAGACTACTTCAGAAGATCAACTTAATAGACGACTTTGTCATTATCGATGATATTTTTGAGACATATAGTGCTTAGGCTCATTATTCATCAAAAATGTTATGGAAATAATTAAAGGTATCTTTCCTCAGCACATTCTGAAAAACCCTGCCATTTTAAGTGCAACGAGATAAAAACAGCGTGCATCGTGTAAATTCAATTATAAATGGTTTCAGTTAATCACATTTTTGGTCAGATTTTACATTTTTTCAGGAAATCTACCAAATTTTGTTAGAAATTACTTTAATGAGGGCATTCAGCTGAACGGGATTTCATTTAGCTACATGATTTCCACCGCATTCAATCACATTGCCACAATGGTCTAGGAGATTTTAGGACCTTGGTCAAGAACTCCTCTTGAGAGATTGAACGAAAGAATCGATAGAATAATGCACAACAGCATCCTCATCCGAAAACTCGATTTTCCCAATTTCTCATTCCAGTCAGTCAACGAAACACTTATCACAATTTTAAATCCGGTGAGTAGGCCTAGGCCATGGCATTGCGCCACACTTCACCGATAGGTACAGATTTTGCTGGACCATAATATACTCTGCCAGGGCTAGGACCGGTTAATTTTTTTGTAACCGGTTAACCGATTATATTTTTAACCGGTTAAAATCGGTTAATCGGTTAAAATCGGTTAGAGGAGGATTCCCGGTATTTATTTAGTTGTTAAGGTATATCAAAAACTACGGACCTTGCCACTTTGGGTTTTGACCTAATTCTTCCATTTGCAGTGCTGTGATTTCATTGCATAAATACAGAACTTCACGTTTAGATGATAGTTCAATTGATAATATTGTGGTTGCTGCCTACGACTATTCAAAAGTCTTCGATACTCTGAAGTTTAACCATATCATTAACAGTCTGGCTGATTTGGATAATCCACTGGATACGTCAACTGGATCATCGATAACTTCAGGGATCGCTTGCAATTCATTGTATGAACGATGATTGTAGCTGTAAAGGACGGTTGTCATTCCTTCCAAAAAACGCATATTATTATTTCATTTTTATTACTCGCTATGTTTCAATCGTTAGCGTACTAGTTTTGGTTTCTACTATTTCTACTAGTATAATAGTCAGTGCTTCTGTATGAATCCTGCTTAATAAACCTATCTATCCTATTGTCCACTTGATAAGTAAGCTTACATCTCCAAATTTACGAATGTTATTTCCAAAGTGGTTGTTTCAATAGAAACCGATTTTGCAAGTGACACCTACGGCTACATGTAGGCCCTATATTCTTTGCCAACTCAATTCAAAGTGAGTTAGTTTTTATTGGCATATATAGCCTATGCGATGTCGTCTGTGTGTTATTATTGCTAATTTATCCTATTCACCACTTTTTAGGTTAAAACTACAAATGGTGTAAGACTTTCCGCAGTTAAATAGGTCACTCTATGCATAGGCCCACTATAAGTATTAAATGGACTGATGTTACTTAGATTACATCAAATTGAAAATATAAATGTCAACATAATCTTATTGTACATCAACCTAATAAAATTGTTGAAATATACTGACCATGTGTACGTAGCAGCACGACTAAAGGATTGCGAATTGTAATGAATGAGTTTGAATGGATTGTGGATGAGGATGAATGAGCAACCACTACTCCATGAAACCAGTGTAAAATCTTTAGTTCAATCGGATTTCATCATACACGTAGTGTAGTACACGTTAAATCTAATGAAACGTCGTAACCGATTTTAACCGGTTAAGAGAAAGTGTAACCGGTTAAGAGAGAGTGTAACCGGTTAACCGGTTAACCGGTTAACCGATCCTAGCCCTGTACTCTGCAAATTTCAGCGGACTCACCCGACGCGGATGGCATCTTTGTCTAGCGGAAAATGGTCAAACGGGAAAGAGTTTCATTGTCATATAGAGTTCATAAGTCATTGAAAACATTAGCACGTGTTTCGCAAAACAAAATTCGTGCTTGGGTGCAAAACTTGGTCAAAACATTCGATGCAATTTCCAAAACTGACCGTCGGTAATGCCTCGTTACACGCACGCTTGCATATCTATGATAATCAGTGATAATCATGTGATATGTCAATCGGAGAGAGTCAAATTTTGTCAGACAATTGCTAGAGCGCTACTTTACTACGCACATCATATTTTAGACCATCGATATGCTATTTCATCTTCTCTCATGAGAGTGTCAATAATTCTTAGTCACACCTTATAAAACAAAATAAATGAGCAATAAAGATAGGCCAACTTTGATAACCTGCATCTCCCGACTGACTGATCGCAGCCGAACGATACCTGGTATAGACCTAGGCCTACATCATGTCCTACTCCATGTTGTAAAAATCGTGGCCTTTATATCTGGGTGCATAAAAAGACTATGAAATTGGACAAACTAAAAAACAATGAGTAAATCTTTTCCAACATGGTCACCTTCTAAAGTTCGGGGACTTAGGCAGAAATACTATTTTAGTTCTTTCCGCTTCATAGCCTGAATTAACAGCTGCAACAAGTTGAGCGGAATCTGAGACGGGATGACTTTATGGAATGACCTAGAAGCGGTTTTCATCTACGTTGCTCTTCCTAAGAGAAATCAATGTTATCATTTAATTGCTCAATTCAATCATGTTTAGACACGTTATGAATAGGGCGTCATTTTAGTGCTGTTTCGGCTTAAATTTTTAACATGCTTGCAACTAGGTATAACGTATATTTAGTTGCAAACCTATTAAATAGATCTTGGGTTTTTAGGTTTTTGAGACTAAAATTTGAAATTTGCGGTTTTCTAGGTTTTTACGATTACATGGGAGACGTTTTGTTCCTATGAACGGCAAACCTGCTATATCAACAACTGTCGGTTGAAAATCGAAAATCAATACAAAGATAAGGAATCTGCCGATTTAAGCTTGTCAGCATTTTCCAATATGCTAAAAGAAAATGGTCAAAATAACGATTGTGAACGGAGAAGAAAATCATAAGTAATAGCAGAAGCAACGACATAACAGCATTATAGGTAGCGAGCGCTTTCTGCATAATGGATAAAAGACAATCGCTACACAAGTATGAGCTACCAATCAAGACAGTCAATGACTGCGGCAGGACGTCGAAGGTCTGTCTCACCTACTCGTACTTTTTTTCGTACTTGCACTCAAGTCCCCGTTCAAGGCTTCAGTGTCTGGTCACTTAGTGAACCTGTGTAAGTGAGCCTTTATTTTGGTTCTGCTCTCACGCGTGCTGCTGCTACCAGTCCTTCATTTGAAGATACGTATATCATAAGAGAAGCAAAATAAGTGAATTAAGCTGTTGCAGACTACTAGTGAATCGTCACATCTAACCTGACCTAGCACTAATTATTAAAATCAAAACTTGTTACTATCTTCCGAACTTTTTGTAGATTTTATTGAGATATTTTATATGATACAACTATTTTTCTCATAATAAGAAATGTCAACAATAAAATATGAAATCAATAATTATCCAATTACACCAAAGAGTCCATATGAAATGATTGTGGACAGTTCGTGGATGTATTCTTTGATGGAGTATTCAATTTCACAGTCCTATAAGTTTTACAGTGAGAAAATCATAATTTGGATTTGTAGCAAGCTATCTAAAAAATGCTCCGAAGACAATAATCAATCAGGCATTAACAATTGACATTAATGAAAGACTAGGAACATATATCTCTTTAGACGGTAGACAAAATTCATGTTTTCTACAACAAATCTGCGTCAGAAGAAACACACGCCATAATTAGCACTCAAATAAGCGAGCACTTCCCACTGCGATTTCTTTGTCGAGGAGCAGCAGTCATGTTCCGAAACATGTCGCCGGAAGCCAGCTCCCATCAAATATGAACATCTCAACACAGTTAAGTCAAACCGCGTTTGCGTCGGGTGAAAACAAATTCTGTCGCCTACTGCCCGTGGGAATATGTTATTAGTCGCTACATTTTCTAATTCTGTTTACGAATTGAGCAACAGTGAGACACAGACTGTGTCACAAAATTCTGAGCACTGCTGGTGACTGCTAATAATCGTTTTGTTCGCCACCTCTTTGAATGCTATCCATGCTGACAGCCGCATGATATTTACATATGACAATTAGAAGGATTCGTCTGTGTTGACCAGCATAATTATGGCCGGTGCTGCTTGACTGTATAAACAGGAATTTAGAACACATGAATCAATTCCAAAACAAATATTTCATGAAATATCTCCATTTGAAACGAAGTTAATTACAAGCATATTATCAATCGCATTAGTCAAAATATTCCAGGGAACGATGGAAATAAATTCCGATACTGGAAATTCAAATGCCTCATGTCAATGCTTTTCGAAAGTACGAGAGCAATTAACCAAAATACGAAGATAATAAATCATTCATACATAGTCGACATTTAAATAGTGATAGCACAGATGGGCCTTATATGACTTGTGCACACGAAGTATTAAGTCTGAGTCATACGTAGTCTACAGACAGTTCTACTATTAATGCACCTCAATGTACTAGTCTACAAGTCGTTTGAGACTAGTCTACTAGTCTCTATGCACCCTTTACATGGGCTCCTAGGTATAGCAACTAGACTGCATTTCTACATAACACGACCGATTCGCTTTTATTGCCATCGTTTTCAGGGGAATGTATTTATTACTATCTTTGCTAGTTAGTGTAAATACAAAACTGACAAATTCGTGTTCTATGTATGGGAGCTTCTGTTAATAGCTGCTCTAATAACTGAGGCCAATGGTTTTTCTAGTATCAGTGATTTTTCTGCTACTGACCCCAGTTCTTTTCTTCTTGGAAATCACCACTGACCGATTTGTGATGCAACCAACATCCCTCACCAAAACTGAGCGCGGTTCTTCGCTAGTTACTTCTCGACAGTTTCAATGGCAAGTTTATCATATTCAGTGGGGTAAGGGGCAACAGGTTTAAACACCCTGTTTAACGCCCCCTGTTAAAGCACCTGCTAAAACCCAGGTTTAAACATCCTGTTTTAACACCCTGTTAAAACTATGTAAAAATCCCTGGTGTGAGTTCACAAATCTGATGATTTTTTATAATAAGTGCCTGTGAACGGGCAATTTTGACAGCATATTTCGCATTTACAATAATATTTAATGTGAAAAACCGATGATTTGGGTAATCTGGATAGTGTTCTATTATGATCTTGCTTTTATTCCTGTGTCTATGTACTGCAGGCCTATAGGCTATGTGTCGTTTATATGGTGGAATACCAGCTACACCCTTATGAAATGGGTCTTGAGGCGACCAGTCTACGCAATTTAATTGAAGCTAAGCAGTTAGCTGTTATCTCTGCAACCTCTATTTAATATATAAGTTATTTTCCATGAAGCTGAACCATACCTCAAGTCTGTGTCATTAACAGTGTTGGATCCCAGAACATACTGGAGATATGTTCACGACAACCTGGGCCGGAAGCAAGCAGTCAAATCGTTTGTGGATTTTATGGTGCGATTATCAACCATCCCAACATAAAGTGCGGCGGTCGAAAGAAAGTTTAGTGCCGCGGCAATACAACAAACGGAGCTCAGAAAAAAAACTTAAGCCTGAGACTCTGCAAAAACTTCTTGTCATATCTATCAAAGAATTTGATAGCTCAGATGACGAGCAGTCATAGAATAATCCGTACTTTAGATCTTTGCATTTGTTTTTATACTAACAAATCCTGTTAGCTTCTCAAACCATTAATTGATTTTTTGCTTATGATTTGTTACATAGGTTTTAGGCAATTTGAGAGTTTCGTACATTTTTTGTTACTGTAATTTGAATACAGATTTGGCATAAATTAGTAGACTTTTTAATGGATGATTTCTTTATAACAAAAATACATTTTTGAAATATAACTTTATAAGTTATGCGGTAATAATATACTATAATTATCTTAAACTTAGGTTTTAACATGTTTTGACAGGTGCTTTAACATGTTTTAACAGGGTGACACCTAATAAAACCTCCCCATACCCTATCTGGTGCCACCCTGAGTGGAGTGCTTCCTTATAACCTTAAATTTGCAAGGGTCTCAAATTCAATTTACCAACAGAGAGATTACCACACATCTGTGCTCACCCGCAAATACAGTGTACAAGTACCGTGGCTCCTCCCGTTACCGAATACCCGCACAGTGACCACTCCCCTACAGCGACCGCTTTTCCATACTTCGGACAATTTTCCCATGTATTTTGACCATCACTGTAGCGAGAAAGCGCCACGAAGAACTTGTGGCCTGGTATATATTTTGATATTTTTAAAATCTACATACACAGCATTCATATTCATCATTGCATAAGTTATATTTACCTTTATTATATATTATATTTGCATGTTATTATTATATTATATTTTGCATTATATATATTGCATATATATATTATTATTATATTATATTTGCATAGTTATGTTTACCTTACATATTGCAGTAGGCCTAATTTTAAGAAGTTTAATTTCAAAATGTTCGACTGAGTAAAGGAAAATGAATAGGTACCGCACATAGTCCTGCACCATCATTTTCTATTGACATGTAATGTCGGTGTTCGAAATACATGTTGGCTATCCATCAGAAGCAGTGCAAGCTGCATACATGTTGTAAAGTATCCTCCTCTAACACATCTACTCCCTTACAACTATCACTTTTCATTGCTCCTTTCACTGGTCGTTGTAAAGGGGACCCACTGTATTTAAAAAAAGTACTCACGGTCCAGATCTTATGACAGATCAGTCAGCTAGATTCTATGAGCATTTGTAAGTCGATTTAGATAATGAGTTCATGAAAAGCAGCTCCGTTCGTGTTTGAAAGCAACTTATAAAAAACCTGCACTATTGCTGAATGAATTGAAGACGTTGACGTTTAACATCAGAAGACTTGAGGCATTCGAGATGTGGATTTGATTAGTAGACAGAAGATGATTAGTAGGACAGAACGTCGCAAGAATGAGGAGGCAAAAGAAGAGAGATGCCTGATAACAAATAATAATCAGAAGGTAGCACAAATGGCTGCTTGGAAATATCATCCGACGTGAGAGCTTTTTGAGGGAGGTGATTGAATGTCACATGGAAAGATAGATAGAATCGAGAAGGAGAACAAAGACAGTCGAGAAAAGAAAGATGTGAAAAAGAAGGGAGCATAGGATTTTATCCAACAGGTTAAGAACTACATCACGACTATTACAGTTACTTATAAATTGAGAATGACTATGGTTACGAGTTAAAATGTGTTTATGCGTGCATATAATGTCGATGAGATGTTTGATCTTAAAATATCTTAAATTCTCTAAAACAAATTCATAAAAGTGCATGCTAGTCAAGGCAAAGGATATTTTTTAAAAATGGTAGAAATGTCAATAACAATTTTTTTGTTAAAAACGGATTCACTGGGTTTTGTTTTCATTAATCATGACTCGGTTGGAGAAATCCCAAGACAGAATTCTCTGTAAATCAGACTTAATAGACCACAGAGATAGATGTATTTGCGTGTGGGTTAGTCAAAAGCGCACATAATTCTGTTCCAGCTGTTGTATGCTATGGTAGCAACAAGCGATAGAAATTGACGTAGATATTCGGCCCTCTTTGACTTGCGTGATTGGACAAGCGCAGGGATTGTAGAAGTAGCTTGTATAATCGGCCACACAATCTTCAACCGTCAGTTTGTAGGCAGACATGTCAAGTGAAAAGTACGTATCTTTGACTCAATTTTCCTCCGTGATAAATTCGTGAAATGGAAATATTATTCACCACGTTCGACTCTTCACGATCTAAATTTACTGACTGTACGTTTAAAGTGGTGTCAATCTTCTGGTTGGTCAGAATTCAGACTTGAATTTGTGCTACGTTCAATGGAAAATTGATCGCATTGCCCCTCGAGACTAGTTTAGACATGACCGTCACACGCAGACAAAGCAATTTATCTCTGTGCAATATATTCATAATGGCTATGGGCTTTGTCAAATGCCAATCGATGATCTCGGGTTCTGTGGCTATTTTTATCAACAAACGTGTGGTTGCATCTCAAAATCACAACCGGCTGATGTAGATCGAATAAACAACGATTTGGCATTCGAAAATAAGAGTGAAAGTAACCGAGTTTTATGATAGTTTCGGTAGAGTTTGCGTAGTAAGATGACCCGCACAGCGAAAGAACTAATCGTTTTGTGTCAACCACCGCTACTTTCCTTTAATGACACTTCTTTCTAAATATCTTTTATCTCCAACGTCCCAGAATTTGCCGGATTCTAGTTTTCCAGAAGGCGTTACTGGACACACAGGTATACTATTTGATGCATGTAAGTGTATACGTGGATACTTATGGGTCATCTCTCCCCCCCCCCAAGTTTTCAGATTTGTCGAAAATCTGCATAAATGAATCAATCGTCACCAAACTTCAGAGACACGTACTTAAGCATGTTTCCTGCACACATACAAAAGTTTATGCCGATCAGACAAGTACATTTTGCATTAGAGACGATAACGTGAAGTGTAGCAATGTCAACAGCTTGATCTGACTTCCTCTGTTCGACGCATTATTGCTACTCGTGTGTGCAATGCTCTTTCTCCCTCTTCGTCTCATCCACTACTGTTTGAAATCTTCCCACGACCACTACCTTGCCACACCTCTTTTAAGATAGAAATGTTAGTATATGACTTAGTATAGGCCTGGTCATCATCACTTCACGAGTTGCCGGGACACGACTTTATCGACCTCAAGTGCTTTCTGCTAAGACGATGAGGTCAGAAGTCAGATCAAGCTGCAAAAGTCGCTGCAGTCCCTAATTCAATTATTATCATTCATTATCGCCCCTAATTCAAGAAAGCACTTTCCCGATTTGCACTAAGTGTGGCATGTGGGTAGAAAATATTCTCACTTACGATTACGCAAAGTTTTGTGACGATTGATTTATTTCTACTGATTTTACACAAATTTGAAAACGTGGATGAGATAACCCATAAATACCCATACGTGTTTGCGGGTGTTCTCACAAATTTACAGTGCACGTACTTAAGATTTTCCAAGTATTTTTAAAGTAGATTGAAATTATCTCAAAACATCACTGACGATGTCCGGAGGACAAATTGATGTTTTCTTTAACAATCTAAACATTATGGCTCCAGAAATGCTTTTTGGATTGAACTTCTTCCTTACCCACTAGGGAAAAGTGACGAAATTTTTGGACATTTCCAATGAATGGGATGTCAAAACACGAGCTGCTTTGGTATTCAGAAAGTCTAGGAATAAAGTGAATACATCCTTGTTCACTTCATTGAGTGAAAATAAAATATAACAACACTGACAATAGGAATGGACATTCTGACAATACTACTAAGCAAGACGATATGTCCCCAGAAATAAGTTCATGTTTTTTTTTACTGAATTGTGTTCACTCCAAAACGCGCGACATATGGCGACATAAAGGATTCACAAAAGAAATCGCGACTATCGCTGTTTTCGTGTCTCCATGAAGTTCAACTGTATATAGCCAGAAACGCCAGCGTTAAACATTCAAACCGTGAGAAAATTTAGAAAAAGTGACAAATTGACAAATGAGGGATTAGATCACCGTTTATCGGAAACACATACACATCAACATTTGATTTTCATTTACTTCGTCGTTTCATCTTAAGGTAGGTATCGATATACTGCATATATTTTTAATAAATGACACATCCAAGCCATGAAAAACGATCACATAACACGCCCTCGACTTTGAATCAACGATTGCGTCAAATTTGTGCCCATCTGTTATCAAATCACTATTATGCAACACTTCTTTTAAGACAAATTTCATTTCCTTCATTTGTGAATACTATTATTTTCTATTTCATCAGCACCTGTAGGTAGCTGTTTCAACACATCGATTGCCAACAGTAATGCTAGCATGCAAAATGTCTGATATGTCAGGAAACGAAGTCGAAAATGAGACTTTCACATAATAGTGGTATGTTTCATGCACCTTCGTCTATTTGGTTAAACACACTCAGATTTGGGAAGCCTCTTAATGTCGGCAGACACAAAACCATTGGCCATCTTCATCCATATTCAACTACATTTTCACAAACATCCTGATCAGGAACATCCTAATAACACAGATACATGATGGGAAATTACCTGAAGACACACCGCATCAAAAAATGACTCTACATTTAGTACTTTTCATTTAATAAGAGAAAATGTAAATACTTTTATTTAAACTAAAATCTTCAATCTGAGTCACATTGGATTAACATGTGTTTTTCTTTGATCGTGTCTGAGAACAGATAGAGATAAAGAGTATAACTCGGCAGACGCGCAGATTCGTAGTAGGAACAGGTTGTACATCAGTCTGTGAAAGTATCATTTTCGTCATTCTGGCTGCCGGACTATTGAATCAGAAGAGCAACATTGATAAACTATAAACAAATGTGAGTGTTTCCGACGCTGTTGGTTCCAAGACTACAGCAGTATGTTTTATGCTTTGATTCATTTTCCAGCGCCTCACCCATAAAAGCCCGACCGTGTTTCTCAAGTGCCTTTGATAACTGAGACTAATGTGCAACGACATCGAAGTTTCAGCGGAGTACAGCGAAATAGGGTGTATAACTAGCCAAATTTACATAAATTACAAATTGATTAAAAATTTTTGAACATCAGAAATGCAGTTTCCGCACTAATCGGAATGTCCTAAACCAAAGATTTGAAGTCCACGCACAATTCCTCGGAGAAGAAGCTCTTACTTACTAATATACATTCAATGAATCGGCCTATTCCCCGCAATAACTAGAATAATGAATTTCGAATTATTCTGTGAATGTAAAGAAACGCTTTATGTGATTGAGGTTTTCATGATGAAAAAGATGAAAAATGACCCTGATTCCATATCTTATGATTTTCTGTTTCTGTATTAGCTACGACATTACATTTTTCGATTTAAGAAATGAATACCGTCGGCTGAAAACAGAGCTGAGAAGTCTGACTCGGACTAAGGGATGTGGCTAAATTCTATGGGGTCAATATCATCGAAAATGTTCTACCATTCCAATCCATCTTAAAAACATCTCCCGTTCAGAGCTCTTGACTTTATTGATCACAAATACACTAATCCAAAAGTGTGTCACTTTTTGTATTATATGCATAACTCTTGAAACATGCAATAAATGCCTCCATTGCGTCAGCAAGTCAAGTAATTAATCTGATAATACTCTATACAAGGTGAATATATGAAACAGGAATTTAATACATGTTTAGGAACTAGTGAAGAGGAAAGCTGTTCACCAAAAGAGGCGATTTTGGCTGTTTGAAAGACTCCCTATTTATCGTTGTCGAGGAGTGAACAACCATTCTTGAAAGCACAATTGATAACATGATAGCAAGTATGCTTCGAAGAATCCGAAGTGTCATCAATTCCTCAGGCGGTCCCACCCATTACTAACGTTTTGTGTTCCTATTGAAACATGACTATTCATTATCAAAAAAAAATCCTATAGAACTACAAGACGTTAAATAATAAGTTTACAACGAAAAATGCACCATCATGGTTCAGCTGTCTGTTCAGATTAGGGTTAATAATGGGGCCAAAGGGTTACCAATGCTAAGGCCATCACACTGGCGATAGAGAGCACCATCCAATTTCGGTTGAAAATCCTTACCTTTTCTATACATCAATTAAGATGTCAATGACTGTAACTTGGTCACCACGGTTTATAGGAAACCCCACACATACGGATTTAATTTTGGGCGTGAAGGCTGAGTGCCAATTGCATTGGAAAAGAGGCTTACTAAGCACCCTGATAAATAGAGCGCCTCTATTATTTGCTCGTCTAGAGAGAATTTCCACGAGGAAATTGAATGAGAAGCTCCCCAAAATTCCAGGAACAATGGCCATCCGTTGCAATATATTCAAAATGCTATTAAGAATAATTTAGAATTAAAATGAGTTCATACTCCAGTGCAGACTGAATACAATCAATACTCCTATACTATGAAAATTCCGTTCGTTGACATTCAATCTATTTACCCCGTACTCTAAGAAAATATTGCAAAGTATTTTCCGCAAAATTGACGATGAACTTCAAATTAGGTAGGTGTTTACCTGCCACAGAATTAAAAAAACTTTTCGAACAAAGATTGTACTCCGAAAGTTTTTAAATCATGTGTAGTTCACTGTTTTGCTTATGAGGTTGACCCTCGCACTACCGATACATGAGCGCTAGAATAAGGAAGCAGTCTACAAATGTCTGAAATCTCTGACCATATATTAAACTGCTGGTGTAGCTGCAATTCTAAAAAAAATCCTAGCTCAAGCCTCTAATAGCTTTGATTTATACGTATATTTTATGGAGACTTTGTAGTACATAAAAAACCCTTATCTGAACAGTCAGCAGAACCATGATAGTGCATTTTTTAGTTGTAAACTTATTTGACGTCTTGTGGTTCTCCAGGATTTTTGCTCCTGCCTCACTGTGTTGCTGCATGATTCTAACTGCATCTCATGTAAATTTTTATCTGATAATGAACAATCATGTTTCAATAGGAACACAAAACGTTAGTAATGGGTGGAACCGCCTGAGGAATTGATGACACTTCGGATTCTTCGAAGCATACTTGCTATCATGTTATCAATTATGCTTTCATGAATAGTTATTCACTTCTCGATAACGATAGATTGCAAATGTTTCAAAGAGTTAATGTCACCTCTTTTGGAAATTTTCCTCTTCACCAGTTCCTAAACATGTTTGATAGGATTTATATTAGGTGATCCAGATGGCCACTTTATCTTGTGAATATTCCTATCGCGATGGAACTCCTCAAACAGTGATCAGACGTAGCGCTATCAACTTGAAAGATGAAATCCTACGATATGAACTTTCAAAATCAAAGCTTTCCAACATTAGTGCATTTACACATGTAGAATAATATTGCAAATCAAAGAGTAACTTACTCACGCTAAATTGAATGCTCAATGATACATAGATACGTGTTTCATACGAGTTCAATATTTTCATAGGTTGTCCATGAAGTTTCACAAGAAACTAATTTAATATGCTCTTTCTGATTTTGATAGCAGCAAAAAAGTCATGTGTCAAAACATTGCACACTTTATGAAGTTTTTATAAACGCGTTCAGATTGTTTGATCAGAATATATGTTCAATAAGACCACCATCAAGCTGAAGTACCAAACTCAGCCGATCGATCAGATTTAGTGCTGCTGTTTGCATCATTCCCATGTCAATCTGTCTTACAATGTTTTTCAAACCATCAAGAGCTCGCTGGCTTCATGAGATCTTGGAGGGGAAAAAAGACTGATTTCTCAATCACCGAAAGTTTCACTCAAAAGACGTCTCATCGAATTTGCAATATGCAGTGATGCAGCATCCTGTCGAAAGGTGATGCTCTCCACACTTGACACTTTGCATTTCATAAAGGTTTATTACGTCCCATCTTCCCACAAAACAGTTTCTTCAAAATCCTTGTCGAAAGAAAGTAGGAAAAGTCAGCCAAAGCTGCTGTTACCTTGACGCACTTTGCTACGTTGAATTGTTTTTGCAGCACATCTTGAGTTGAAGGTGGATTATGTCCCCGCCTCTTGACCTCTACTGGCTGGACTCTGTCCTTCTTTCAAATGCCTGAGGTACATTTCAGTCAATAGTGACTCTATTTTTTTTCTTTTGATAGATGCTAATCTTTCTCTATTATAAATATAACTTTTGAGGCTGTGCATCTAAATGTACAGGACCGCGCTTGGTCGGGTTTGAGCGTCCAGGATGAAGCGGTCGAAACGCGATTGTCCTGACCAAGTTCCTGTTGATGACCTCATTAAAAATAGTCAAATAATTTGTATGCATATTTTGTAGAATTTTATTTCACGTTTTAGCTTAAGGAACTAACATTAATTCTCTCACACACCTGGTAGATTTTAAATAGCGTAATCCCGCTGTGTTAGCTAGATCTGATATTTTGATTGGAAACAGACCTGTCCTCTTATCATCTGAATGGGCAGACTGTTAACTAGGATCTTTTCAATATATAAGTGATAAACATAATTTTGAACAGAACGACTTACTCGCCAATTCATTACACATGAGGAGAGGAGAAGCGTTGTTTGTCCTTCTAGTAAGCATTTTTTTTTGAAAATTTTTAGACATTTTAGGATATAAAAATTTTCTTTTAAATCATATTTTGTACCTATTGAAAATTAACTAGTCATTAGCTTGTTTTGTTTATTTAAATTTGTTACCTTGACGCACTTTGCTACGTTGAATTAATAACTTATTGCTCTATATTTCGCTCTCCGGCCTTCTGAAGAGATATAAATCTCTAAACCTGTATCTCTTGAGAAGGCCGGTCGGCAAAATATAGAGCAATAAGTTATTCTCAGCAGCCTTGGCTGATCTTTTTCTTTACACAGAAATGTTGCTTGCAGATAAAGAACGTTCACTTACATAAAATATACTTATCATTTTAGCATTTATTTTAAGAAACCACTAAGAGTTCCCAGCGCGTAGCGCAAGATCGCTATCATTAAGAGACTGCAAATACTTGATGCGACACGGCTTTAGCTGGAGGTGCAAACTCATATCTTATACACTGGTGATATCGGATTTTTAATCGTTTGGCAACTTTACAGCAGCTTCAGAAATCCTATGGTGAAATCGATTCTTGATCTCGAAGCATAATGATGGCGATCTTACTCTGCGACATTGGAATTTGCGAAAGTGACATTTTTATAGAAGATGTCTTGCGGACCGATGAGGCTTGGTTCTACTTGCGCGGACGCACAAACTGTAGAAACGTCTCAATTTGGTCGAAAGAGAATCCTCAGACATAACTTAATGCCTTTATTTCAGCGGTTACAATTGTGACGAGATATCTATTCATTGATCATAATTGCTATGACAACTGACGTGTGGTGGTGAGGGTCTGATCCTGTCAATTGACACAGTCGTCTACAAGCGACCGTAGCTCAGTTGGTAGAGCAGAGGTCTAGTTAACCTGGGTCACAGGTTCGAATCCTGCCAGCCGCACAACTTTTGTATGGAAATTTGATCTACCTTTTATTTCACATTATTGTATTGTTAATTCGCCAGTCCACTCCCGAAGGTGAAGTAAAACTTTCGGTGATCGAGCAATCAGTCATCTTTTCTCCATCGTTGGCCTCCGTGAACTCCAGATTCAAATCTACTGGCTGCGAAGATCCGCTACTGGCTCCGAGGACTCTAGAGGATTTGTAAAACATTGTAGGACAGATTGACATGGGAAAGATGCAAACAGCGGTACTAAATCTGATCGATCAGCTTGATGGTGGTTACATTGAACATATTTTCTGATTAAGCAATCTGAACGCGTTTATAAAACCTCATAAAGTGTGCACTGTTTTGACACATGTTTTTTATGCTGTTATCAAAATAGGAAAGAATAAAGTAAATTATACTGCCTGAGAGGAAAACCTATCATTACTAATCAATGGCATCTCTGTTAAATCTCTAAGTCAAACTTAGTCCCAAACAAATTTCTATGTGTCCTCACAAACATAGCCATATGAGGATATCGTTCAACCTCTTACATAGGATCAACGTTTGAATAAGTTTTAACATCGCATAATTGGAAAATTTGCTGTCTTTCTGACAGAAGTCGTAACTATATGATGGAGGACGAGGATGAATTCGCGAAATGTGTGGCTGCTGGAATGATTCGCTATGGACGAAGCGCATGTTTGTAGACAGTTGGATATATCGCATGTGGACTAGCTAGCATTTATGAATTGGTGGGTGCGTTGGTGTGAAGAAGAAAAAAGTTGTAAAACAGGAAAGGTCTGAAAGACCAAAGAAAACAAATAAAGTCACAGACCCAAAGCTTATGATTGCAGCGAAGAAATATCGGTTTCAGAGCGTTTTACACCTAGCAATAGGCTGCAAATCTGCTGCTGGTATCAACTGTTGCGTTAGAACTGCATATCGACGCACTGAATTTGACAGAAGCGGGATTTAAGTCTTACAGACATGCTGTCCGCATACCTCTCAACAACTTTCTGAATTTTAGTGAATTAGTGCAATAGTTTTCCCGCATAAATGAACATGTTACTGGTCTCGAACACAAGCGAAAAAGATAAGAATGGTATGAGTGACATTCTAAAACGAGCGCTGATGAGTGACATCGCGTAATGTGGATGAGTAGTCACTATTTACCCGCGATTTCCACGACGGAAGAGTATGTATTCACACACTGTCTCGTGAGAGATATACAGTCTGCTGCATTTGAGAACATGGTCGATTCAGCGGTGGTTTCAGCGTCATGATTTCTGTCGGTTTTTGGCACGATGGACGAGTCAAGGCTGCTATTGTCTTCAAGGCACCTTGGATGGCTAATGTTATCTGTCGGAGAATGTGACTCCAACAGTACATTGTTGCTCCAACAGTATAGGGGCACCATCTCATCATCTAAGATGACAATGTGCAGCTGCACAGAGCACACCAGCCAGGTGACAACACCCCATCAGTTAAGCAGGCCTTACTTCCATGGCCCTCACAATCTCCTGATCCTTCACTGAGCTTGCGTGGGATGAGACTGGTAGATGGGTGAAAAACTCGCATTCACATTTTCCAACCAAGTTCGAACAACTTTCCGAAAGATTGGTTGAAAAGCAATGAGAACGCATTGAGCAAGAGGGATCGCATGAACTGTATGAACGATAGAATTTGAGCTTGCATTATTGATAGGGGACTATGCAGGTTGCCAGAGATGAACGAAATAAATTTTTATCATTTAACTTATAGTTTTGATGCTGCTTCATTAATGAAAATAATGCACCCTATAATTCTAAGTGTTACGACTTTTTGTCAGGCAGCATAGTTACTTCTGAAACTTTATGGATAGCATAATGTACATGCTTACTTAAATTGTCTATTTTATAGCGATGTCGCCTATTAATATTAGAAAGTAATTCAAAAGGTGACTGACATTTTTGGGATTAGTGTACATTATAAATATGAATTTGTATTTTAGAATATCCTGCAACAGAATCAGGGCTATCTGCTTCTATTAGAGCACATGGCACACCTATTAAAGTTCGCATATGAATTGATAGGTATAGCAGTTTATGTGAATATTTACGATAAAGTGCATAATCTAAAATATCATCATGCAGCATGTTTCAGAATTCCACAATATCAACTGCAACATAAACATGAGCAAAGTGCATTATCTATTATGAATTCCATTGCCAATTTAAATTCAGTTCAGTATCATTTTTTTCATTTGTATATCATGCATTGTGCGTTGCATATCTGCAATTGAATAGCACATGGCAATCGTTTAGCGGGGGAGTCCTTGTATTGTTCTGCCTTGAAAAACTTGGAAACATGGCCAACCTCTCGCCGCTTGGTCAAGTACGTCAGTACATGACACGCCAATACACATAGTCAGCCACGCTCCAAAATCATGCAAACTCGTCTGCCAATTGCAAAAGGAGCAATATTGTTTCTATCATTTGTAGTCAACATGTATGGCTAGGATAGAAATTTTCGGAATGCATGCATAGAAGCGACTCTCTGGGTTCCACCGAGTCTGCAACATAAACACAGAATATTCAGGTCAAGTCAAATCTTGATGCTATACTGCACTGAGTCGTTGAAATCCTCACGCAAGACATGCAATAATTGGGTCGCCTTTGTCAGATTGTGCCATTTTTCTATCATTAAACCACACTTAAATACGCAGCAAATTTTCGGGTTGGTATTCACTGTAACTTGCTCGAAAGGTTGCATCACCAGCACGGAGCATTGCTCATCTGATTCCGATGAAACATCGACGGATCCCATGAAGCTGCCACCACCGTTAATTCAAGAATTGATCCCTGAGATATGCTAGAAGAGACGTTGACAAGTGGACCACACATGACATTTATCGTAAGATCTTGAGACCTGTCACATAAATACATTCTCAACAAATTCCATATCCTTTGTAAGTCATCGAATAGACAAGAATGATTGATTTGGTTGAACGCTTTAACTAAATCGAGAAATGTCAATCAAACAGCCTACGTCGACACTCAGTGAATGAATACGCTTACTAATTAATGCGTTGAGTCAAACGCACTACTGTACAGGCGTACTGAAAAGTTCTGCAGAAGACAGAGACATCTGACAACAGCGATTGAAGAATGAAACATTAAAAAATTTACTGAGTGTAGTCAAGTTTCGCATTAATTGGATAAACAGTCACAAAATATTGATCTAGAATATTTCAGCTACATGTAGAATCTCAGAATCTTTAGCTAGAATGAATTCTTAATACATGAGCATTAAAATTCAGGGATGAATGGTCAGGGAAATTATGCGGAGGGAAATGAAATGAGAGCTGAAAGCATGAAAATTAATAGAGGAAACGCAGAAGCTGGGGAAGGTGAAATATCATAGAAAATAATGAGATAGTATGATAAAAGATACATACGAAAGAGAAAATCTCAAGAGAAAGTGGAATTTCGGAACATTGTTTTCAATAATTAAATGGAAATAACATCAAAAGCAAGCGACTCGAAAAATGAGGAATTACCTAACCGGGGTCGTTGCAAATCATCAGAGGTAACTATCCATAGGTTTTCAAGTGTCTTATCATTATACTTCATTTTGGATCTCCACGGTGTTTGACATTGAATTGAAATAAGCATGTTTTTACGCATGTGTTACTAGTGTGTTGTCCGGCATACAGTACATGGATGGCAATCTGCACATATCAAGTTTCAACCAAATTAAGTCTAGTGTATCCCATTATCAAAACTCGAATCGAAACTGATCTGCAAAATGAATCAAAATGTCACATGAAAAATATGGTGTGAAAACATAAAATGCAACCAATCATATAATATTTCTGCGCTAGATTCTCCCGACCGCAAGCATTTGATGAACATATCATGAGAAATCCTAGTCTATAATCAAGATCCCGGAACCTGATGAATAAGATAAGCTTATTGCATCTACGAAATCAAACCAACCATCAACAACAAAATAGAATTGACGAATTTCGAGGATTTTCTCTTCTTAATATTTTTAGCGAGTCTTAATGTTTGCTGACCTTCCTTTTCTTTTCTCAACTAATTGATTCTCGTCAGGGCTGTGCACTAGCAGCACCTGCTTGCACCAGTGCACCGGGTATGATAACCGATCCTCCGTTCGTTGCAACGAAAATTTTAAAAAGTTGCGCTGAAGCACTTGCTAATGTGTAGGTGAAATATGATTTGCCTCATGTTCCAGCGTCGCCTGATTGTCAATTAGAAAGTCAGAATCTTGCAAGTTGGGACTCAATCGGTCATAACAAATGTCCATATATTCTAGAATTCAACGCATTTTTTATGGATTACAAAGAAAATTCTATCAGTGCTACAGAATTTAAAACAGACTTACATAGGCTTTCTCTAATTTATTTTGCCAGTTCTTGCAAGTGACTCATCACACTGAACCCATGCGTCTCTATGATAGTACTGATGAAATTCTGAAAAACTAGATGAAAACAGAAATCAAGTAGCTATGCAGCAAAAAAATGATAAAAAGTTACAATGACTAAATTACTAAGTCATTGGCGGACGAAACGTCGTCTTTTCATTGATTCTTCTAAAAATAAAGGCAACGAAGTAAGAGAGTTTATTTTTGATTCCTTTTTAAATTACATGAGCACATCAGGAAATGTAGAAAGATTCGAAGTAATGTCACCGCTATCTACAAATTACAATGCAAGAAAGTCAATAATCTCGACATTGCCCGTCTTCATGCAGTCTTTCTGATGTGATAATGTTACCGGACGCCGAAATAAATCTTTCAGACGGATCGCTGACCGCTGGTATACTAAGGTAGCCTATATCTTAGCAAGCAAGCAACAGCAGGCTACGCACTATTCACAATGAGATTCCAAATTCTGAGATTGCGGGAATTGAGATTTCATTGCCTAGAATGACTTACATTTTCTCTCAACATCAGGCAATGCATCGGTTGTTTTATGATATAGCAATGATTTTCAAAAAGCTTAACTTTCATGTTATAGAAATTTAAAGTTTCAATTGAATTGATGCATGGAATCAAATAAAATGAATTATAATTGAAACGGTACAGTAAAATATCACATACTGTACAGTAAAAATGCACCGCGCACAGTCCTAACTCGTTCTCATGAATAAATGTCAAGGTATGTACATATGTGAAGATATTCTATTCTGGTAACCAGTCTTCCACTGTTTTGTCTCTGCAACCATTCAGTAAAGCTTTCAAACTGAAATTTTCCATTATTCCTATGCTTATTTGAAACTCACCATAGCAATAAGCATTCGCTGATATCAATAGTTTGTTAGGCAATTGATGACGATCGAACAATCAGAAACTCCCATCATTAGCTTGCCTGTCATTGTGTGAGTGACAATGGAAGGCAAGCGCTCGAAAGTTAAACATGTCGAGGAACTGCAACTAACGATCAAATGACAATTACATGGGCGGGGGAGAACATGGGCAGAGAGAAGGTTATGAATCTGTGCTGTACTTTGAAGTGAGGAGGACGAGTGAAGTTAATAACCGCTTTCAACAGCTCCAATGTCACTTCACAGTGACACGCATGCGCGTCTACAAACATATCGAACCCAAATTTCGAACAAAATCCATTCTGAAGCTATCCCATGTAAAAAAAATGCTGCCACATATCTGCTGGATGACATTTTATTAAATGTACTTCACCAATTCCACAAACAAACTGCTTCATATTCAGCGCTGTAAGATAGGTATTATTCCTCTGACTTACTTGCAAGAAATATGAATGAAAATTGTAATCGCGGTTAATGAAATGCATTACATATTATCGCTTTTGAGGAACGAGGTCAATTATCTAAGGCACGAGCACTGTCTGTATCATTTCATGCAACGATATACAATCATTGATGGTTCTATGATGCCTCTAAGCTTTTGGTAGAATTGATAGAAAACCAAGCAATAATTCATTTGAACAGACACATGCAATTCATCTTTTGAGAAATATCCAGTTGTAATATGTGAAGTATATATACAGGTTGTTTACAAAGTATCTGAGACTCAATTTCAGGACATTTTGAGAACAACTTATAGGCAAATGGGCATTAAAAACATGACCACGGTTAGAGCTATTATTGATGAACAACAGAGAGAAACGCAACAACAATAGCTTTATGATAATAATAATGTGCAGTGACAGGGAGTTTTCTGAATGTAGCCAATGCCAGTAAACATTCATCTACACACGGAAATGGACACGGAAAACAATAATGCACTTTGATTTAGAAGTAGTGCTCTTATAGTTATTGAATAGGTAGTATGCGCACCGACTTGGAAATTTTAAATCCGGCCGGAAGCGGATTCGCCAGATTTTAAGAGTATAATGAGTCTTCTTACGTAACTTGGGTTTATTCTTTTAAACTGCACCTAGTTGTTAAAAACTGGTAAATCCTCACTGCAGAAACGTTGCTGTAAATTGGTCTAGCTTCGACTTATGTAGTTCAACCATGAACGGTTCAATCGATTAATATCCCAGACAAGCCATCAGATTTCTTAATCTCGTAATGAAATGTCGCTTTCATTAATAATTAACCGCATTATGAATTATGCGCTCAATTTCTGCCGCAAAAATGCGAACTTTCCTGGTTTTATTTTTTAAAAAAAAAAAGTCAATACCTAGAAAATTAAGCCAAATATTTGCTAGAATGTACGTGGTGAGATCAAAAAAGATTTAGACTCGACCAGAAGGAATAATGCTACGACTTAGATATTTCACACTGGATGACTAATGGGTATATACGTAGCAAATATCGTATTCATAACTTTCTTTGATATTTTTTTCTTTATTATTTATATCGATTTTAAATATTTAGCATTTTTCAGCATTCTAGTTGATTTTTTCCATACATTTCCTTAACGTCCCTCTGAATATATGCCACAAAACTACAACAGCTGATCCACAAAATGTTTATTTCAAAAGTAAATACAAGTCATTTCTTCTCAATGTAACCCCCTCATTCTCTACACACTTGCTCCACCTTTTAGGAAGCTCTCGGAAAGCCTCGTGGAAAAAGTCTCCACTTCTGGAATTGAAAAATTCCATCACTGCATCTTTCACATCCTCACTATTAACAAAACGCTCTCCCCTGAGATGATGCTTTAGATAGCGGAATAAGTAATAGTCACTTGGAGCTAAGTCGGGGTTGTATGGGGATGAGGAAGCACATGAAAGTCTGAGTCTTCAATTGCAGTTGTAGTGGTCGCTGCAGTACGGATGGGCGCGTTGTTGTATAGTAGATAAAGATTCTGGTTGTGGGGTTTTCGAACACTTTGACGAGCTTTACGAAGTTGCTCACAGTAGTACTCGGCATTCAGTCGCTGATGTCGGTCGGCGAAATCCATATGAACAATGCCGCAGCTGTTCCAGAAGATTGTCAGCATCAAGCATCTTAGATGGTTGGTCCCACTGCGCAGTTTCCGAGTTGCTGACTCACCAGGAAGTTTGAATTCCTTGGAAGACCGTCGATCCTCAGGCAAGTACAGTGATAACGGTGTCTCGTCCTCCGTAATGATGTTGCTTAGGAAAGCATCACCCAGACTCTGATGAAGATCGATCAATTGATTGCAGCACTGAAGGCGACGGTCGCACATCTCAGAAGTTAGAAAGTAGCGAACAAATCTTGAACACAGTTTCCTGATGCCCAGATCGGAAAGAAGATTTACAACGCTACCGAAAGACACGTTCAGTTTTTCTGCAAGCTCTTTCTTAGCGATTCGCCGATCTTCATACACAATCCACTTCAACTTCTCTTGGTGGTCATCCCCGATCTCAATAGGTCCTCCTGTGGACTTGCGATCCGTTACATCCAGCCTTCCAGATTGAAACTTCTTGATCCAGTTATAGACGGTGGCTCTCCATGGTGCCTCATCACCATAGGCAGCAGAAAGTTCGGATATTATGGATTGGTTATCGTAATGACGGAGTAAAAGAAACCGAATAACACTTCGATACTCAACCGCTGGAAGCATTGTCTTGAAATGAATGCGAATCTTGTCTTTCTGTGGAATGCGACTGACCTTTGAACACAACTCACACTCGGTACCGCTCGTGATTGTTGTAACAATCAAAACAACTGAATACGTTGATGAATACAACTCAGACCCTATTGAAGTTTATGCAAGTCATGTTCGAAGTAAATATATCGGTCAAAATGCTTTCAAGAAAGGAAATGTATGGAAAAAATCAACTAAAATGTTGAAATATGCTAAATATTTAAAATCGATAAAAATATTAAAGAAAAAATATCAATGAAAGTTATGAATACGATATTTGTTACCTATATACCCATTAGTCATCCAGTGTGAAATATCTAAGTCGTAGCATGATTCCTTCTGGTCGAGTCTAAATCATTTTTGATCTCACCACGTAAGATGGGATTATCGCGTGCCTATCAACCGTAGACAAATCGATCATAAGAAACTGCACTACACACGTTTATAATTTAGGCCCTATATTACATACTTTATTTCACTTAGTATTAAGGAATTATTGCTTAGTATACCCATCCTCTTGTGAAGGCACTTGTGGTATAAATCTGACCCCATTGTTGACGGCTAAGGAAAAATCCGGCTCCTGCCAGATTTAGAAAATATGCAAGTACATGTATTTCGGCAGGTGCATCGCTGATATCCTACGTCAAGTTCAACGATGGAGTTGGCTATCATGAAAAGTGAACGTGTATATGAATTGAGCAAGAAGAAAATAAAACATCTTTCCTTTGAATGTGGAGCTTCGTTTGAGAACCTGCCAACAGATGTAAAATGTAAGCATCATAAGCAGGTAGGAGGAGGTTAACTGAAAAACTATGGTTCCAATTTGCGCATATAGCTAAATCGATATCGTTTATAGTTATATCAATTTCATGGTAGAATATAAAGAAAATCCGTAATTTTCGAACACTTTTTCTAAGTATTCACTTTAGTAACTTGACCAAGTTAGCAGCTAAGTAGTCCAAATAAAGAAAAATTAGGATATCTGCATAACAAACAGTCAGAAAAATGCTGGAACCAAAGTTAATGAAATTATCGTAAGGCAACGAATTTATTGCAGTAATTTACAAAACCTTACTACCGAGCATGTGATTAGGTAATAATCCCGAAAAGTTGGAATAATTAAATGAGAATTACGAACATGACTTTCGGTCAATAAAACTTTTAGGCTTCTAAGTCTGGCTGAAGAAGTTGATGACTAGTTGCACACACAGGTAGTAGGACGCTTGGCTTAAAAATCCGCGGAATTACTAAATACCCACTTTTTCATACACTTGCATTCATCGATATTTTATTATCTAATTTTGACTGAGCAATTTTCTAAAGTACGAATTCCTCAACAGAAAAAATCAAAATTCAAATGCGATTTTCGATTCTGAACTTAAAAAACACATTCACAGACAGCTGACAATAAAGCGGAAGTAACTGTACATGTAGAACAGAAGTAGTTTGCATTGTTCACTAACATATTCATGCAGTTTCTAACCTCGGCTCGGATATTTATTTTTCACATAATTTGACATTTTTCGGAATTTTACATATTTTGCTGTTGAAACTTTTGTAAGTTGCCTAAAACATCTTACAGTCGCAAAAATCCAAATAATATAAAAAATTATCTAAAAAGGAAAAGTGAGACTTAACTAATTCATACTCACATGACGTAAGCTATACACTATATGAATTACGAGTATATAGGCTTACTTGCAAAACGGGAATCCACGGATCCGTGGAACCGTTTTACTCCCTGACATATTGACGCTGAAACTTGAGCAGTTGAAAACAACAATTCGACTGTTACCGACTAAATGTGCTTTATTATGACAGCAATTAGACGATTTGGAAAACAGAGGGTAGCTATGAAAACCACTCATCCTTCACTGCGGTAAGTTGGTGCATCTCTAAAAAGGATCCCTTGTCATTACAACAGGACCTAGTTTCCTCAGATTCTTGATTCAGTAGTGCTCGCACCACACTTCAGAGATTCAGATTCCGATCAATTCCAGCTTGATGCTCATTGTACCGCTGTAATAGTCGCACTTTTAGTCGCCTTCTACGACACGCAAGGATGGTACACGAACACTTGTTCGACACGAACATTTCTTCGACAAATTTTCGAACACTTCTTCGACACGACATTTGTTCGACACGAACACTCCTTCGACACGACATTTGTTCGACACGAACACTTCTTCGACACGACATTTGTTCGACACGGACACTTCTTCGACACGACGTTTGTTCGTTATTTAATAGTTTTACATTACAATTTCCGGGCGCTAAACGAGAAAAAAATCATTACATTTCACACCCACCAATAGATAGTATACAATAGATATCTAGGAGTCCATGGGACTACTTAGATTCCATCTTAGACATCCATGTACAAGATGTCACAGTCCATGGTCTGGTCATCTGGACTGTGTCAGTCCTTTTATAGTAATCCAGCTATGGTGCTGTGATAAACTGACCTGGTTTGGCCACATATAAAGTATACATGTAGAATCATTGATGCAAGATATTTCCGATCAATCAATGCTAGATAAAGCATTATTCATGCAGAACTTGTCGAAGAAGTGTTCGTGTCGAACAAATGTCTTGTCGAAGAAGTGTCCGTGTCGAACAAATGTCTTGTCGAAGAAGTGTCCGTGTCGAAGAAGTTTTCTGTCGAACAAATGTCCGAAAACATAGATATCAACTTGTCGAAGAAGTGTACCAGATCCGCAAGGATACGTCGGTTCTATTCTACACCGCAGACAGCACGCTAAATCCATCACTTGAAGAAGCGTGACAGATTTGATAGTCAATTTCAATGCTAAGTTCCAAATTAAAGTAACTTTATTCTATCAAATGTAGAAATGAAGAATCTATGAAAAAAGTAATTGTGTATTGTACATGTAGTTCATATTACTGAAGTGACATTCTGAAACATATCCAAGTATAACCAGCAGCTTCTATATTGAAACTTGTGGGAGGACTCAGGGTAACCCGATCTTAGGTGAAAAATGAAAATACCGCTTTACTGATGCCGATGCATTTCACCTACATCCAGTAGGCATGTTCACGGAATGACTTCACAGATCGATTTGTTGAAACTTAGCATGCGAGCTATGATCAAAGAAACATTAATAAATCCAAAATAGAAATAAATAACGAGCTAATGTAAATGATTATACCGCATAACATCATTACTACTAAAGACATTCAAGTAACAAGTAAAATAAAGTAAAAAGGAATGACAGGAGTTAAAGTCTCAGACCAGGCAGATCCAACATAGTGATCGACCTTATTCACACTTTTATATCTTTTTGACCAGAGGGCCTCCTTGATGAGACGTTTTCTGTAATGTACCTCCTTGTCAACCACTTCACAATCAGACCAATTTATTCCATGCCCCGACTCCAACAAATGATTGTGCTTCTATATTCACAATTTCGACACCCATACAAATACTACACATCAAAACTGCAGATGCGCCAACACTTCTTTGCAAATTCATTTGCTTCATCGACTTGAAAATGAAATGAATATTATTTTGATGAAATAGATCGAGCACTTTGAAATTCCTTTTATTTTGCATACTGAAAGGCATTTTTGGACTTTTGATGATATTTAAGACTTTTAGACCGGCTTTTCGGGTCTTTTTTGGACAATTAAGACTTTTAGGACTTTGTAGACACCAGAGGTGGTACGCCAGGGTCGGTGACATGTCACATCCTGTCACATCAGCATTTGCCGTGTCACATTGCAATAATAACAATAATAATATTAGTAATAATAACAATAATAATAGTCTTTTCATACTCGAAGCATATTAGGAAAGTTTAGTTTTCAATATTATCGCACTAAATATGGGATGCAGGGGTTATCCAAGCACAATTTCCTCCCAAAAATGATGTTCTCGCAACGAAGTACGGTACTAACAGTTTCAATTACGTTTCAATCACGTATGAATGAACTAATGATTTTATTCCATTCTAAATTTCGTACATGAAAGCCAATGACTTGCTGAGAAAACGAACTGCACCGGAAGTGTTCTTTATTACAAATGCAAAGCAAAATATTGAAAAATTACACTCAGTAAAATCGATTTAAAGAAAACAATTAGGCTTATTGTAGTATGGTATGGCGCAATATGACAAGGTGTGCATGGTATGGTGTATTGAAGTCAATTAAAGCTTGTAATGGACGTATTGCGTAACAGCAAGTTTTCTTTTTTGCAAATACGAAACAAAATATTGAAGAATAACTCTGTAAAATCGATTCAACGAAAACAATAATTACAGTATGGTATGGCGTATTGCAGTCAATTAAAGCTTGTAATGGACGTATTGCAGGACAAAAACAAAGTAGAACATATGTACAAAAGAACTAAGGCACCCGTTTTCTTTTTCTGCCAGCTTCCATTAGCTTCAACTGCTTCTCGTTGGCAGATTTCTTCATTTCCTGACTTCTCGCTATCAGGGCATTCGCGGCATTGATTTTGTTGATGTCAACCCTCGAGCAGCCTTCAGTTAGTAACTTCGTTCCTTCATTCAACAAACCTTCAGCTTCAAGCAATTGACGCTGGACATCAGCCATGTCCTCATCACGCTTTGTGACTTTCTGCTCCTCATGAACGCTTTGTAGCAATTTCTTCTGCTGTTCAATCCTCTCGAGGTAATTGACTCTTGCACTCGTTACTGCCTTTCTGAGGGACTGTGTCAACGGCAATTTTGCCGGATTGCCCTTATGCTTTTTCATAAACGAACTAGTTGAACGATAACCGTTCAACGTTGCGTCAGTCATTCTTGTCCGTTTTGGAGTCAGCAACAGTTTGTTTTCGCTGAATGAGCGCTCCACATCAGCATTGCCGTGTGAAAGAGTCAAACACAATTTAACGAGCTTGGCTACACTTGGATATTTGCATGTACCATTTGTAGCCTTGATCCTGAAGATTTTTCGCCAATAGTCTTCGATCCGTTGCCCAGCATCGGCATTAACGTCATTTTCATTCTCTTTCTCATCATCAGATTCCTCCGAGTCAACTTCCATCGGGATGCATTGAGAACTAGTGTCACCGAGATCTTCAGCTTTCAAAGCCTTCCACTCATCAACGACAGCATCGATTTTGTCCCGAGGGAATAGTTTGATGGCAACAGCCAAACGTCGCACAGCTTCAGACGACCACACAGCCTTCCTGGCAAGGGGGTGCAACGCTTGCAAATCACGCAAAATGGGATTATTGAGGGACAACTTTTTCAACAGGAGTGAGACAACATCGATGTAGAAGGTCTTTGCGCGATCACGAAAATCATCGAATTCTTCTTCATTTATCTTGCCTTCTGCCTTCAAAGAAGTCAGCGACTTGAGGCAATCATGGCCAATGTATGGACGCTTCAAATGATTTGCAGATGACTGATAAGCTACTTCGCAAAGCTTTAGACCTCGGGCCTCACCAATTTCCTTTTCAGTCACGAAGCGTCGAAGAAGTGTAAGGATCAAAGTTGACAATTCATCATGTAGCACATGAATAAGAGGAGCTTCAATCTAAAGCATCCTTGTCACTCTCGTGAAGATTGGCATCACTGATTTCATGAACAGAATTTCCGGTAGGAGGACTTTGTTGTTCAGGATTTCCACCAATTTCTTTATCCTGCTGTTCTTTCTCTTCTCGGAATCACTGATCAAACGTGAGCGAAGAAAATATTCTCTTAACGCCGGATATTGTTCCAACAGTCGCTTTGTAACATCTTCAATCGTCAGCCACCGACTAGGAACATGTCGCAAGAAGATATGCTTCTTTATTTCTAGCTTTTCTTGGACTTTTTCAAAGTCCTCCCGTCTGACTGATGAGTCTGAAAAGAAATAGTAAAGCTCCAGTCCCAGAGATTCAACATCATTGCCAAACTTGTCATAGGTAGAGCAGAATGCATTGTGAACTTTGTGAATGTTGCAAGTGTCTATATCAACTAAATCAGGATTCAGCTTCTTCTTTGCCTCCTTTGTCAGGGCTTTCATGACATTGGGGCCATCAGTTGAAATTTGCAACAATTTCTTTGTGTACAGAGGCGTGGCAACATCGGCAAGCTTCTGGTATAGCAATTTGTGATTTGCACGTCCCAGTGTCACACTTGAAAGATGATATACCACCACGCTTTCGTTTTCCTCCGAGTAATAGCGGGCCAGCACGTCCAATTGCCGCCAATGCTTAGCAGTGGTGGTTTCGTCAATTTCAAGAGTGTAGGCAAGAGCTGTGTTACGTATCTCGTTTTCAACAAGAGATTTGAAGTGTGGTCCAAGACCATCAGACAATATACGTGTGGCTTTGTTCCTCTTCATTCCCGATCCTTTTGCAATTTTGGAATCGGGAAACATCGACGAAAATGACGGAACCATGGTATCACAAACATTTGCAGGTATGTTACAAACGGCTAATGAAGTACAAAACATAGCTTCCGCATTCACAATCTTTTCATTAAGTGACAATCCAGCTGATTTGCTACTCGATGATTTGATGGAACTTGTAAGGAGAGTTTGAGTGCGTTTCAATTGCTTCAGCTTCTTATCACTATCACGGTGCCGTGCCGAGGCACTGATGTGACTTGCTGCTCCTCCATGTCTACTCGAAGCACTTCGACCACGTTGGCCTACATCAATTTCGATATCACAAATCAAACAATGAGCCTTATATAAGTCGTTTGTAGATGAAGAAGTGCACCAGTAAGAAATAGGATCATCATTTTCATCATTGCCTTGCAGCATGGTATTCTTAAACACTTGACGGTGTCTTCCTGACATAGTTCATCCTGAAAGACGAAAGCAAAATCCTGCATAAGCATGAGTACGGCTGAAAACAAGGACATGCGAGTACTACATGCACATGCATAGCACTATCGTATGAGTGATTCATACTTGTCCAAACAAGGGTTGCTCCATCTATGATTTATCATAGGCAGTGATGCAGTTGTTTCCTGATATTCTGGAATTTAGGCCTAAATACATAAATTCACACACTGCTAATTCAAAGGAATGAACTTGAAAGTATAATTTGGGTCCAAGGAAAAATCGGCAATATGAATAATAATCCATGTGTAGAAAGTCTTTAGCATCAGCGCTAGTCAAATCTGTTGGGTAAAAGCAAAAGAAATCTGAATCAAAATTTCATCCAG
Source organism: Prostheceraeus crozeri (assembly GCA_907163375.1). Lineage (NCBI taxonomy): Eukaryota > Metazoa > Platyhelminthes > Polycladida > Euryleptidae > Prostheceraeus > Prostheceraeus crozeri. The sequence continues at coordinate 105,650 of CAJQUW010006592.1, read as the reverse complement.
CCTTATTACACCTGCTTTTACGTTTTTTGTTGTATTTAATCTGACTAATTGATCCGAAAAATCCTTACATTTGGACAAATATTAATCGTTCGGCACCGAAAAACATGAAAGAATGAGAATTCTGATAGAGACTCGTCAAATACATGTATGACAGATTTTCCTAGAGCAATTACATCATCCCTAAGACAATTCATTTTGCCTATCAAATAGTGATTATCTTTAACTTGTGTTTCACAAATCACGTGAAAATGATTAGCAGCTTAATGAGGAGTTTCAAATAAGTACATGTAGATTGTAGAGGTAAATCTTTTTAACGAAGCTGGTAGAAAGTATTACTATCTAAGCTTCAGGAAAAGTGTTGGTGATCGGTGAATTTGAACCACTGACTAGGCAGTCATGGCCTAGGCTCTAGGCCTACCAACTGAGCTATCACAACATGAAGGTGGCAGCTGGGGTTTTCGAGCATCAACAATGCCAGTGATGCCACTCCAAGAAAGCTATATCAATTGAGTTCATGGTGTCCGATATGTCGATCCATTTAACTTTCCCCAACTAAAGAACTGAAAATTTGGATTTTCAGGACAGACATACTTTTATTTGAAGGACCGATTCATGTAGAAATACACTTGTCCTTGCAATCCATACTTGCACTAATCAGCAATGGTGCCCCCGGCGGGATTGAAACCCGTATTAAGGTCAATAGGCCTATCGGTGGTAGGCCTATGTAACATGTCGGTACGTATGTTATTGGCAGTGCTTTACACGCACACATGTACATGGTTTTAGTCAAAGCAAACAAAAATAACAACTGAACAATTTATTGTCAAATCGAAATAGGTACATTTGTTTTCATTTAGCACACATCACGTGTCGTATACGTAGTACGTTCCTGCACATTATCAGACATTGCAATGTCGAGGGAAGGGAAGGATAACAGGGAAGCAAGGACAGATGTAATGGAATCACAACAGTTATTGGGGATCTGACTTCTTTGTATCCTTGAAATCCACTTCAATCACCGGACAGATTCTCGATAAAATTCAAATAAAAGTTTCGATAAAAATCCAGATAAAAAATCAATAATCACGAAATCCATAGAAAATTTCCTGCTCCCTTAAGTTGAAATGAGGCATGGTAGTCTACATCCTGCAAGAAAAAGGCGAGACAAATCTTTCAGATCAAAATCTGCTGTAACTTCGCTGTGTCACATTTTGTCACGCCATTCTGTCGAATGTCACCATATTGTCACATTTTTTAGGCGACGCTCGATTGTCACGGCGTACCACCCCTGAGACACCCTATACATGTAGATCTATCCCCGTTTTTGTCACTATTACTTGCCATGGTGGATGGTGTGTCAAAATTGGAACCATAGAAATCTGATTGAAATATATGGAACATGTCTGTACGTGTACATAAGGCAGTAGTACGTATAACACAAAAATCATATGTTGGTTGCGCTACGGTGGTAAGCAGACGATACTTATTATCTCGGACAATGAATAGTGATGTCTTTGATAATATTGGATCATAAGAATAACGAGAGTTAGTAAAACTTTTCAATAAGGCTTATCGCAATGAAAAATTCACACTTCTATAATAATACCAATAACTTATAATAATGGTACTTTTTGCATCTTAACACAATATGTTGGAAGCAAAAGAGTTTTCTCTTCTTTTTAGTTTCAGCCTAGAAAAAGCAAATGGAAGCAAGAACAATATTGCGCTCAATGTAGAGCTGTACATTTTCTTGGACGTCCAGATCCTGATCTTACATCTTCCTGAAAAATGGTCGGGTTCCTAAAAAAAAGAAGGTGCACATAATCTTTTTACATTCATTTATTCCTGTTCAAGCAAAACCTCCTCTGTTTGTAATAATAAAGCACGTCTCGCTCACAGAAGTTGCATAAAGCTATTTGATCTTTTCCAAAATTTTCTTATGTAGCATTGTCTTCTTCTATTCTGCCATTGTTCAGCGTCAAACAAATTTATCAATAAAGTGCTGGCGTTAACAATATTCGATTACCAAAACAAATTTGGTCCTAATGGTCTTTGCCCAATCTTTCCTACTAAAGAAAATGTTTCTATAATTCAAATCATGTTGTCCCTGTGTGTGTGAAAATATCAGTAACACTTCATGTTAAAACATCAATTACAGTAGAATTCGCATATATCGGCGCCTCAAGGGACAGACGAAAACCGCCGATATACGCGAACCGCCGATATATGCGAACTCCCTGAATTTTGAAGTTTTGTGAAATCTACACGAGCTCTGAGATCATGCCATGCATCATACAATGTATATACGTGTATTGACTCATGAATTATTGCGTTGCTATACTTAAATACATGTACATATTGACTTATTGTCCAACATGTACAGTACATGTACATGTAATTGTGTCTATGTAATCAATAATATCTGAAAATTGTGCTTTTCTGAACTGATGCTTGCAACGTAAGTATCGCAAACCGGATATCACTATGTTTGTCAAAAACTGAGTATGCTTTTTGAATCAAGAAGATTGAAGCTTCTTCATGCTACATATTTACCTGCTATATGAAGCACAAAACAAAGGAGAGTATGCATAAATCAAGACGCTGCTAAGAGTCACGTGCAGGCGAAGCCAGCCAATCTAAGTCAATCAAGACGCTGCTATGAGTCACGTGCAGGCGAAACCATAGAGATGGATGGGGTGGCGAGCCGCTTTCTGTCTAGAGAGAGGACATGCATCGAACTCAACAATGTTTTCGACGGTAGCTTGTGCTCCTTTGATGAGGCAACAGTCACTAAGTCAGGTCTGACAATAGCATCGTAGGTGAAGGCGTTAACAATGCAATCATCCCGTCGAATGAAAGACTAATCATGTGAGAATTATCAGTGAGATACAGTGGCAAGCCTACTTATCTTTCCTCGGCTGCTAGATTCTACAATTTTGATCAAACCCCCAAACATGATCGAGATGAATTGTAGAAGATCTAAATTTTCACATGCCACTAGAATAGTTAGAATCGGATAGTCCTAACAGAATCTACAGCCATCTCTCCTAGTGTCTTGTGCCATCTATCCTGTGTCTTGACTCTTCTAGGCAAAACACATCGCTTGAGGATTTCCAGGAAATCCGCCGTTATAAACGATTTTTTTCTGTCAGGGACAGCGAAAATGCGCCGATATAGGCGAATCGCCGATATAGCCGAAGCCGATATAAGCGAACTCGATTATATGGAAAAGATAGGAAATTCTGCCGGGACAAAAAGAAACCGCCGATATAGACGAACCGCCGATATAGCCGAAGCCGATATATGCGAATTCTACTGTATAAATTTAATGATATAGGAAGTTATCATCATAATGTGCACATTGGAGACGAAAAGTCACCATGAAAACTGAATTCGGAGAGTGACCATTTTAGGCAAAAAATAGACGTAATTCACTAGAAAATGTCTTTAAAGTCTATCCGCTATACACGGCGTATATTCAAACTACAAATTGTATTCTCGTTTTCTTAATTGCACGAAGATCAACGGAACTGTTTAAAAGCTTGAAATATACACAAACTAACAAAGACGCCAACTGAATTAGTAGATTGTTTACGTAGATGACACGCACATCTGATAAACATTAAGAAATCTACAATATTACGAGTACTAATGAACGAGGGTTTCCCTTATTCAACCGAAAGTTAGTCGTAAGTTAGTAAAGAAGCAAAGCGAACATTTGAGGTCACTGATGTGTAACAGAAATGTTCAAACATGTAGGTTTAAGTAAATTTGGAGACTGGAGAGTAAATGGAGAATATGTACTCATACTGAGGATATGCGCACATGCATGTATGTGGATAGTGCATCTCATCATAAAACTAAGTTCAACGAAGCCGATATGCAAAGAGACGGTGGCAGTTCTGATAAATGATAGAAATTAATTGAAGAGGTGAAAGGAAGGATCAACACAAAAGCAGATGCACCACTGTGATATTCAGTACCATAGCAGCTGCTGTTGGATGGCGTGCCTAAGTGCAATCTTTACTTTGCTTCAATACACCAACGGTTTTCATGCAATATCCACATTGTACACTATCGATTTACTGTATCAAATAATCATTTGCAGTCAAGGGAAATTTATCATAATGTTAATCAACTGTTCAGAAGTAACAGAGGATGGTTAACTGATGTGAGTACATCGCTGCACTTGTGGTGCAGTTGATTCTCGAATCTAAAGCAAAGTCGATATGACAGGTAATGTTCTGATGCACTCAGCTCTTCATTTCCGGTGAATTCAGTTAGTAATCTTCCTGTCAAAAATCAACGATGGCACGATACGGAATATGAATATTTTGCATATGCTACCTGCATAATACCTTTGTTGCAGAAAGAAAACATATCAGATCTATCTCTACGTACATTTCGTAAATACTCATATGCAGATGCGATCTAATCACGACCACACACACACGCAAAAAATGATTCACAAATGTATGTACTAAAGCACATGTTACAGAAAAGTACCTAAAAGAGGATTAAAATCATTCATGTCAAGATTTAAACAGAACGGTGTCATGTGTTTACAAACAGGTTTGAATTTATTGAGAATGTAATCTTATATTATAGAGGCGAAGGGTTTTCGATAGGATATGATGGCGATGAATTCACTGCTCTTCAGTTAATGCAAACTTGATAACTTTTTCTAATTCAATCAATTAAATATTTGAATTCCTAGTAACGTGTTGATATTTCAACTGATCGGCTAATTCCTCGAAGTAATTGCTGGGAGATATTATAGTGCGAGAGCTACTGACATTTTCTTCCTAAATTCGTGCACGAGATTCTTATAAATTTTAATATGTAGATTGTCACCCAACCTCAGTATAACGACACTTCTTAAGTTTTGCTCCCAGTCGTCTTGCAGGTTACAGTGCCTCAGACATCGTAAAATCCCATTTGTTTATGTAGATCCATGTACTTCCGAGCTTGATACACTGAATTATGCAATGATCCAGCATGCATTTAAAAGCTCAAAATGAGATGTCATTTTTATGATTACGATTGCACTTTTGGGGCAAAATTCTCCACAAGCAAGCAGAAATGCGACATTCCTTGTAACCGGCTGCTTGCCTGGGACGACCGCACAGAAACAGTGTTAGATAGCGAGTTGTTAGTGACTAGGTAATTTCAATGGGTGAATCTTAATGTTTGTTAGCCTAACAGTGTTTCTGTGCGGTCGCCACTGGTTTGCTGTTAAAGATAAAGAAAACGTCATGACAACCGAAGTTATTGTTGCAGATAAACAAATAGTCTCTCCGGATCACAAAATGATATTCGCAGTTTGTTATAGGCGCAACAAGTTCTGATTCTTCTTTAGATCTAGCAGTATTTACCTAAATCGGTGTCTGATCATAGAAATTGATAAAAATAAAACCTCTAGAATGGAAGTAAGGTTTCATGCAATACACAATGGTGGCACAAAAATCGCATGCATTTTCACTTAGATACACTTGTCAACGACTGCATCGTTGGGTTGGAATCAGTCACATGTGCAATTCTAAGCTTTTCATTGGTTCTTCATGCCCCAACTTAGTTCCCCCGGATGTGCCGCGACCTTGAGTCAATTTCCATTCTAGTCAACCTCAAATAAACAATCTATTTCTATGTGTCTGATCGAGCAGTTAAAATTGCGATAAAACAGTTGTTGTCTATTTTAGTCCCACTGACTTGCGCAATGCGTAAAGTCGGATTTCTATGGATAAGCCAGTCGGTTGAACTTAATATAGGTTTTCCAGTTCGACAATGCGACTATCAGATTAAAGAATATGTTTTAAGATGCAACAACGGTGTTTCTGTTAATCAGCGTTTTCAATTGAATGATATTGTTTTTAATCGGTGGTGATAATAAGTGAGTTTATTAATGGATTTATAAGTTTAATGAGCGGCAACCTGAAATCATAAACGGCTTTTCATATTCAATTATATTTTATTTAACAGGTAAGTCAATACAAAAAGTTTTGATAATTTTTTAATTCGAAAAGGTAAAATATGTCAAAAGGAAAAGTTTGATAATTGTTTTAATTCATAAAGGTAATACAGTAAGTCATTAAAAACTTTTTTTACGAAAAGGTAAGTCAATACGAAAAAAGTTTTGATAATGAAACAAAACAAGTACCGTAATATTCATTGATGGTTTTGTAAGACATCCTCGCGATTAATTAGTGTAGTCATCAATCTGCCCATACGTCTGGAAGACCTTCCCATCTTATTTGCAGTGATGGCACTCATGTTTTTGGAGGCGAGTTGCAGTAAGGTCAAATTCCGCTGTTGTCCAGTGTAGTTGTGTAACTGCTCACGAATCTCAGCTACTTCTCTCTTGAAAGCCGCTTTCCACATGGAAAACGCGTTCTCTGCGATATTGAGAAATGGAGAGTAGGGCGGTAAGTACCTAGTAGAGTGTCCCTCTCGCAAACTGACTTCACGGGCTCTATTGTGGCACGGAGCATTATCCATGACGAATACACGAGGTCCAGCCCCAGCCGCAACGGACGCTTCTTCCAGCCAGGAGTTAAATCTCACAGGAGGTTCCGCCTTCGTAGAATTCATGATGGACGACACCTTCATTAGAGACCGCCAAGATGAGAGTAAAATTCCGCCCGCGCTGTCCATGAACAATCCTGACAGCTCGCTCTCCCCGTCTGGCACGACCTCGTGTGCGACTGATCCATAAATTAAAGCCGGATTCGTCCACAAAATAAATGTTGGCGGATGGTTTGCGTTGATCGTGTGCAGATACCAGTTCGCATACTCGGCCCTTTCCACTTTGACGTCATGGCTATTGCGGTTGACTTGAACAGTCTCCATTTTCTTTAAGAAGATAAGACGATTTCTCAGACATGTGCTGATAGTTTGAATTGAGACAGATGGCTTGTCCGGCATCCGCGCTTGTAGATCAGCTTTGATTTGGGCTAACGTGAATTCCGGTTGGGATTCAACAATCTCTACCACAGTATTGGCCATATCTTCGTCCATCTTTTGGTGTCGTCTTCCTCCTCTGGGACGCTCAATGACTCCTTCAAGTATGTAACGATGTACTATTGAATACGCAGTACCCCGCTTTACACCGAGAACTCGAGCGGCTTCAATATAATCATCTCCGGCTTCGTGAGCCATAATGATTCTGCGTTTAACATCAGAAGGTATTCGCTGGCGCTCCATATTGATAAGTTAATTTAGCAGATGTGAAGACATCCATATAGGGCTTTGGATCAAACCAAATAGATATCATTTATTCTTCACGTGAAATACCGCTCACTAATCTGATAGAGACACAATTGAACTATTTTGCTGCAGTTTATTTATTGTTGTCGCTCTCAATTGTGAAATGACTTAATATTTTATCTTCTAACGTTTTAGAAATTAAAGTGCCGCTCTTGATTCGGTAGTTGCCGTTGTCGTGTAGGAAAACCTGTACTGAAAAATAGTTCTCTTGTTGAATAGATATTGAACCGATTCATAGCAGATCATAATTAGCGCTGATCTGAAGCGCCGAAATGGCGTGTTAGAAGCTAAAACGATAACCAAGAATGACCAAATGCATCACACACGCAGGTGATACTGAAGCCGTCTTGTCCTCTGTCAACGTCTGTATCATTGGGTTAGAATCAGTCACATATGCAGTTCTAAGCTTTTAATTGGTCGTTCATGCCCCAACTTAGTTCCACTGGATGTGCCACGACCTTGAGTCAATTTCTATTCTAGTCAACTTCAGGCAAAACAATTTATTTCTATGCTGTGAATATCATTTTCTGATCAGAAGAGACTGTTTGCTTATCTGCAACAATGACTTCGGTTATCATGACGTTTTCAATATCTTTAAAAGCAAACCGGGCAAGCAGCCGGTTACAAGGAATGTCGCATTTCTGCTTGCTCGTGGAGAATTCTGCCCCAAAAGTGCAATCGTAATCATAAAAATGACAAATCTCATTTTGAGCTTTTAAATGCATGCTGGATCATTGCATAATTCAGTGTATCAAGCTCGGAAGTATATGGATCTACATAAACAAATGGGATTTTGCAATGTCTGAGGCACTGTAACCTGCAAGACGACTGGGAGCAAAACTTAAGAAGTGTCGTTATACTGAGGTTGGATGACAATCTACATATTAAAATTTATAAGAATCTCGTGCGCGAATTTAGGAAGAAAATGTCAGTAGCTCTCGCACTATTACTATGCGTATCAAACCATCCAACTCTATTCAAGTGAAAAACATGTTTGGGTTTATTTCATTGAAAAGGGAGTAACCGCATTGCTGCTAACAAAATGCTTCTTCGGCGTCGAATGAACCAAGCTGGAATGCTTCATCTATGCTTAGAAAAAGATAAATTCAGTTTGGGGCCATCCAAAAGGACGTCCTCAGAATGAGGTAGGGGGGTTGAAAATGCAGACACTTGCGGGCGTGTATGGGGGAGGTGTCAGTCAAGAAAAAAGCGGGAGTTCTGAGGGAGTATTGAACACATCTGGACAAGGAGGGACCCCTCTCTGCTTGACATCACTGATTTTTTAAGAAATATTAGAACTTTGTGAACCACTACTTTCGATCCAGCTGCCCAAGTCGGTATGCACCGAGCTATCTGCGCACTAGTGCATATCTGCTGACTACATCATTTATTGCATTGACGATTAACCTATCATCGACAATCCCCTCACCCTACAAGTGAAGCTCCAACAGGCTTAGTACAAAATTGCTATTGATACCAGGGTACATTACGGAGTAAATGTAATTCAGTTTATTGAAAACTAAAAGGTATTCCTAAATGTAATTCCTGATTCCTCAAAACGTCTTTTATACTATTTTGCTCCAAAGTGAAAAGAGTAGCACTTCATACTTGAAATAGCCATAGCCGCAGTTCGGTTGTCTGAAAATTAACTTCAAAACCGCAACCGAACCGTTGTTCCAGGGTTTCCTTAACAAAACTGAACAACTGGAACAACGGTTAAGCTTTCTGAATTCCAAACATACACGTAGTGACTGCGATTCCGTTCGTGAGAGAATTAAACATGCGGTTATTATTGTACGAGTGTATACAAGACAAAGTATGGCTGCATTAAGTCAGTTTTTCTCTACACAATAATATTATTAATGCATTTTAACAGGTCATACTTTCCAATTGTATAACATATGTCTGCGTGCCATGAATGCCACAATAGTGCCAATACTTATTTCCGATCAAGTTCACATCGAATTATTACTAATAGCCCGTCGTTACTCGTTAATGACAAAAATTGATTTGTTTCATTACGTAATGTCCAACTTTCAATTATACATAATATTTGATCAAGTTCAGAGAATAAAGCGATAAGCAAGTTGCGTTTCCCTTTTCTATCCCAGTTTCGATATGTATCTGCTATGTATCTGTCTTTCCCAGTTCAGAATATACAACTTTCGACCGCAATATTTCAAAATTCTACTTGAGCAAATTTCAATGTCTGTCATCAGCAATATTTCTCAAAAAAAATTCGTTTCAATTACAAAACAACTGCATAATGGTCATGCAGCTTAGAAACAATCAGTTATTTCGTGGAAATTGATTGCAAAACATTAATTAGTCTACGTCACTTTTAAATTAATAATCGCAAATGCTGCATTTCCGATTGTTTCTTTATAATGTAAAGTATTAAGCTGGCTGTGGAAGCACATTGAATACGTGTAGCTATTTACAATAAATTATTTCAGGAATAAGTTCATCCATCAATAGTCACCTGTGTGTTGTAGAAAAGGATACAAATAATCAAATAATGCCATTGATACCATCCGCGTAGAATACATATAACATAAGCATCGTTATGCTAGTGCATGTCGTACGCTCGAATAATGCTACTCGTGTAAAAACAGCTGCCAAATTGAGAATAAATTAATTCACAGTGTGACTTATGATTGAAAGTATTCGCGATGAATTTTCTATTCAATATATATGTGAAGATGTTTGCAATGTATTCTAATATTTTTATTTCTACACTCATTCCACATTTCTTCGAATAATAGCCGCCCTCGAATAGCAGTCGCACCTCTTCTCAGGAGTTTGCAAAAGTAGCCGAGGATACTTTTCGAAGCTATGAATCTATGCAACTATATCATGTTGTTTACTATCTACGTTGACTAGTACTAGCTTAATTCGTAAACTAGTTTACTATCTAGGCTATCTAGGTAGGCACTTGTTGCTTGAGTTTTACATTACTTTGTATTATTAATATATCAATCATGCTTAGATTTTGAAAGCATCAATGAGTCGTACAGCCGAGGCCGCATAGCGGCCGCGGCTGTAAGTATCATTGATGCTTGAAAATGCTAGGCATCATTGTTGCTGAGTAAGTAGGGTTGTCCGCCGATATTTCACATGTAATTTTTCTATTGAAGTCGTTCATATATCTCCAAATCCAAATTAGACGGCCTTAATTGCATAATTAAGGCCGACTAATTTGCTATGTAATACCATTGAGGTAGGAGCATTTCACCGTCCATCTTCACATTTCCAGTGAAAATGACATTGAAGTGATTCCAATGGTTCACAATTTGGACTCGTAGATATTTCAAGCTCTACATGCTTCGCTAAAGTGTTCTGAGCTGCATGGGCTATGTAGAAAATTATCACAGATTTGAGTCTTTTGCAGATCAAAATCTTGGATTTTTTGATGTCATAAATTTTAGGTTCAGTAACAATGCATACATTACCTTTCGAATGATCAGCCTAAATCGCCTGGCGCTAAGCGCCGACGATTCGAGCGTGATGTCACGCTTCTTGACTTATGCTCTCGACTTCTTGTCAATGGGAATATTATTAAAGTTCCAATTGATGCCATCTTGACTCTCGACACAGGGATAATGTTTAATTCTAATGCCGATTGACAAAAAAATCGCATCGAGTAGGTTGTGTATTATATAAGCAATTACTGATTTGGAGGGTAGCACTAACTACATGTGGCGTAAGCAATAAATGTGGTCCAAAATACAGAATACAATTAACAGAAAATGTGATGCAGCTTTATTTTCATACTAATTCCATATTTTCAGATTCAATCTATATTTTGAGGTTATTTCTCATAATCCTTTGAAAGAGTTCTTGGAGAAGAAAACATTTTATCTCAAATTCAAGGGTTTCTATAGACTATATTCATCTTTGCTCCAAATCATTTTTGAAATTTCATTGTCTGCAATAACCGTTTCAGGCAATTATTTGATACACATTTTCTTGGTATTCATGAACGTCTAAATGAAAATTGTTTTGAGGCTGTCGGTTTTGCACTCTTATTTCTAAGCAGGCATTAGTAATCCAAATTTTCCTTCCTCTAGCAACTTCTACAAGAGCATGAACTTTCAACATTATTGCCACATTCACATGATTACTATGATTTTAAACTATGCCAGTTTATCTAGTAATGTATTTTTTGCTATCTAGAGATCTCATTAAATCCCGTAATATCCCTGTCCCTGTTAAAACGAGGGGCAAATTAACTACGCATAGAAATCCCTCATATTGAAAAGAAGTGCATAGATAATCATCCCTGTTAATTTTCCCTCCCCGAATAGAGATCAACTATAACATTGTTAATCTGTCCGTCCCTCCCCGAATAGAGATCAACTATAACATTGTTAATTTGTCCCTACCCGAATAGAGATAAACTGGCATAGTTTAAAACGGTTAAAGGAGTTTCATTGATATTTGCTGAGATATCTCGGCCAATTATCTGTCAAAATTCCCGAGGGCTATGCCCTCGGGAATTTTAACAGATAATTGTCCTCATTATTTCAGCAAATATCAATGAAACCTCCTTTAACCATTACTGAATTCAGATGGTCGCATTATAAATAGATTCGTAGATAGCTGATTTCACTTATCTATAATAAGTGAGACTGACAAAGATATCTACAGTAACCTACTGTCTACGAGGAGTTACACGGTGAGAATCTCTGAACCGAAGGCGAGATTGTCAGCAATTTCATCATCTTCAGCTGCCTTCTAATAGCGACATAGTAATATATCAATCATGCCTAGATTTTGAAAGCATCAATGAGTCGTATATAGGGTTTACAATCTCGAGCCGTTTTCTCAATCCCGGGATTTTCGAGACTGGCTAATCGCAATCCCGGGATCCCGTGATCTCGATCGAGATTTATATATACTGTATATGTTTTTAATCATTAGGTTTCAAGAAATATTTCAAAAGACGATACGTGCTCGTAAAATGTATATCTTTCAACGTGAACTAAACAAACATCTACAGTAGGTAAAACTAGTCTACTCGTAAAAAATATTGGCGAAGTAAGGTAAGACACTGAATTGTGTTATCACTCATTCTCGACCGTAATTTCGTTAAGAACAAACCGGCCGCCGAGAATGCCTTTTCGGATTCTACCGATGTTGTAGAAAAATCTATCAGTGCAATATCAACTGATGTGATAATGAGTATTGGCAAAAGATTTTCTATATCTGTGTAAGCAACTGTCTGCACCATCTTCACAATCATGAAATGACAAGTAAAATGAAGTCTATTTTGTTAAATTTGATGTAATATTAGCTGAGCTATCGCCAATTTTGTGTTTCGAAGACTTTCTGTCAACGGTACTCACTTATCAGTTGAGCATACATTCACTTAGAGAACAAATGCATTTTTTGACATAACTTCTGAACCACTGGGTCGATTTTGATGAACGAAACGTTGTCTTCATCACAACAACAAGATGAATACAACTGCAATGTCATTTTGTCGATAACTGATGATTTTTTTCAAATTGTCTTTCACCGTCAATTAATCACGGAGACACAATTCGTTGTCGATGTGTGAAAACCAACACAACGCAGCTGCAGTAGCAGTCCGGTGACCTGTCAATAGAGCGAATTCGGGAGACTCACTGGGTTGAATGACGGTTTATTCGACGGTTTTTCCCTCAAAGGCCGCAAACCGCAAATCTAGCTCTGTCTGAACGAGCCTTGAACGGGCCTTTAGTCGTTATTTTAAATCGTTGTGATTTGTCTTTCAGCTATCAATTTACGAAGTATTTTCAGTTTACAGAAGCAATACTAGTAGCAGTGTCACAACACTGCTTATTAAGCGTCTGAACGGTTTGTGCCACGGCATTGATTTAGCCCAGATTTCGCTCTGCTCCTCGGCACTAATGTCATCATGTGAACGAGGCTTAACCAGCTAGCTCGGCAAATACAGCACATTGGCAATTTATCAAACTTGGAACATAAAAAATTTAGATGCATTTTCAAAAAAGCCATTGACTCTCTTAACTATGTCACTTAGAAGGAACTCAGGGCCAATCTTTCAAATATCTCGAAATACCTCGAGATCTCGAAGACGTAATCCCGGGATTTTTAATCTCGGAAATAGGGTCGAGATCCCGGGATTGTAAACCCTAGTCGTATAGCCGAGGCCGCATAGCGATGATTGTTGCCGGCTCTGGGACGGCATCAACGAAATAATACCGCATAGCATTCACTACAATACCACATATGAATCAATAGCTTCAATTCAAGTATGCCTCCATGCACGAACAGGCAGGGAGTACTAAAAATAGATATGACTACCGGGAGGTTGCACGCGCGCTGAGTGAAGGAATAGCTGGAGGCCGATGTTATTGTCTCAAGTCACCTTCATCTGTGATTGCTCTTTGTGGTAAGAACAACACTTGAGGGCATGCGTATAAAGGCGAATAGCAGCTCATTCCATTTGTTTCGTCATTGTCACCCATATCATCATGCCAAGGAAATGCAGTGTTGAAAAATGTAAAACAAACTATCTTACATCACAGACATCTTCTAAAACGCCTGTATATCGTTTTCGCAATATAATCAACGCCAGAAGGCTTCTAATTTGATCTTTTCTAAATTGTGATACTTCACAATGTTGACAGTATAATGTATCAATCTTATTATCGATATATTTTTTATTTTCATGTACGTATCGCATATAACCTTAGTAACGTAATACAAACCGTACTTAATGGCATCGATAAAGTATTCATTTTATTATCATCAGGAATATCTCATAAATTTTAAAATCGAGGGAACTGAACTATTCAAATATCTTCAATAAAGAGAAAAGGCTCACAGTTTTCGTATTTCATATATTTATGTAACATAACACAACAAATACATCGAGGATGAATTGTACATAAATAATAATACACCTAATCAGAACTCATGATCGTCACGATCTTCCGGAAAGTTTGCTCAATTTTCTCTCAGAATCGTCCTTTGTCCGATGTAAATCATTGACTTTTCTTACAAAACCTTTGAAAAATACATTGGATAATCTGAAAAAGATGTTGTCTTTATTGTTCTTGTCAAATAAAAATGCGTCGTGAATATATGAAAAACACTTGACAAAATGTTTTGTACACTTTGTATCATCGGGAAATGAACTGAAGAATGCGTAACACAGAAGGACTAAATTAAACAATTCATTGGTGGGAAATTTGAGTTTCCCTCTGGATACTAATATTAAAAATTCACTGTCCTGTGATACAGATGCAGAGTCATCAGTCCGGTCTGGAAGATTCTCTTTTTTACTTATGTAACCTGAGACATAAAAAAGAGCATTACGTTCTGAATTTGATAATTTGTCGACCATGGCATGAATATCATCTATGATGTCCAACTCATTTTCACTTATTAGAGAATTACAACAAGTATCAGAATGATTGAAGATGTCGGTGCAATCTACCTCAAGAGTGTGGAATAAGGAAAGTATTCTGAATTTCGCTGCGATGAGAATCTGCTCATAGGATATTTTGTACAAACCACCGAACATTTGACGATATATACCGAACTCACCCTCTAGGTCATCACTCTGTAGATTTCCTAAAAGAATATATTCGACATTTTGATCTTGTAAGAGGGTTTCAGATAAATCAACAATGCCGTCGAGAGTCTGTATCAAGCTTGAACGTGTCTCTTTTGTTAGAGTAGTTTTTCGAACTTTTCCTAACACTGGCGACATATTGTTGAACATATCTCTCACATCTCTAAGAAAAGAAAGTTGCGAAATAGATGTCACAGGCTTTCTATCATTGTCATTCATATGCAAATACGCAGTCAAGCTTTTGTTGTTCAAAATCTTCCACATGCGTAAGATGTTAAAGATAAACGATGCTGTTTCTTGTTTGTCATCTTGTGCTAACGCAGCTACAGTTTTATCATTGAAAATCTGGGTAACTAAACCTACATTTTGTTTCTCAAAAGAAGTCGGATAAACTGCTTTTTCAGTTATTGCGGTTCTTCTTATAGTAGCTGTAAGCTCTAAATTGTGTAGTTCCTTTATATCTGACCACTTTGCTGACATTTCTTCTGTTTGTCCTGGAGGAACAAATTTCAAAGTCTGAGTTTTTTCTGTTATCCAATTGTTACGGATACTCTTTAACAAATGTACGCTATCAAACAGCAAATACAAGAACCTGGTCTGGTTGTTTGGATGGGGAATCTTGAAAGATGAAGCTGACTCAAAGTTATCAATAAGTTTCTTATGCAATTTTCTATTTACCGATAAGTTGTCACTCATGATCCCTCTGACTACAACCCCAGCTTCTTCAACCTGCCTGATTATTTGCAAGAATACCCGCATCAAAAACTCTGCGTCAAGTTTATAAACAGGAAGGAAACGAACTATCAATGATTTACCGCCGAAAATAGGTTTCAACATAAATGCCAGTACTGTTCTGGCCAATTTTTCCGGGAAATCAACGGAATATCCTACAACGTGCCCCCATCTAAATCTCAAGGATGGTTTTGCATACACTTCATCGAACAGAAGGATGCAGATACTTTGAAACTTTGATACATTACTCGCATACAATTCCGTCAAAAAACTAGTCAAAGCTTCTGATCCTACTGTCTGAGAATCTCCTAGAGCACGTGTAAGTGTTATTGGATGAGGAAGACACAAGACATTTCGCATCAAACGATATGCACTACGACTTACCAAGTAAAATTTCATACCTTGAATTGTGGTGTACGAGGAATATCGTCGATTTTCTGGTGAAGTACAATTCAGTTGTAGTTGCTCTAGTAAAAATTCAAAATTTGCACTTTCACAATCGATGATCTTAATGATATTCAACAACTTTTTAGTTACAGCAGTAATTTCACAATTTAATTCTATTTTCGAATTTTTCACGTGGACGATGGCAGCATCAATCTGTGACCAGCGAGAGATCTTCATTTGAAATCCGAGCACATTTCTCAGATCATGAAAAGAGACTTTTGTGTGTTTTCGGAAACCAGATAATGTGAAATCACTCCTAATAATCAAAGAATATTCAATTTCCTCGAAGTTGGAATCGAAAGAAAGTAAACGCACGAATTCATCAGATTTTATGACGACGATATCACGATACTCCTTTTGAGTGACTTCGTGGCTGAATGTGCTGAAGTCTAAAGGCAGCAGGTCTTGTTCTTCAAATTGAGGAAGTTCGTCGTATTCAGTTCTTGCTGATGCAGATACACGTCTTGAATGAATTTCTCGGCGCTGTTCTGAGACAGTTCGACGTTGAAAGCTATCTGGGCAACCAGGAAATATCGAAGGTGGATCGATAGGAACATCCCGGCCAAATAGCTTCTTCGTGGCAGTATTTTGTGGCCAATGCCTACGGCATACACCCATATGTCTTGTAACGTTGTGAATGGTATTCGGTAATGCAGCAATCCATCTCCTTGACTCATCTGGATCTACCGGAAAACGATATACAGGCGTTTTAGAAGATGTCTGTGATGTAAGATAGTTTGTTTTACATTTTCCAACACTGCATTTCCTTGGCATGATGATATGGGTGACAACGACGAAACAAATGGAATGAGCTGCTATTCGCCTTTATACGCACGCCCTCAAGCGTTGTTCTTACCACAAAGAGCAATCACAGATGAAGGTGACTTGAGACAATAACATCGGCCTCCAGCTATTCCTTCACTCAGCGCGCGTGCAACCTCCCGGTAGTCATATCTATTTTTAGTACTCCCTGGCACAGGACAGGGTATGATCAAAAACAAATTCTAGGGGCGATTAAAATGAACAGAAAAAACCTTTTCGATATTTGATATTGAAGTGAAACCTCAACTGATGTCGCCCTTGCTCTTTTATTTACAATTTGACTTATAAGTGGTAAGACAATTGATTGGCCATTAACACTTTCAAGATCCAATTTGTATAATCAATATCAACTGTTGTCATAAATATTGTCAATTAGCAGCTACCAGATTTTGCTAAACCCGCTTTTTGCGCACCGACTTCATTAGGATTCGACTTTGCTAAGTTACGTTAGTTTGCAATCACTTAAATGTTGTATCGTAGATATCATCATATCGAAAATACCGCATACACAAGCATGATAAACTGCGAAAATTGCGATATTCCAAAAAAATTTGTATGGGTCAGACATGGGACCTCTACATCGTAGCCGTAGCCAAAAAAATCAGTTTTAATAGTAGCCCAGCTGCTATTCGAAAAGATACGGCACCAATATTTAAAATTTCAATTAATATTATTATTATTTACAATTATTTATTATTTATACTATTTATTATATATTTATTATATTATAATATCAAAATTCCCTCTGAGCAGCATTATTGTTAAATTTAACGAGTTAAGACAAATTCGTCTATGTAGCCGAGGTTGCTTGGTTGATAACTCGATGAGTTAATTTTTACTTATATTTCGGCTGTCACAGCCCTTTTCAAAGTATAGAGCAGAAAATTAGTAGAAATTTCTAATCTATACTTTGAAAAAGGGCTGTTACAGCCGAAATATAAGTATAAAATTAACTCATCGAGTTATCAACCAAACAGCCTCGGCTACCTAGACGAATTTGTCTTAACTCGTTAAATTTATATTTATTATATAGCAATTATTTATTACAATTATTTCAATTATATTTATTAATGTCAATTAACCATTTAATATTTCAATTACACCAATATGCAATTATTTGACATCAACACTGCAATTAATTTTTAACATCCCCTTAGCCAACAAACAGCCTGTTATGCAGTCCTTCAGCTTGCTCAGTCATTCTCGATGCCACAAGCAAGTTTGAGCCATCTCGATGCCACAAGCATGTTTGAGCCATCTCGAGCCACTGTAGTCAGAACACAGCGTCGACGGCTATAGTAGAATTCAGAGCTCAAATTGTTTAAATCTGAAGATATCTTTCTGTGAAGTAGAGATTGTAAGCCAAAAATGTTTTTTAAAAAAATTGTTGGGATTAGAGATATTTCAGGACACTATTTCTAATTCAGCTCATCCTCTGCACCATCTGACTTTACCCATAATGACTTTTCCCGATAAGTTTCGTCTTCCGAGTATGACTGCATTGTGTAACAAAAGGTTTATCATTAGCATGCAATAACTGTTAAGCAGTTGCTTTCCTTTATAATTAGTTACTTAATTTCTTTAAGCTTACTGAGCGTTGTTAAGTGCATGCTCATTATATCTTCAGACTGTGAACCCTCATTTGTGCACCTAACGATTTTTATCATTGGGGTGTAGTAACTACAAAGGCATGTCTTTACTTACTTACCTGCTTGTTCTTTCCTAAGTTTGCATCCTTGACATAGATTTTGCAACAGAATTATTTGTCACTATTTTAAGTTTCTTTCCTCGAAAACATTTCTGTTGGATTCTCCAATTCATTCGTAATGCTATACATAATGTTCAGTACTGTAAAAGGTGAGCACTTCTATAGACAGAAAGACTGAATTTGATTCCTAGCCATTTTCTTACTAGATCACTAATAACTGAATAATGTGCGTACTAAGTGACGTTTATGATTCTGTTCATGAGTCGTCTACACAGGACGTCAAAAGCAACATTTCAAGCTCTAAAGGCCGTATAACATCACCTACTTGTTATGTGTTCAATGTCATAGTTAAATGGTCAATAAACTGTTCATATCAATGATGAAATTTCGAACGCAAGAGATAACAGTTAAACACGCACATGAACATGTAATACGGATAAGGGATGAACCTAACTGTCGAAAAAGGGATGAAATGGCATAGACTATTATGAAAGTGAATGTAAGTGTGAAGACGCAGAAGTTGAAAAAGTTCAAATGGAGACAATCTGATTGAATGTTACAATTGTGAGCAGGAAGATCTATGAATACTGTATTCATAGAGATATTTGGTATGACGTTGCAGTGCAACAACTTCTTGCATTGTTGGCCTTTATGCACATGTTTGCGTTTCAAACGACGTTCGAAGCGCAACACGCAGCACGTAGGTGATGTGACACGGCCTTTAGTTGCTTAACCGCCCGTAGCACGGTAGCAATAACTGCAAAATTGTGACGATGTTTCAATTTATCGTTAAGCTCCACTGATGCTGATTCTGACATAAAAAATTCCATTTGGAATAATATTGTGAAAGACGATTTTTTATCGCCCTGATATCAATCTGAACGAGGTGATTTTATTTGAATTTATCGTTATAGCCGAAGTTATCGTGCTGGTGTGAACCCGTCTTTAATCTTCAGTGACGAATAATCATACTTTCACAATATCCATGAACTCTTCATAATCCGAAACAACAATATTTGATATGCTCAGCATTTCCTCATCAAATACTTGCCATTCTCATTAAGTGTTCTTGAGAAATGAATAAATTGGAAATTTTTGAAAATAGAAGAACATCTGTGATGATTGCTCAGTCGTATAGTTGTTGAATATTCCCTCCATTAGTTCTAAAGCCAAATCCCTAAATCTATTTACGAAAAGTAAGCTCGAAAATTTATAATTGTGTTGTTGTCTTGTGAATTTGTCAAAGTTTCATCAATGAGAGACAGTATTGAAACCTTCCTATTTTTATTCTCTAATAGAGACGGAGCGCTTCACTGAAGTCAGTCATGTGATTATTCTCAGGACATCAAACAAGTTTTGTCTACATCTGTGTTTATTTGCTACATCATAATAGAAAATGTTAATTAAGCTAGTGTGTTGTTTAGAAATCGGCAAGAAAAGGGATGAATATTTACTTCGATGTTAAATTTGAGACATGCAATACTTGCTCTCTCCAGATAACCACAAGATTGGCATACAGAAAAATAAATGATTTTGCTATTTTATTACGGAGGCGGTCATCCTTCAAAATTGTGATGCTATATTGATGCTGTGGTTGCAACAAATTCGATTTAATTAATTTAAGTTTGTCCTACTTTACTTGTCTTCCACATATACGAATTTTGAACTACTGAACTTTCTTTCAACAAAGCATTCTTTCAGTGAAATGTCAATTTGAGATCAGGATTGATCTTTCCAAGACATTTCACAACGGTAATATGAATTTTACTACTCACAACTCTTTAAATCATAAGCGCAAACTTTCAAACTTTCATGATTTAATTCGAGGATGGCGGCTAAAACGGATAATCATTGCTTAAAAATCGATTAAAACGAGGTGCGATTAGGGTTACAAAAGGGCGTGTTTAAAACCATGTTTCCTTTTAATAGTCTTCAAATAACGATTTTCTATATAAGATTTACCTATGCAAAGCAATAAGTATCAGCTTCAATAATATGTTTCCAGCTTTTGTAGGTGTGCTTTTGATGTTAATATGGACTTGATAATAAGTAATTGCACGTTTACGCAAACATCTTCAGTACGTAAGACGCACATGGGTAAAAGGCAGAGTGTGAACGTGAAAGTTCACAATTTTCGTAAATTTTAACTGAACGAAGTTCTCGATTTTAAGAATGGACGTGAACTGAACGTCGTTCAAAATTTTCGTGAACTTTCATTCACTGGCAAGAGGCTGGATTACCACAGATTGCATTTTAATAAATAAAATTTGACCTCAATTGAATTGTTTCATTGCTAGAAGGACAAAAATAAGTTTTAAGGAAATGTTTTATTCAAAACTGCTTTTAAATCTAGGTTTATAAACATGGTTTTAAAACTGTAGTTTGTCCATTGTTCAAAAATAGGCTATTGTTTTCAAATATGGTTTACAAAGCACTCTTTTGAATATGACTTTTATACTCTGCTATAAACATGGTTGAAGAAGATTGTTTTTAAACATGTTTTTCGGACCGTGCTTCCAAAAATGCCTTTAATAGCATTTCAATATTTTTTGAAAATGTTACTTTGAAAAGTTGTGCTTGTAAACAATAACTGAGATCACAGTGGTTAATGAGTATGCTGATAATCTAGACATGCAACTTAATATACTTAATGCTATACTATCGGTATCACACGTGCTTTATTTTACACAACAAAGCAGTTTTGAGGTTGCCGACATGTCTTATAGGATGTTCAATTGAAAGTAGCTGTAGAAAACAGCAATAAAAACACGATCTTTATTTGCATGTTTAACTATAGGAGTAATTTTATTTGCTTTCAAAGATATGCTAAGAAAATGCAAATGTGTGACACTGTCTTGAACCGGAGTTAAAATCTCATTATAGTTGAACCCGATCTCTTTGTGTGTCAAGCGCTTGGCCTATCGACCTTTTGGTCTAGATGATGAGCTCCGAAAGCATCATTAGAAGTTCAAAGGAAGGGCCCTCGGACGAAAAGTATCACAACGCCCCACATACGGTCTGACCATGTCAGCAACGTCCAAGCTCCCGATGGGGAGTAGTAAGTAACGTCAAAGCTTCATCATCTGCGTCTGTTTAAACTCAGTTTTCTAGAGTGTCTTTCCTGTCAGAGTAATGTTCAGTTGATCAAAGAGCTAATGAACATACGCCCTATTGATAAAAAAACAATTAGCGTATTTACAAGAACTGAACTCGCGAGTTGTACGATGATTTTTCCACATACACTCAACAGAAGCTAAAAAAACCCCTCTGCAATTCTCTTCTGCTAGAGAAGAAAATCTCGTCTGCGAAGCTTCATGAACAGAGATCAACCATCTCGCGATCGGTGGCTGTCAGAGACGCACACGGCGCATGTCAGATGAACTAACTAGACCCTTTGTTGGTCTTATTCGCATGTTAATATTGAACATCAAAGGTCAATTGATGTATAATGAACAGATCTATAAATGAAATCAATCAACTTGATCAAACTGGTCTTGGTCTTGACTCTTGAGTTGATCATGGTGCGTCACATGACTAAAGAAGAAAGGTTACGGGCAGTTGGGATGGCTGAAGCAGGGAGCTCTTGTAAAGCCGTTGTCCGTTACTTTGGTCGAGCTCCGAAAACAAATCGTGAGCTTCTTGCAAAGTGGAGGAGAACTGGGGATGTTCTTCATGGCAACTGTGGGAGAGTCGACGGGCCGACCGACGCCTAGCACGGGACAATCGAACTCTTCCGGCCACTCTACTTAGGTTAATGTGGGGTGAGAAGGGCCACCTCGCCCAGATTCTCAGCTCGGACACGATTAGAGCGCGTCTCCGACAGTCCGGTTTGCGATCCAAAAGGATGAGGAAGCGGTTGCAGCTTAGCCCTGCCCACGTAGCAGATAGGGAGCGATGGGCCATGTAACGAGCACACTAGCGTATCCAGCAGTGGAGAAAAGCTTCAAAAGCGACGGCAGAGTACGTGTTTGGAGAGGACCCGGTCAAGTATTCCAGTCGGATTGTGTCCAGATACACGAATCACAAGGCATCTCCGTCCATGTCTTGGCTGGAATCGCGTTGAACGGGAGGACGGAACTCGTTGTGCTGGACAAGAGTGTGTCGGGCGAGGAGATATTGCAACAACACTTCGTCCCCTTCGCCAATTCAAAGTTCGGCGGGCTGCAGCATTACATCCTACAAGACGACAATGCGCCACTGCACTGAGAGGCTTCTGTTCGTGAGCTGAAGGAGGAGCTGGGTATCCGAACTCTCTGATGGTACTCACAAAAGACTAATGATAGAATTCCTTGCATGAATCAGATAACGGAATCCTAAATTACATGCATAATATAGAATAACATGATTTTAGCCGATAAACATTCATGCAGACATGTGCTACCTTCAGATGTTTTATTGAATTACTTAATCATAATACATTTGATGTATTGACCTTTGTTGTGCAATATTAGCATGCGAATAAGACCAACAAAGGATCTAGTTAGTTCATCTGACATGCGCCGTGTGCGTCTCTGACAGCCACCGATCGCGAGATGGTTGATCTCTGTTCATGAAGCTTCGCAGACGAGATTTTCTTCTCTAGCAGAAGAGAATTGCAGAGGGTTTTTTTTTAGCTTCTGTTGAGTGTAGTTAACACCGCTTCTATTCGAGAGCACATTGTATGGAAAAGTAGAATCTCTGTCCATCTTTTGTTCTTCATTTTCCTAGATCATAGATAGATATCATAACAACTTAATGAGTCGCCTTTTTTAAATGTGCAATAACGATAAATCTCAAGTAAATAGAGGGGAAGCAATAGAATTGTAAAAATGATGCTGAGACAGAACCTTGACCAAAGAGGTTTTCAAAAAAAGTGCGAACATTGCAAACGATGCCCGTGTAGTGTGAGTGCACACAGCTTTTGTATCAAAGCACAACGCGCGTCTTATGACGTGAGGGCTTCCAACCCCTTTACGAAAAGTCACTGTCGTGTTCCACAACAATGAATCGAAGAAGAAGCGACAGCATAACCGTCGAATAATTGAAGTAGAACATGGTTCCTTCACCCCCACTTGATTTTTCTCCCTATGGTGAATGTGGAAAGGAGGCCAGCAAAGTGACTTGCAGTCTAGCTGAACATCTAGCAGAAAAGAGATCCGAGCAAAGCCACTCAATTGATCCAAACAAAGATCTCCTTTCAACTTGTGAAATGTGCGGTGTTATGCCTTCAAGGGTCTCATGGGAAAACCTACTTTCAGATCTTGATAATGTTGAGATCTGGAATGCTGTTGGTAATTTGAGCAAATTTGAACGACTTTTTTACGATAATCTTTTGTACATCACTTTTTGTATGGTTATGCCGTGAAGATGTTTGCCGAAAATATATTTCCAACTTTGTAAAAATAAAAAAAATAACAATCCAATTATTATTCATTATTGCTAAGTGATATGTCTCAAGAGAAGTTAAAGCATTGAAATAACACAATAATCAGGGCAAATTAAAATAATGAAAGTTAGAGGAATCAAACGAAAAAGAATTCAAATTCCAATGCATGTAGCGACATTGATTTGATATGCATGCTTTTTCAATTATCAAAAGTATTTGGAGAAAAAATGATACAAGGCAATTAGTCAATCAATGAACAGAAACATTACCAATAAATGCTGATGAAAATGAATGTATTAAAAACTGATTCACCGCAGTCAAGAAACTACTGGCTTCATACCAATCGCAGCAAAAGTCAGATACTTCAGCCACTCTCGGTGTGGGTTCTATATCATTTGAAGAAGGATTATGTAATTTTTCATGAATCGGATGTGGAAACTATTCTGATTTCTGAAAAAGCTGATTTCATTAAGTAAAAACTGAAGAATTTGTCGAAGAGTGAATGGCGATATTGGACAAGTTGATGGGCCATTAAATCGTCGGAGAGGTTTTATTGATAGCCTTGACGATCGAAACACCGTTGTTGGAAACAAGAGTGGACAAGCTTCGCGAGTTTAGACCAAAGTGCAATGAAACTGGAAATGTTTGGCTTTCCCACAATCCTCATCAAAGGTCACCGTGATAAATTTTTAAGACATCGATTTGCATGTTATGTTCGACGGATTGTGTACCGGCGTGTGCAGGCAGAGTAAAATCATCAAAATTGTTATAGAAACGTTGGATAATTAATAAAAGCATTTCGAATGAAAACTGCTGCTGTTGGCTTTGACAATTTTAGAACATACAGTGCATTTTTGAAATTTTAAGTTTGTTTGAGGACACCCAATTCATTCGATGTAGTAAAGTATTGGCTGAAGTAATTCTCGATCCAGTACCGACTGTCAATTTCAAAGTACTGAAATATATTTTACAAACATGAAAATTTCAAAATACGTTTACAGAAGAAAACTTCTTAAACTGTATGTAATTTAGTGATTAAGGGACATAGAAAGGAGTAATTATAGAATCTTGGACTGTTAAAAAAAGAACTTCACCATCATATTTGCTAATAAAAACTTACACAAAAAGCGATCATATCAAAGGATGATAGATAAGTCGATATCCACACAAACACATGATTCTGACTGTTATGCTTCCTAGACCAAAACGCTCAATACCTCTCCGCTAATAGCCTTCTTAAATAGTCAAGTTTCAAGTTCCAGCACATACACAGCAACCACTGGGACATATTGTCACAAAAATAAAGGTGAGTGAGGGGGGAAAGGATAAGATAAAGTAAGTCTCTCTACCATAATGAAAAAAGAAGTCAACCATGCAATACTTCGCAGAGGTAGTACATAGGCTTGCATGGCATAAGGGTGTGGTACCATGGTGTTAGAGGTTTATGCATGCAGTAGACATGTGATTATCGTCATCTGGTAGCATGAATGTTCTGGCCCAATTACATCATGGAAGACAACTGAAACATTGTGAGCAAATATTGAAATAAATTGAAAATCTTCATCTCAAAAGATTGTGCAATTTTTGCTGAGATTACGTTCCTGAGATCTAAAAAATACTTGATCAATTTTTAAAAAGTTTCTGTAAATTATTCCTGTGTTTATACAGTAGAGATTTGGTACTTGAGATTGAAATAGGCCTATGTAAGTAGCATGAAACTCCTAAGATATCAAATAGAATGAAACTTTACTGATGAGAAACTTAATTAAGTGAAAATTAGGTTGATTATCAAGCAATAGAATATTCAATACAGCATAATACTTTCAGTCTTCATACAAAAAATTGAAAGCTTATTCTGCTTCTTCCCTCAATTTTCGTGATTTGTAGCTTATGAATTCACAAAATATCGCCGTCATTTTGATGGAATTTTATTTGGTAGACTCCTGAGCCTCTCCATGAGGATTACGGCCGTAATGACAAAGAACAGAGATACACAGAATGTCACAAACACAACGAATACTTAATCACAAGGGACACAGAGATCTATAAGCCACTGACATGACGTCATGCAGGTAGAAACGAAGCAATAACAAATGAACTTACTAAAGGCAGAGGGCACATAACTCACATTGCAAAATAAGATTCAGAATAGGATGCAGCCGTACTCCTCATGAAGAGAGGCCGCGAAAGCGCTCAGGAATCAACCAAGTAAAATTCTATCAAACTGACGGCGATATTTTGTGTATTCAAATTAATTGGACCAGCCTCATTTGTAGCTTAGCCAACTTACTTAACAGCTTTTCTTCCAACAAACTAAATGGATCTCTTAAGATGAGGCACTTGCCCAAATTAGCTATCCGAATGTATTCTATGAAAACATTATAGAATTGATTTTTGAATGGTTAGAATCATAACACTCTGCAAGATTTCAATTTAATTTGTTGGGATTAAATCAATTTTCTTGTGACTTCATGTTTCACTAAATTAACTTTCATTTTTTATCTGAATATTATTACGGACCTCTTGCGCGTATATTGCAGCTAACTATGTGATCATTGTCCCTGAATATGATATTTTACTCGTTCAGTGTCAGGCGGTTTGTGACATGATCAATAATCATTTTCATCGAAATAAATTTTAAAAAATATTAATTCTCCAATTGGTAATGTGACTCAAGGAATTTATGAAATACTATTATTTCTTCTGCATTACCATCATGATCAATCAATTCATCCAGTTGCAATAACTCCTCATAGCCGTGAAGGTGTTGTCTAGGCGAGCGTGGCGTCAGTGGGATGGCTTCTGAAGCCTTATGGGGGTAGCGCCTACCTTAAATCTGGCAGCCCCAGACAGGTACGTAACCCCCGGCTCATCTGCAGGTATGTTTGAGTCGGTTGACTACGAGCGCATGTAAAACAGTGACTTACTGATAATGATGAGAGTGGAAACGGATAGAGGACTGAATTCAGACACGATTTTGGGACATTTGGAGACAAATCAAGGTGTAGTGGTATCCCAGGACCCGGTGCACAACCACAGTGTTCTAGCAGAACCCGTTGTTGAGCCTTTACCTGAACGCATCTTCGTGAAGTGGTCGAAGTCAAGGGACTCGGTATGGAAAGCAATGGACGAAAACTTGTCGCACACATTCGACACGCTTAGAGGAAGTGCATGTGTGAGAGCTGAGAAATTCGCGGCAATTATAAGTGATTATGGCATTATGAAATTCTGTAAGAAGGAGAAACGTCAATCAGGCAGTAAAGAACGGCCAGAAAAAAGCAGTCCCAACAGGCGGCAGCGACGGATTGAGGAGCTCAGGAAAGAAGCTCGGAGACTTCGAAGTCTCAAAAGATCATGCAGTGAAGCGGAAGCAGCTGAAATATGCAAGAAAATATGGCCGCAATATCGAGGTTGGCGAAAGCCGAAAGGAAACTGACTAAGAGAGTCAAAGCAAGGAAAGACAGGAAGCGTTTCATAGAGGATCCTTTCCGCTTTACAAGAGAAACCCTCCAAGAGAAGGCGAGTGGCACCCTCACGATTAGAGTGGAAGAGTTAAATGAAGTGTTGCAGAACACCTATTCTGATCCGAACAGGAATTCTGATGTGCACGATGCGATTGAGCTCGACAGGCCATCAATTTCATCATTAAATTTTGATACTTCAAGGATCAAACTTGTGGAAGATGAAGCGGTGATTCTTAAAGCGAGAGCTAAGTCAGTTGGAAGGCCGAACGGTATTACGTATACAGTCTACAAAAACTGCAAGAAGTTAACTAAGTGCCTATGGAAAGCAGTAGCAAGGATCTGGAGGGAGATCCAAATATTGGTCTGTGGCAGATGGTATAAGGAGAACAATGCAACCATTCTAGGTCAATTCCAACCAATTTCATCGCTGAATGTGGAGGGAAAACTGTTCTTACTTATGATGACGGGGCGTTTGACTAAATTCCTGCTCGCGAACGGTTTTGTCGATGCGAGCATTCAAAAAGCTGGTTTCCCAGGTTTCCCTGGTTGTTTGGAACACATCTCAACAATATGAAATCGGTTGAGGCAGGCGAAGCTTTGAGGCTAAAGATATCCATACCGCCTGGCTGGATTTGGCCAACGCCTATGAATCTGTGCCTCATAGAATCACTCAGTCCGTCTTTGAATATTTTCACGTGCCTCAAAAGTTAGACGAATGCATCACCAGTTATTTGAATACATTCCGTTTCCGTTTCAGCACCAATGACGGCGTGACTAATTTACGTCGACTAGAAGAAGGAATTGCTATGGAGTGTGCTATTTCTCCCATCCTGTTTGTCCTGGTCATGGAAATGATTATCAGGAGTGGCGGCAACAGTAACAATATTAAGGCTTTCATGGACAATCTGACGGTCATAGAACACAATTCCAGGCGTGTCTCAGATATTCTCCAGGTCGGTTCAAGGTGGGGATGATACAGTTAGGCGTGTTCCCAAGGATTATGTGCCTATAACGATTTATGAGATCTCCCTACCCAGAATGGAAATAATCGAAGCCACGGTGAGCAAAATGATACGGAAGTGGCTTGGTGTTCCGAGAATGCTTACCAGTTCTGCTTTGTATGGCAAGAGGAAGAGATTGAGATTGCCGCTAACATCTATTGTGGAGGAATATAAAGTCAGTAAGATTCGGCTGCAGTCTATGTTGACTTTTTCTCGTGATGAGGCTATCTGCTCAGATCCACCTCAGTTGAAAGTGGGCCGAAAGTGGGATGTGGCGGAAGTCATGTAATTCATCAGCTCTATGGCAAAGCACAGAGAGGTGATGGGAGTTGTCCAAAACGGCAGGAGAGGTTTTGGTATGAAAAAGAGTGAGAAATTTTGGTCAGAAATGAGCGAAGGTGACCAAAGAAGGAATTTACGAGGGAATGAGGTGCGAAACTTGGAAGAAAAGAAGAGACTTGCCCTGGCACTGGCAGTGCAACAAGGGTATCAAGGAAGATGGCTTAACTGGGAAGTTGAAGATCGCAAGATCTCATGGAACGATTGGTGGAACATGGGCTATTGGCAGTTGAAGCGGAAGCTTCAATGAACCTATGATGCGTTTCCAACCCCCGCTAATTTGGCACGATGGGGAATTCGCACGGACCCTCACTGTCACTTGTCTGTACTGCTGTCAGTTGCAGGTATGCCAATCTTCGCCATATCCTCTCTGGTTGTCATGTGGCACTGCAGAGAGGATGGTACATGCACCGGCACGGTTTGGTCCTGCAAGAGATTGTGGAAGCAGTCTTCTCGCATGCAGTGATACCTCCTAGGTATGTAACGGAAATTGACTTTGAGCCGAGTGATCAAACAAAGAGACGAAGGTCTCCTCTTGTGTTTCGATCTGTTCCGCTGAAGTGGGAAGTTCGAGTGGACAGACAACTGCGAGGTGAATTGTCCCTATCTGACCAACGGCCTGACCTAGTGCTGATCGATGCGGTAGGGAAGAGAATGATTATGGGCGAGCTAACCATTTCCTGGAAAGAGAATGTTGAGGATGCCCATAAGGGGAAAGCTGCCAAGTATGAGGAACTTGCCGAAGGGGTTCGGAAGCAAGGGTGGAAATGTGAGCTCATGCCCTTTGAAGTGGGATGCCGCGGTTTCGTTGCTCCATTGGTGAGGAAATTTCTTGCTGAAGCCGGTGTTAAAAGCGTAAAAATCACCATCAATAAGTTGAATGCAAAGCCGGAAGAAGGTATCAGCTTTGTGTTAAGGACCTGGGGGCAACGAGCTGTTGCGGACCCACCATTCTGAGCTAAATGGGTCGAAATCTCGGTGACAGATGGCGCTCAGCTGATGACTCAGGTCCTTTTTGGGTGCAGCAGTTTCTGTTTCACATAACCTCCGAGCTAATTTCTCCAAAACAGTGAGAAATTGCAAATCTCACAGTAGGTGCTAGGAAGCAACAAGAATTCATTTAATGAAATCGAAACTGTGTGCACATTGGGGATTGAATACAGTACTGAGTTGCTACTCTACCTAACACAATATTGCCTTATGTGAGTATTCTTTATTATTTTAAGTCATGAATGAATATAACTGATGTATAATAATGTATTAAAATACACACCAGTATATCAATATCAAATGAGTTCAATAAGTAGTGC
The DNA here is from genome assembly GCA_907163375.1 of Prostheceraeus crozeri. Taxonomy (NCBI): domain Eukaryota; kingdom Metazoa; phylum Platyhelminthes; order Polycladida; family Euryleptidae; genus Prostheceraeus; species Prostheceraeus crozeri. The sequence goes on along the minus strand of CAJQUW010006592.1, from coordinate 75,611 downwards.
GTGGAACTTCTATAAACACTGAGGTTATTAAAATATTCGCCCTTTCGCTTAACTCACTACAATGTCAAAGCTCTGTCCGAATGTCATGCGCATCTGTCAGAGGAGATACATGATCTGATTTTGGCAATCCTCTCTCATCATATCACTTTGACATCGTCATTCCATCATCAGATAAATAATATTCAATACATGGACAGTTTCATAGGAACTCTTTTAAGGTAAACTCTCAATGAACTAGAGTTTGTGAAATTAAATGAGTTTGTAGCACTAGCGAAAGTTCTTGAAAGTTCATGATTAATTGACTTCGTGAATAGATGAAAACCATTCAATGATGACTCACATTAATCTACATTCACCAATATTCAGTTGCAAAAGTCTACATTAAAATATGCTCTGATGCACATTGACATACCCAGATGAATACCTTTAAATATTACTTTTCAACTTATATTTTACTTTTATTTTTAAGTTTGGCTGCGAATCCTTTAACTACTGAACATTTTCCAGCTGAAGTGATTTAACACATTGAGAAGCACTAAAAAATATTGGCTTGTGCATTGAATACTGAACAAGCGCATATGCTACAAACGCTAAAATAATGCAAAAAGTTTCAATTAAATAGCAACAGGTCCATTTATCTTATGTGTTAATATTCAAGCGAATGTTGCAATTCAAAGCTCCGCTACGACATAGGCAAGTAATCATTACTAAATAGCTTCAAATATTGCATCACTTGAAAAATTGACAAATTAGCAATAATAGATCCACAAATCGATACCTCATCCATCGATTAAAAGGATAAAACAAAGAAAATAACAAATAATCACTTAAGATTGATTAAAACTAGAATATTCATTGAGGTTAACATGAATTGAAACTTTTCATGTGGTGGTGAATACTCTACCATTAATCACATGAGAGTTTCCAGTAATGTCAAGCTGCTACAATGGTAATATAAATATTAGGAAAATTCGCAAAGCCTGACGATCTTACCAAGCATGATAATGAGAGTCTAAACAATAAATGCAGAACGCATCTTCAGCAGCATGATTAGCGTTTCGGATAACTAGTAATCCGTCTCGGTTGAAAATTGATGTTGAAGACAGACAATCGTTCTCAATTGCTGCATTCGTCAAAATACAAATGTAGTTTGATTTTATGAATCTTAAATAAATTTGCATAATTCTGCATTGATGTGTCTAAAAGGTCAATGAAAAACAGGAGAGGCAGTCTACAAATAAGACAAATGATACTAACAAGAAGACAATTGACTTTAAAAAAGAATTATTGTCTATCATTATCATTATCACCATCATTATTCGTCCCACACGACTGAAACACGTAAGAGTCACGAATAATTTTATTAAAAGCAAATTTCCTCTCGAAGATCAGTAATAGCACGAGTATTCAACAATGATAGTCAACATTTGCGTTGTATATCACATAGATATCAACACTAAAAGCAGACGATTTCCTCTCTAAAAATTGCGAAGATCGCAAATTTTCAAGCTTAATATCCAAGGAGGAATTTTTATTACATTATTAATATATGCATGTATAAGCCAAATAAGTGACATATGTTGGGGTATTTTCCTGCTTCCCTTGTGAGATAGGTACAAAAAACGACATTTTTCACAATTTTTACTATTTCTCATGCTACTTAAAAGTCAATGATCTACGAATGGTCATTCTAAGCGCATTTTACAATATCGCCAAAGCCTTCAAAAAGTGCTACTACCACATCAAAGTGTGCATTGCCCTTCGTGAAAATCTCTTGAGTTCGAATGTTCCTAAGGACAAGATGCCTCTTCCCTATCAAAATAATTAATATATATTATATTATTATATTATACATATCATATAATTACACTGTCGTTGTGGAGCAACCTACATAGGAAAGAGTGGACGGGCCCCCAGAGTTCATGCAAACGAACATCGGTGCGATACGAGCATTCTTGCAGGTGTCTTGTGATGCTGGAGGATGCATCTTTTGTTAATCACAGTCACCTGGAACTAGCAGTGAGCCACTTCGGAAGGTCTTCACTTGCGTGAACTCTGGGGGACCGTCCATTCTTCCCTATGTAGGCTGCTCCACAACCACAATGTAATTATATGCCAAATTATTTTGACAGGGAAGAGGCATCTTGTCCTTCGGAACATTCGCACTCAAGCGATTAACATGAACGGCAATGCAGACTTTGATCTGGTAGTAGCACTTTTCGACGGCTTTGTCGTCATCCCTATGACCATTCGTATATCATTGATTTTTAAGCAGTATAAGAAATAGTAAAAAATGTGAAGTAAATTATAGTTCTGTAATGAATACAGATACTTCAACATTTATCTGAAGCCTTCCATAAGCTTAGCTGGCAGTAGAAAATATGGACACGTAATTTCTAATAAAATACAGCTAAATGTTTAAACATTAACGACTATCACGACTCTCGACTTTTTATGGTGTGTTAAGTTAATACTGCGGTTAATGACATGACCTTGAATCAATTTCCACTTTAAGCAGTCTAAAATGAACAATTTATATCTAGTGTCTTCATATGCCCCTATTTCGTGTGATTTTCAAATCCTGAAATATAAACGTCTGTCAGTGTTATTTTTAAAATTTGAGATAACCCACATTTCTTAATGTAACGATGACAGATATTTGTCCCAGTAGAAATCATGACGCAAACCAGATTAACAACAAATGATAATTTTAACTGCGAACGAAGTGAAGCGATGAATTCACACGTGATGTCAATGATCATCGTGTAAATTCATTCCCAAAGTCAGCTATGACGTGGTATGGCAGATAATTATTAACAATAATGTAAAAATAGTCAGTTTTACACTGCATCAAGGAGTATTTTCACATGCATATTCTCATTCAATTGGTATTGATCAACAGACAATCCATCTGTTAGCAATACGCACAGAATTAGATTGTTTAGGCGCATCACTTTGCTAGAAGTTCACACTGATTCAAACAGATGGCATATGCAGGAACTTACTAAGTGGGCAAAAAGAAATTTTTAATACCTTGCAGAGATAAGAAAGATAGCCGTGCGTCGCTTGCAGATTGCTATGAATTCCTTCAAAATGCTCCGGTCGCCACGATTCCTTCAGATTCGAAGAATTCAGATCATTGCGCAAAAATTTTCTCGATGATGTTGGGTCATCCGATCATTATTATAAAAGTTAGCAGGCGCACAAAAAAGTTCACAAACGTCTATGTAGAACTTGACATCGACTGTGTCTCTTTGCTGTGTGATCCGGTAGATAACAGTCATTGAAACTTCGCACAATTTGGCGTGTCTAATGTTGAACAGGCTGCTTATTGTTCGATTGCTGTGGTATTATGTCAGCAGATTGTGCCATTTCATGAACGTTGCATGTTCCAATGTTTCCTTTCTAGTAGAACAGAAGAAGAGACGACCTGTCTAATTCTGTGGCAATACGAGCTTAATGATCAACAGTAGCGTGCGGTGGCTTTCTAAATCGGATAGGTTCAGGTAGAAATATGATCCATAGCTTACTTTGACATTATTACTGTAGCCGATAAAATGAGGGTCTCCACATGAGTCTGCGAAGCTTCGAGATGGTATTCGATTCGAGATTCAATTCACTTCCAAATTGTGAATCGAAAGCAATTCTTAAGGTGCGTTGACACATGAAACTTTCTTGGTGCCACCTAACTTGGACGTGTGAACGCTACTGACACTCACGTCTGACACAACATTGCTGACATTTCTAGCAGTTGCTGCAACCCAGTGTCAGTAAAAATATTGCACGTGCAAACGGCTCATGACACTTTCTGAAAAGTGTCAGTAAAATTGAACGAGACGCAACTTACGCTGACACATTTACTGACATTCACACGATCGTGATGGGATCACAGCGACCTGACTTTTTGGAGGCTGGATTTTTTCTTGTTTTTTTTCATTATCACCAGTCTTTATATTACTAATGATGTGCTATTCATAAAGATACTGTGCACCTAATAATTCAATGCATGAGCAGTATTTTGTCGCTGAGAAATGGATTGCCAAGGCATTATAAGTAGCGAAGTTTCTTCTAAAAACATCGATTTCTGCGCGATTACAAAATACATATTTGCATCTTACAAAAGCTGTTGAAAATGTTGAATCAAGATGTTTAATGAAGAACATGAACCATAGAAATCAACATGATGATTTTCCCTCTGATTCATCAAAACAAGTTCAATACTAAATTAGAATATTTCATGATAAAAAACAAAGCAATTTAACTTTTGTTGATATACGATACTCCTCTGAGTATTGTGGAACATCTTACGATCGTATGGTATACCTGACAAATATGTGCGAATTATCCGAAATCTGCATGAAGGAACGGTCTTTAAAGTCAATGTTGATGGAGACCTGTCTGATGAGTTCCCAGTTAACTCAGGGGGAAGTGTTTTGTCTCCTATGCTGTTGACCATCGTGATTGACTTTTTGATGAATAATCGAGATGCATACAGACGGTTTACAGTGGACAGAGGCGAAGCGCTTGGCTGACCTAGAGGACGTTGACGATGTTGTACTTCTGACTCAGAAAATAGAGGAAATGCAAACCATGATTGACACGTTAGCAAGTGTTGGAAAGAGCATTGGACTGAAGATCAACCTCAGGAAGACGGAAGTAATACCAACTGAAGAACTGTACCGGACATGTGAGTTTGAATGGAATACACATCAAGGAGTGCGACACATTCAAGTATCTCGGTTCTGTTGTTCAGAAAAATGGATCTCTCTCGAAGAATTATCGGCCCGTCTCATGAAAGCAAATCAAGTTATGGGTGTGTTCGGAAAAGTGTGACGGTCACGCAGATTCATGATCCACACAAAAGTGTCTCTGTACAGGACGTTAGTGAGATCTGTACTAATATATGGCTGTGAAAGTTGGTACGACAATGAGACCATTTCCCGACGTTTCACTGTGTTCGAGAATAAAGCCTTACGAAGGATCCTGGGAGTGAAATAGCAGTGCAAAGTAACAATTGTTAATATCCGTGAAACAACGAAAGTGCCATGGTTGGATGAAGTGCTAATGAACTGGAGATGACGATGGCTCGGACACACCTTGAGACGGGAGTTACACAGCATACTACGGATACTACTATAAGTGGAAACCAAACGGGTCAAGGAGAAGAGGTCGATCTAAGCTCACTTGGCTGCGGACGATGAAGAAGGAAGCTGCAGAATGTTGGGAGAACATCGAGAAACGAGCTCAGGACAGAGCTACCGTCACAAGGTAAAGCCGTGTAGTTTAAACTACACGGGTTTACCTTAAGTGTCCGAAATTGAATCAGCACATGCTGGTGCACATGTTAGCAAAAGCTCAAGCTTCAAAACTGCTTTAGGCAGAAGTTAGTGATCTGAGAAACCATGTAGTCTGACAGATTTTATTACTTTAGTTTGGTAGAATCGTGTCGTTAAAACGGCAGGGTTCTTCGACACAATATGACACACTTGATGTTGAAATGCACAATTCGAAGCCATGTAGTTTAAACTACAAGGTTTTACCATGCTATCTTTCACAAGTTCTTTGAATTGAATGAATTATTCAAAACCGTCTGGTATAATCCACATGGTTTTGCCTCACAATATTTTACTCTACTTCGTTCATATAAACAAGTTAAAGTAATGTACAGAAGGTTATACCAGGCATGCAATAATAATCACTGAAAATCATCATAAATTTGATTGTTTGTATCTATTACAGATGCACTCGGCGTACATTACAATGGATTATCGTGCTCAAAATGCATATACGCCTATTATGCAGACCATACATACATGTATATATCTTATATGAGGTACATGACATTATTGACACGCTGACATTAAGTTGTAACAAGAAGTATGCTGCTTTTGGGTTAGTGAGCTATACATAACTGTTAGAACGTCACATCACACACATCTAGTCGGCATCACACACTAGTAAATCAAGGCAGCGGAAACATTACTGTCAAATCATTGGTCAAGACCACTCTTTTCCAATCACTCGCGATTTCAAAGCGCAGTGGATCACGCGTGCAGTTGGCAGTTGGTTAGTAAGCTATAGATCCTTAGTGCAGGCTGAGATATGAGTAGCAATAATTACGGACTTCGACAATTGAGACCGGCACTAAAGCAGAGTAAGATTAAGAAGACTTGCGAAGATATACATGTAAGACCAGCCAAAAACAATTCGAGGTTCACAGCGGGAATTGACGATCATGTCAACGCTAGTGAGTCTTCGCATGTGATCCAACTTGTACACCATGATCCTGTGGTCAGCACTTCGCATGTGATCCAACCTCTACAGCATGATCCTGTAGTCAACACTAGTGAGTCTTCGCATGTGGCTCCCTTTGGTTGGACCATCGGTTGATGATTGGGACTATATAATGGATGATTCTGTATTAGATTTACTTCAACAGGGCTATCTTAAATTTCTTGAATGATGACGACGACACAGGAAAGGCCGAAATGCATGATTGTCTAATTTGGTAATTTCTAATGAAGAACAAAATGCTAACTCAGTAAGCACGAGCTCAATAAAAAAACGAAAGTTAGATAAATTTGCTTTGAAACAAGCGATTGATAGCTCTTCTTGCTCCCACAATAAATTGTCAAGCAGATGTAAAGTTTGATTTATGAAAATGTTGATTTTGATAGAAAATTAATTATTCACGATCAATATTGGTCGAAAGATGTTCAAGGCAGACGTGATTTTTTATGTGAAATGTGCGACTGTGAAATCCAAAGATATCAACTTAGGTAGGCCTACATCGCGCACTCGTAATATCAAAAGAACTTTCAAATATTTCATATCCAACAAGCTTGTCTGCAAGCAATTCTTTTTGAGAACTTTGGTTTATTCAAATGACTCAGCTATATTATCGGTCTTTGATAATATGGATCCTGAAAGCTAAGGTGAGAACTGTTGAGCTCCACCTGACAAGCGTGGCAAGCACGATCCATCAAACAAGATTTCGGATGAGTGTAATTAATCAATTATCGATTTTGTGAATTCTCTGAATCCAAGTGTTTCGCATTATAGACCAAATCATGCGCCGAATCGTCGCTACTTGCCGTCATATTTATCAATAGCTTCTCTTTATAAAATTTTTTGTGGACATATGAATGAAAATACACGCACATGTTCCAAATCGCATTTCGAGAAAATATTTCATTCGATAAACATATCGTTCTCTACTCCAACAATTGATGCCCGCACCATTTGTGAAGTTCATAAGAGCCTGCATCATGATTATTTACACGAAAACTGTGATATCACTTCTCACATAGAAAGAAATAGTGTCAAGAGAAAGCATGCGTGCTGATTCCAATCGAGCATTCAAATCTGACGGAAAGATTGTATGTGTAGCGGTAGACATGCAGAGGATATTGCATATACCTAAACTTTCAACGAAATCATCTTTCTTTTCAAGGAAGTTGAATTTTTTTAATGAAACCTTCCCGTCGGTCAACGAAAAAGGTTATGCAGTATGCGCTCTTTGGCATGAAGAGGAATCCGGTCGAACGGCAAGTAATATTGCCACTGCCTATATTACATTTATTTTGAAGTTTGCTCGAGATGCTGAAGAAATAATTTTCTTCTGTGATAATCGTAATTCACAAAACAAAAACTACATGCTTTTTGGATCACTAATCATAATAGTAAATGACCACAGGATTAAGGCTAGAACGATAAGTATAAAATATCTGGAGGTGGGACATACACACATGTCAGCAGACGATATTCATGGCAACATTGTAAAAAAAGTTGAAATCCCACGACAACACTTATGATTTTGAGGATTATCAGAGTCTCATTTTGCAATCTCATCATGGCATTCAGGTCTTGACACTCACCCATGAGGACATGTACAAATTTGAATCTTCCTCGCTAAAAAAAGCTTCCCCGATTTTCTGATATTCGAAAGATCATGTTCACAGAAGGATCAAAAAACATTCATATCATAAATGATTTTCAGCAAGAAGAATTTGAAGAAGTTGCCTTCCTGAAAAAGTCGGCATCAAATTTTATTCAGGAATGTGTTCAGAAAAATATAAGACCCCTGGTCAATGTGAGAAAGGAACAAAGGAAACGAGGTATAGGACAAGTGAAATTTGACGATTCGAAGAAGCTCTCTGAAGCCATGCCTCAGAATAGACCATATTTTTTCAAAGATCTTGTATCTAAAGATGTTGAAGATCTGACCACATCTCGAGACATAGATTTCTGATTGATATACATGTACGTCGTCACGAATACTTACAAAATATGCAGGATTGATATCAACGTGTCAACTTGTGTGTTGGCCTTCCGGTAATTATTGGTCTATGTTTAAAAACTATTAGTGTTTTTCTTATCTGATTATACATACTCATACACTTGCTTGTTCTAAGTTGAGCTGAATTAGAGTGGGAATTTTGAAGGCTAGACTGTCTTTTGCAACGTTGTTAGATTTTAAGTAAGAATAATGAATATTGCAACAACATTAAGCGATAATTCTAGTCTAAATAGAATCAAAGTTGCTTCATAAAATATTAAAATGAGATTGATCACCAAGTCGGTTTGGTAATTGCTTCACTCATGCGAATATAGTAAAATACTGTACAGTAATTCAGGATGAAAAATGAGGCTTCGCAACTGTTACAATTCTTTCATAATAGAAATATAGTAGATAACAGAAAGATAATTACAAACATTTCAATGTAACTACATGGCTTTGCCGTAACAAAAGACAACTTCGTTTAATAAACGATTGCCATCGTCCTCCTTAAGATAGTCCGTGAACTACACGTTGGAAATTTATCCACACAGTTTTGCTTTGAGAAAACATACGCCAGTCAGATACGAATTTCAAATCCTGATATCTACTGTGGACAATTCAGTAAAAAAATAAGTAAATTGCAATGAAAATTATAAGCCTACATAGCCTCTTGAACGACGAGGTGGCTGATCAAAAAAAATTCAAAAATTATGAATATTGAATCTTTTACATGGGAAACGTGAAAATCGCTTTTTCTCAAAATAAGACAATTTCAAACTACATGGTTTTCCCTTGACGGCAGAGAAGCGCATGGAGAAATTTCACCAAGGCCCTTTGCATCAGTCGGCGTAGGAGGCGGTAACAGGTAACACTAACAGATTCCTCTGATGCGAAAAATTTCAAAAATTCACATTTCTCCTTTGAAATGAATTATTATAATTTCTCAATAAATGAACACATTTTACATTTTTAACTTTGACCTTGATTAAGGGCTAGCTTGAGCTTTTACCCTTGAAACTGTCCTAGGAGACGAAACGCGTCGGGTAACAATATTTTATTGACGAATGAAGAGTCGTCATTATAAGGAAATGTTAGCTTTCCCTGTGATTCGAGTTTTTTTAATTTTGTTGGATTTAAAGATGCAGGGAGAGGAGGTGAAGAAGACAAATTGATAGATGTGACATGATGACTGCATGACCAACAGGGCGAGACGCTGCCAACCGAGGTACCAGGAGAATGAAGGCAAGGGTGATCCTGGGATCGAGGAAAAAAATGCCGTTGTATAACTCGACTATTTATCTCACTCGCTACCTATGAAGTACTGTAAATTTGTTCATTTCCGAAAAAAGTAGCATGAAAAAGAAAGCGTCGACCATTATAGATGAACGACGTCTCTCGCCCAGTCTAATTTTAGCATCGATGTAGAGAATGTTAGATAAAAATGTGCTGATATTCGGAAGAAACGGTGCATGTATATTCGTCCCAGAATATATTCGACCAGTCAGCGGTACATGTCACATCAACGTCATTGCGGTTGAATATACAATAGCTAATCGACCAATCATTACTTACGAATACTTTGAGTTTTTTGAAAATCAAGCCCATTAAGTTGCAAGAGAAAACTAACACAAAATTTTGAAATCGACTTCGTCATTAGAGCGTTGTATCCTTGCAATATGCCGATAAATACAATGATGCATTGTTTTTTTCTATTGTTTTAAATAAAATCATTTTACTTGTTACTATAGGTCTACCTAGGTTTCCATAAATTTAACTCAAAAACATAATTCTCATCGGTTAAGCTTATGGTCCTCTCTCGGCAAACACATCTCCAAACTCCAACGCATAAATTTGGACTGTTCCATTTCGAGATAAAAAAGTAATTGTTGAGATATTAAGATATTTAATATTATTATTAAAGAAGATATTTAAGAATTCATTCAAGTTTCAAGTTTTAAGTATCAAAATATATGTGTTTCCTGAATCCTTAACATACTTCGCCACTGCACTTCAGAGCATTATCAGGCGGAGAGCAATAATTTTAATTATAGAATTCGATTTTTGATATTGCACTCACAATTAATTAACTAGATGCCTCAACCATTCTTTTAAATTTCTCGAAACTTTTTCGTGAAATCAAAGAATTACATCACACCAGCATAATAGTAATAACAACAGCAAATAATAATAAACAGCAAATAACGGATGTAGTGTTTCATCGCAACTGTGCATAATTGGGATGCATATATAGAATTCTTTCTGTGTTAATGTCATCAGTTATTACCGGAAAAGCCGCAAAATAAACTGCCACACCTAATGATTTTATTCTGATTATATAATGTTAAAGAACGAGAGGACGAAACGCGTCGGGCCCTTGTACATATGTTTTTAAAACGATAAAGGAAATTTGTCCGAAAGAAGAGAGCGACTGTTTTTTTATTTAAACGCTACAATGCACCTCCCGTATAATGGATGCCTTATTTTACAATGTACCATGGACCTTCCTAAGGAAGCGCATGTGTTTGGCAAACGGCTGTTCAACCTCCTACGCAAGCGGGTCAACGTTACGTGCTCCATCATGTTTCTACTGACATGTGTCACGTATTAGGTAGTCCCAAAGTTCGTCGAGAACTCTATCCAAGTTCCAGCATGGCTAGAAACGTCGGTTGCGTAGGCAAGGAAATCACACTCTCTCAAAATGGAAATTGTGCGACAAAACATTGCCTTTCTGAAGAACAAGGCCTACAATGTCAATCGAGAACTCTCCTACGCCTATCTCAATTTTGTCAGATATCCTATGGATACAAGTCACAAGATGGACATCCTCAAGGGATTCGAGAAGATGTTGGAGGAACAAGTGAATGAAATCCACAAACGGCATGGAAAAAAGTGGCACTGGTGGACCGGTCAACAGTTTCCCTCTGTCTATGATTTTGAGTACAAGTGTGGTTTTCTCTTCCCGTATACCGATAACTTATGGTTTAACGTGAGCGATCCATCAAATCATATAGACACGTTTCAGCTGAGAGATGATCGTTTGACTAATGAAAGTAATGTTGATGTTCCTACAGATATTGAAAACTTTCTCCGTAAGGGTCCTAAATTTCGCTTGCCTCATAAAATTAATGACACTTTCGTAGAGAATAATGAAGTCGCTATCGACAGTACTGCCTACAAATTACGGTGGCAAGAACATTTCAAGAAAAACGAGAGTAATTCTGATAAAATGATAATTCCTTTTGATAAAAATATTGTAAATTTGCCTCCCGCTGTGGATGCAGACCTGGAAAATCGTATAAAGCTTTTTCAGTTTGAAGCCAAATCGTTGCTGAAGCAGGAAACACAGAGTTTGAAGTCAAATAAGAAATACAGTAGAAGTAATAAAATACAGAAGAAAACAAATCGTTTTCTAGAAAATAATAACCTTACGATTCTTTCATCGGATAAGTCTAACAGAATTGTAATTGTCGATAGAGATGCCATTGTTAAAAGAACGGAAATGATTTTACAAGATAGTCAGACGTATCAAGTCCGTAATGTCTCTAAATGCGCTGCGATTGAGAAGCAGGCTAATAAAATGATAAAATCGAAATGTAAAAATAATATTAGAATCGATCAAGATAGATTAATCACTAATGGTAGTCAACCTCCAAAGTTCCGCGTTCTTGTAAAAGATCATAAAGAAAAAATTGATAATGTTTATCCACTTAGACCGATTGCGTCTGTTATTGGTACGCCAACCGAAAAGATAGATTGGCTCGTGAGCTCTCTACTTAATCAACTCGTTAAATTTGTTGACGCCCATTTAGAAAGTAGTAAAAATCTCCTTAACGTTTTGAAAAAAGACAAAGAATTAATTTTTGTATCACTAGATGTTATTAAATTGTACCCATCTATTCCTATTCTAGAAGCGATTGATATGGTTGAAGATTTTGCTTCTTTACATTGGGATAAGATAGATGACTTTGGTTTTAGCGTGTGAGATTTAGTTGAATTTCTCAAGTTGACGAGTTTTAATTACGAAATTTCTTACAATAGTAAAACATGTCTCCAAATTAAAGGCTGCCCAATGGGAGCACATTTCTCTCCACTGCTGGCTATAATTTTTATGCACAAAATTGAGCAAAGAGCATTAGAAATATTAAAGAAAACAACATAATATCAAGCCGTTGATATATAAACGCTACATAGATGATATAATTGTTGGTCCGTTTCCAAAAAATGATGTATCTCTTCCAAAAATTTTGCACACATTTAATTCCATAAATGACAACATACAATTCACTTTAGATGTACCCAAAAATAATTTTCTTATTTCCTTGATGTTAGCATAGCCTTCAATAAAAAGTTAAGTTATAAATGGTTCTCTAAAGAATGCCATTCGGGCATTTCGCTTCAAAAAGATAGTTGGCTTCGAAGCTATGTCAAAAATAATTTTGTCAAAAATGGCATGAAATACGTCTCTGACAGATGTTCTAGTAGAGATGAACTTGAGACTAGCATACCTCTGATGAAACATCGGCTTAATAGCAATGGCTTCTATAATACCAATTGTAAAACGAAAGATAGCAAATTTAAGTCTTAAAACGGTGAAAAGTTTGTTAACTTATCTCTAGATTTTGTTAATGATAAATTTTGCAGAAAAATGAAAACTTTAACAAATAAATTTAAACTCCCTATCCCTATTACTTCTAAACCCGGTAAGGTTTTGGCTAATATTCCAAAGCGCTGTTCTCCTACCAATGCATGTCATTGCAATGTGTGTTCTGCTGTGGGACCCAGATTTACTTGCAATGATAAATATATTGTTTGCAATTTTAATTGCAAAATCTGCAATAAAAATTATATCGGTCAAACTTGTCGTCCGCTTAAAGATAGATATGCTGAACATCAACGCAGTTTGAAAAATCGCGATCAAAAAAGTGCATTGTCTGAACATGTTAATAAAGATCACAGCAATCTGACTGACGTACAAATCAAGAACTTTGACCTTTCAATTCTAAGCAAACAACGTAATTCAGTTCACACGAAGTTGTCTGAAAATCGTCACATAGCTAAGAATAAACCTCTCCTGAACAGAAAACATGAGATGATTTGATGGACCGCTCACTTTTACTATTTAACCCCTCGCCTGGTTGTATAGCTCATGTGCCCTTGATAACGTCGGAGGACGAAACGCGTCGGGCCCTTGTACATATGTTTCTAAAACAATAAAGGAAATTTGTCCGAAAGAAGGGAGCGACTGTTTTTTTAATTTAAACTCTCTCTGAAAGTAACTAACTGAACAAGTAAATCTGAAGAAAAGCGCAGGCTCAGAGCATATCATATTCCTTCTGCTGCATGGAGCAGTTGCATGGAGCAAGCTTAATGACATCTTATCAGGACGTATTTTTTTCAATAAATGTTGAATATGATGATCTCTGCTTTTTTGTATTTGATTTTATTCTTGATTCTAATGAGCAGACGTGTAGAGTCAGATACGTACAGTAAATGACAATATCTCACCATTACATAAGCAATAATAGACCGCATTTGACAGGACAGCCACTAATCGAATGTTGATAAAGAAGGATAAAAGTCAAACTTTTCTTCAGCTGCAGGATAGCTTATTCAAAAGTGCCTTCCTTATATTCCTGGGAAATCTGAGCTACGTATCTTAGGTTTCATCTTCGATTAACACTTCAAATGGAAGCGTGGTTTTCACATAGTGTGCAAGAAAGATAGTTCTCGAATTTCGCTCTGAGGCAACTTCGAGATTTTCTGAACATGAACCAGCTCATCTTGATCTATCCGAAGCATGCTGGAACGTGCATCACCAATGTTTGTACACCTGACATGTGAAATCTCGAATGATATTGAAAGGATTCAACGTCGAGCTCATGACATAATTTGTAAATGCAACTTTATTGAAAAGTCTTGTAGAAAACACACCATTAAGAATTCAGACTTCTTAGATTGGCCTGAGGCTTTCCTTAAGATCACTAGTATTCTATATCCCTCCTAAATGCTAACTATCCATCCTTGTATTCTCACGAGGTACTAAGATCTAAAGAGTGTAGAAACCTCATTTCGAACTTTCAGAAGTAACAGGTTATAACTCCTGCAGATAAGGCCGCCAACAATTTTGTCATAGTGTGTAAGAAGTATCTAGAATAGTCCTCTTGAACGAACTAGGATTTGACCTTGATAGTTTCAATGCTGTTGGTGATCAGACTAACGCACTAACTCTCCCTCCCATCAATGACATTATTGCCGAACATTGCACCACCATCAAGGATTCTTTTGGTGCAACGGCTAAGGACAAATTCATGGTTTTACCTTAACTTTTCTGGATACCCAAGTTACCAAAAAGCCGTATAAAAGCAGATTCATAGCTGGTGCCAGAAACAGTACTTACAAAGATTTGGCCATACTTGTAATCAAAGGTTTACAATTAGTCCGCGACAAGTTTAGTTGTTATTGCCTTTCCATCAAGAAAAATTCATGCTATCTGGACCATGACCTCTTCTGAGGAATATCTAGACAGAATGTCTGGTATGCAGTGACTTCATTTACAAACTTATGATTTCTCAACACTCAATACGAACCTCAATTTGAACCAGGTAAAGGACTCCTTAAGAGAGTTATGTGACCTAATATTTAACAGTTCCAAGAGCTTCACCTGCATTGGATATTATAGAACATTCTTCTCGAGCAAAAATGCCAGTTCCTCACTGCTATTGATTTCATCCTAGATAACACTATTGTTACCTTCGGAGGACTTGTCTTTAACCGAATTCAAGGTATTCCTATGGGTGTGAATTCCATTTCACTCTTGGATGATCTCTTCCTGGCATATAGGGAGTTCAGACATGCAACGGGTCTTTTTGCTAGCAAGAAATTTGACTTGGCCAAACTTCTCTCTAGTACTACCAGGCATGTCAACGACATTAGTATATTCAATTACAAGCACTTCGATAAGATCTTTCCAAAAAGCTACCCAATAGATCTCATGGTTAGTAGGAGCGGTAACAATGACAAATGGGTTGATTATTTGAACGATAAGATCAAGATCCAAGGTAATGACCTTTACACCACGGAGGTCTACCATAAAATTGATAAGTTCAGCTTCCCAGTAGTGCTATATACTTTCCCCGAAAGTAACGTACCCGTTAACACTGGCTTGACCATCTTTGCTGCCCCACTCATCAGGTTCGCTAGGATTTCTTCTGATACTTCCGCCTTCATCTCAAGAGCTAAAGGCATTTTCAATATTTTTAAGGAAAGAGGTTATAAGATTAATCCACTGATAAATTCTTGCATAAAGTCCATGTGAAATAGGTCCTTCGTTTATAGGTTTGGTTCTTTTTCACCTCGCCAAATACCCTATCATAGGAATGTTTGAGTTCTCGTTATTATTCTTAAGCTCTCGCGTGTACTTTTGTTCTTATACATACAAATTTATTCGCAATTAAGTTTTAGCTATGCTTCCGCAGGTTAGGTTCATCGCTCAGGTTATCGCTCATTCTAAATGGTTGGTCTGGCCCCGTCATGTGATATAGGTTGGAGGTTACGGACCAAAACCTTGATTTATGCAGCCACATGGCTCCTCCCCGATGACTCTGTGCATAGCGATCTTATTTTGGCTTCCTAAGCCGATTAATTTTCATCTTCTATAATTTTGGCTAGCTTCTCGTCATGTTTCATCTTTAGTCTATAGATATACAGAAAATTGATTTTACGTTTATTTTTTTTCCGGTCCCTTTAAAAGTTGGATTGACTAGCTGTTGTTAGTATTACGCACCCTGCTCTGTACTAGGGTAAGGATCTCTATGCTTTAAGTATCAATTCATATTTATAAGCTCTTGACTTCAAATAACCTGATCTATTACACGATTTTCCACTAGGGTTGTTGCTTAACTTTATTCTCTTCCACTTTCTGCAGTCTTCGAATTATTTCAACCGCGCCGTGATTTAATTTAATTAATTGTAAAGGCTACAACTGTGATCAATTTCTTCCTCGAAGAACTGTGATTGTTTTCCGGTTGTTTCAGGACATGCCTTCAGACAGTGAGCATCTGCTCGACCACTTGACTCAGATTCCCTGTTAGAAAAACTCACAAGTTTCGTTTGTCAATGATAACCGCCGCTGTCCGTCCTAATAGTAAAGTAATTGTGTCAAAACCGTGCGTAGACATTTCTCATTGTAAAAGTTATTTGCATTGTTTCCTTTTCTTAAGATTTTTATCAAGTGACTCTGTTTTGTTAACTTCGTGTTCCACGCCTCTCAACACTGGAGTTGTGATTTTTGTCAATAAAACGATTTATAGTCATTACTATTTCTACTCAGTACTCACACAATAGCGTAACAATAGCGGATCATGTTGTATTTTACTAAATAATGCAAGGTTTCTAAGAGCACTTGATTACCAACAAGAACAAAAAGATAGTTCTGAAGCTATCTTATATAAGACAATGATTAAGACGCGCTTAATAAACGGGTTAATAAACGTGATTTTGAAACTGTGCTATGTATATTTTATCAAGGATAACGTTAAACCCCGCTCAAGCATGTACGCAATACACTCCTATAAACATGGTTTTCTATGACTTCATCTTCTAGCATGTTTTCTATAAAATGCTTTTAAACATGTTTTCTTGTAAATGCGGCATGCTTCTATATTGAGATCCCAATAATTGATGAGTATGATGCATTAGAAATGTTAGCAGACGCCATATTATATTCAAAACGTAAGCTGATCAAGACAATAAAGCTATTAATCCTACTGTCTATTTATGGCTTGATAAGTAGCAAAATGCGAAGGTTCAGAATGTTTTCATGAAGTTGAGTTGATGCCAGCAGTGTAGATAGTATGAAACAAGCATGCAATAGCAAATATACGGATAGCATGTCATCGATGTCACAGGTGCTTTATTTTACACAAGCTATCAAAACAGCATCACACGTTTAGCAATCTGTTCGATTGAAAACTATGCATAATTCTGGAATCAGAAATCAAAAACTAAATTCTAACGAAACTACAGTGCAAAATTTTTTCAACCTCCGTCACTGTATCACATGCATGGTTTGCGTTAACATTACAAATTTATCAAATATGATGGTTAATACTCGTAGTTATAATGCAATGATTAAAGCTCACGATGGCTAAAATGCGCGGGTCGCCATATCTTCGCTCTCTAAAAATATACGGCTAAGTGGAAAGTCGCAGCTGTCGTAGGCTCAAGATTATAGGCAAGTGACATTGGTTGATTATATTTCCCTTCCAACTTACGCCGATAATTATCTGTAACACTATTGTACAACTTAGCTGACATTCTTGTAGCTTATAACTTCTCAAATATAGCAAGACACAGCGTCAACGCATAAGGAAGTTGGGGTTTATGCTACTTCCTTTCCAGCTTGTTGACCGCTACCCACAGCTGTCATAACGTATTTGGGTAGTATATACAGACCTTTCAGTAAGGACATTACCAAAAATACCTACTAACTAGTAGGGTAGATTTAATAGCCGATCTAAGGGCAACGTATGCGTGATTGTTTGGGTGTTCAGCACCACACATCAGTGCTGTGCTGAACGTTTGGAGACGGATTGTAGGGGAGAAGGGGTAGACGGATTGACTCGCGGAAACGGGTAGGTTCCTTGCAGCAGTGAACCATTAAGTCATAGGCCAAGTAAGGAATGATATAATGGCTCGGTCCGTTGCAGAACTTGTATGTGTGAAAATTGTACCAACATGTACTTAAACCCCATTTCATCCTAGTCAGCCCTTACTCGTGTAGATTGTAATCTTATACTAGTCATGGAAATTAAAATTGAAGAAACGTCAATAGCCGTCAATGAAGAAACAAACTAGCCATCACCAACAGTCCCATCGCATACTCGTACGCAATATCGTACCTTGCATTAATAAATGCATGATAACCAAAAAAACTTTACACCAATGTCAATTCTGGCAATGACAAAAAAACCATGTTGTCACAGACTTACCGTACGTGTGTATGTGTCTGCTTGAATGTCAGAGTTTGTATCTGTTGGAATTAAACTTGTATATAATGCTTCCTTTTCCACTTTTCAGCTGCACATATTACAACAGGAAGCAGCAAACCTCGCATTCACAACAGCATGATTTGACACGACGGGTGTGCCAAAGATCCTGCGAAAACATCGCTATGAGTTTTAAACATATTACAAAATTTAGACAAATTGAACTCAGTGATGATCATCCACAATAACATAGACACATGTCAATAACTCTGCTGTGCTAGCATATTTACACAGCATTGATATTTTAGTTTGATTTCACGGCTGAAATCCATAGTGTGCATTGAGAAAACGATCCACAATCAACCAATTCAATCACTGTGAACTCACGTTGACTTGCTGATTCGCCAACAATCTTCTCTTTTTCAGCAGCAGACATATTGGTAGGGATTTCTGCTAATTTGTATCAATTTTCTACGTCTCCAGTGTATAATTTCTATCGGAAATTAGTACTTGCCACATGAGCATCAGTTTCTCGCAATTTAATGACCTTGGAGTTTAAAGAGAGCGCCAACTCTCGTTTTCGATTATAAATGCAGTAGTATAAGAAGCCGAAGTTCTTAATCTTCGATTGATTTTATTATGTTTATCATGAGGCTCATAGAGAATGTTCACGTACAATCTTATTTCCATCACTTTTCGTGATCAGTTGAGCATGTTATCATTATATCATGATGTCAATTACGATTCCATTGCAATTCAATCACGGCTAAGGTGGATTTCCCATCTCAGAATCTGAATGATATCAATCATTAAGATCAGATCGTGACATCGGATTTCAGCAGGAGTGTAGCTGATTGACATTTTGCTTGTGACATCTGCAGCACTCTAATGACTAAACATTTTTGAGTCCAAAATCTTTGAAGATAAAATAGAAATTTGGACACAAATCTTGATTTATTATTCTTGAGAATTATATGAAGTTTTTTTGAGAATATTTCTTATCCTCTTTAGAATTTTATGTTGTATAGTCAATATTTCATTTATCTGCAATAGCACTGCTTAGCTTGCAAAGAACAGGGTGGGTTAATTTTTTTGGTATTTAACATTGATATTTATACACATATCTACCATATGTGTAAGCATATTAATCGAGTGCTTCTTGCTGTTTGTTAATTTGGTGAGAGTATTTTGGTGCACTTCTAACTAACTCATTGCAACTAGAATATCATCGATCGCTGCGTGGATTTTGTTACACAAATGCAACCCTGAGCCAGCAGGTTTTGATGGTCTCTCCATTTTGATTCTGTGGGAAAAAATGATCTTGTTTAACATATCTTACATTCAAATGCAAACTGTATTCCTGGAAGTTTGTTGGATGCACGACATGGGTTAACTACATAATGCATGGATGCATGTTGATGCCCTGTGTCGATGTGATTTTATTTGTTACAATCCGATGCAATTATTCACCATCATCAGGATTTTGTGTCAGATTTTCCACTGTATTTCGTGTTCTGATAAATTTGTCTGGTGTCTGTGTTAAATCTCCATATGAATTTATGAGACCATTAGAATAATTGCAAGTAGTTCAAGTAATGCATTGAAGTAATATTTACAAGATATACAACCATAGACCAGGAGTGCAGAAAAGATTCTGTATTAAAAATACTAATTCTGAATCTCTAAGAGACCATAACAGTTGCAATCATTTTGTCATAGTGCCCGTCGATAAAGCGGCTAATAATTTTGCTGTTATATGTAAGAAATTGTATATCAACATCATGTTGGAAGAACTAGGTTTTGATTTAAACAGTTTGGTACCTGTCGGCAATGCAACTTATTCTGTTTCTTCGGAAGGTAGCAGTGAAATTGTTGACCGTCACTGTTCACTTGTTAAGTCATTTGGTACAAACTGTTCGGATGATTGTAAAAAGTTGCCTAAATTGTTTTGTATTCCGAAGTTTCATAAGTCACCATATAAGTTTAGATTTATTGCTGGAGCGCGCCAGTGTACGAGTACACAATTGTCAGTTGTTCTTAATAAGGGTCTTTCCTTAATAAGAGACTTTTTTAAACTTTATTGTGAAGCAATACAGAAGAATAGTGGCTTCCGATGTTTTTGGAGCATTAGGCCTAAGTCTACTGAAGAATTTTTGAACGTTGCAAATAATAAAAATAATGTCTTTTCAATTCAAGTATTCGATTTTTCTACATTGTACACTAACCTCAATCATGAAGACATATGTGCACATTTGTTAAGCTTGCTGGAGCTAGTTTTTAACTCCACGTCGAGAAAATTTCTTTGTGTTGGTTTTAATAAAACTTTTTTCGCTGGTAAAACGTACAAAGGTTATCACTGTTTTAGTTTGGAAATGTTGAAGTCCGCAATTAAGTTTGTTATTTCGGAAGTTTTCGTTGTTTTTGGTGGCTTGGCATTCAAGCAGGTTAGGGGCATTCCTATGGGGGGAAATTGCAGCCCTATGTTAGCTGATTTGTTTTTGTGCCACTGTGAATTCGTTTTTATGAAATCGTTAGTGTCGAACAAGAAATTCGGATTAGCTAGATTGATGTCTTGCACCACACGTTACATCGATGATATATGTCTTTTCAATTATAAACATTTTGACACTTTGGCGACTAAGATTTATCCCGCGGATTTGAAGGCTGAGAGAAATGGGACGGATAACACCTCAGTAGAATATCTCGATGTCAAGCTTAATATTTGTAGTGATGGTTTACATACATCAGTTTTTCATAAGGTTGACCAATTTTGTTTTGATGTTATTGTTTTCACTTTTCCCGACAGTCTTCTTCCTCTTCATATGGGTGTGAATGTCTTTGCCAGTCAAGTTCTTCGTTACCTTAGGATATGTTCTCATCTGCCGTATGCCATTGTTAAAGCTAAAAGCACGTTTAAAGTTTTTGTGAAACGCGGATATGAAGCCTGCAAGTTAATCAAATGTATGGAGAGACTGTTGAAAAAGCATTTTTTAGTTTTGTTTAAATTTGGTTTGCAGTCAGCCAGAGAATTTTGTATTTTGTGTGGCTTCATTTAAGAGTGTTATCATTGTTAAGTCATGTGTGGGGTCCGCCTTTTTGGCGGGGGTCCGCCAGCTAGGGTTTGAGCGTACAAAATGTTAAAGGACCCGAAACGCGACCTAGCTGGTCATTTTGCTGATGAACCCCTTCTATGTTTATTCTTTTCTGGTATGTCTTGTATAAAGATTGTAAATATGTTTTATTGTTCGGTACGCCATCTAAGTATTATTTCTTTCTTTTATATTACCCGATGACCGGCGTGAACGCTTTCAACAGCCCTTTTCAGGGCTACACTTATTAAGCATATATTAACTTTTTATTGTATATTATTGTTCATTCGAAGTGCACTAACCTGACTTTTCCCATAGTTGATATTTCGAATGGAATCGATTAATTGAAGTATTCAAACAACCATCAGCTGAACATGAATATAAAAATATGTATGTGAGCAGGTCATAACAGTATGTATGTGAATTCCATCATTAGAATGAACACTGCGTCAATAGTTAGGCCAATTAAGCACGACGAATTTCGCGAAATGTTGTGATTTTCAAAAATAAGACAACTCTCATGAAATATTCCGCCCACAGCATGAATCAATCAAAATTTATTACTTTATCATATTCTGCTCTGCAGAAGATGACAGTAAGGTAGAGTGGAAGTGCTTGATTACTCAATCATTAATGACAACAAGTTACCCACTAGTGGTCACTAATCAGGTCAGGACAACATCAAATTCGACCCTGTCCTTTTCAACGAATAGTGTTGAAAGCATCATAGTGTTGAAAACAAGTCTCACAAATTGTTTCATGCTTCAATTAGCATTGAATCATCATCTTTCATAGAAGATCTATGGATTTGAGCAGTCGTAGGCAACAGTGAGTACGCAACACGTGCATCATAGATCATTTTATCTTGTTACTTGCAAACTCATGTAAATGGAGCTGTCGGATGGGAACGGCTCGGAAATAATTGTGCCCGTAAAGCCCGCCGGAGGTGAAGTCAAAATGCGCACGCTATCTACACCTTCAATGGTCGCCAGGAACCCTGAATTATTGGCCTAGAATCAGTGTCACCACGAAGCGTCATTTTTAAAATCACCCTTTTCTGACTCATAGACTTGAACCGTATTTAGACAGTCATCGCGAATAAGTTAGCCAAAATCTCCGCTTCTTGGAATGTTGATTGCTATATCTTACAATCTCATGTCATAACTCGAAATACGAAGTGATGCATCCCAGTGGAAAAATTTTGATATGGGCCAATATCTGCCCGACAGAGAGCTGTTGGGCAGTTGTCGGGAGATGAAAGCGTGTGATCATTTGTCTCTCCTGTCGGCGTAACTTGGTGCTCCCGATACATTTGCGACAGTTATGAAACTTCCCTTTCAAGTGGCGATCGTGCAGGCGGAAACGTGGAAAGTGATGAGCAAGGGAAACTTCTCTCGTCACCAATTATATCAAAGCTCGCCTCTCGCTTCTCCCATCAGCATTCCCTAAACACGGATGAACTTTCCAATGCATCACCACTGAGATGACGTCAATTTCGCATGCAGACTTGGATCATTTACTCTTCACTTTCTCTACCATTCATTGTGACTGTTTGTGTGCAATCTTCTTCCGTCCAATTTTGCTCAATTCACCGAAGTCCATAATTTTATGAATAAGCAATAGGTAAGTCATTGACTGCATATGTGTCATATAAGTAGGTTTTCCAATAATTGTAAAATCGAGGCCTATTGTGCCTATTCTGTAGGGGCCTATATGCATTAGTTGACTGTCATCTTATAAAAGTTTACATGTTTACATTTCCCATAATCAACGATAACATTGATTATGGAAATAGAATGGAGGAATATGTCTGATAGACGACTAACATATTTCATGAAAAGAATATTTTGCATGCTGGCTACGACTGATGAAACATGGAGTAGAATATCTTGTTCTTGATATAATAAGTCATATAATTATGAAGTTGTGGAAGGACCAAATGACCTATTACATCCACGGAGTTTTATCCATTGACAAATGACATCAATGTATTCTGCGAAAATAGCGTTTGTTCTTCGTAGATTCCTACATGACAAATGAATAGAATAAGTTAGCATCACATCATAGATTATTTACACCGAAATATCTAATGCCAACAAAAAATTAGCCGCTAGTTATACTTCGTAAGGTGGGTGAGGTGAATAAGGCCCAGCTGGTAATAAGGCCCACTTGCTAGATCTCGGAAACTGCTAAACGAATTTAAGCGCACCAAAAAAGAAATGAAAATATATCTAATTTCAAATAAGTGTCAGAAACTTTATCGATTTTGGTCCAGTGGATCAGATTACACAGGATCTCAAAAAAAAGTACATTCAAATTTCTTCTTTGATCTAATATTTGCTCTTCATTTGTTCAAGGATTTCATGACACAAAATATTGGTGCAGATGAGCTCTTAACATGGAAAATTATCTCTGGCGTATCCTCTCTATGACCTTATATAGTAGTTTGATTTTTGAGTTCGGCAAAAGTACGAAAAAACACTGATTATAAAACGATGTCAATGTAGCCAATAAGGCCCATACAAAATGCTGGTAATAAGGCCCGGGCCTATCACAGTATAATCAGTACTCCGAAAATCCAACGAATGTCGGATCCACGTAAACGTTAGCGCAGTCTTACCTAGAAAGCACAACTACTTACAAAAGAACTTTTTATACTAATAAAATCCGCTTTAAGCAAGCATCTGTTCTATCCAAGAAGCAAAACAGTAGGCCCAAGCAAGTTTAGAAAAGATGAAGCTGGCAATGAATCGTGGGATTGCAAAATTTGTGAGGAAGATGAAAAGTTAGATAGGCCTATGAGACAGTGTATAGCATGTGATAACTAATTGGGTACACACAAATGACTAGATTGTGTTGGTTTAAGTCATGGAAGTGACGACGATGAGTTCCTATTTGTTTGTCCTGACTGTTCCAGTGTAGGCCTATAAAGTCTGTGTTTATGACTGATAATATAATAGATTATACAATACCAAATAGATTACCAAATGCAAGGTTTCACTATCATTTAGTTATTTTTTCCTCGTGTTAAAAATATCTATTGTTTTTCAATAAAAGTCGATGTATTTGAATGAACAGTTTTTGTTTATCTTTTTTACATAGGGGCTTAACTTAAGACCTAACTCTGAATCACAAGAACGTATTAGATCTAACCTCATTATACCAATTTGCGTACCAGAAGGTGAATACAATCAATTGTATATAGCCACATGTTAGAAATGACTTATAAGCTACGTAAATTGAATACATTAAATAAAAATAAAAGTAGGCCTTATTACCTACACGTGTCGGTAATAGGGCCCACTCGGTGATTTTTAGTAGTAAGTAAAACTCCACTTCTGGATAGCGCAAGATAGCCGCCGTCGCTGACGTCCCCCCCTCCTGTCAGTCGAGTCGGTCGTGGTGTGCCGCCGTGTTGCTTCGAGTCTGACGTCCCCCCCTCCTGTCAGTCGAGTCGGTCGTGGTGTGCCGTGTTGCTTCGTGTCAGACGTCCCCCCCTCTGGCCGGCCGTCGTAGCGCGAGGTGGTGTGTGATGTGCTCTCCAGATTGGCGTGGTGTGCCGGCCAGGTTGGGAGGGTGGACTGTCGTAGCTCACCTGAAAAAATCCTAAGTGTCAGAGTGGCTTTGTATGGGTAAAATTTTGAAAATTTTCCAAAGTGTGGCATTTCGACCTGGGACCCTGACCAAAGTTTGTTTCATCAAATTTCACTGACCCCCTCCCCCCGACAGCAATCTTCTAACTTTGGTTCTAGTGGACGGATTTTGTCTTACAGCTAATCGTTTGAAAGAGGAGCAAAAACTGCTCGATGACATTTTTTGTCGCGAGTCAATCGGACCAACCGTTCAAAAGTTAGAGCTGTTACAAGATTTTAGGTCGGAGCTCACATGAAAAAATCCTAAGTGTCAGAGTGGCTTTGTATGGGTGAAATTTTGAAAATTTTCCAAAGTGTGGCATTTCGACCTTCACCAAAACCTTCACCTTCACCAAAACCTTTTTCATCAAATTTCTCCGAACGAGGGGGGAGGGGGGGTCAGTGAAATTTGATGAAAAATGTTTTGGTAAAGGTCCCAGGTCGAAATTCGGAAGTTTTAAATTTTTCAAAATTTTCACCACACTGGAGCTCTCACACTTAGGAATTTTTCACTTGTGGCATGTTACATGGACATGTGCTGACGCACCAACTTCCCGCAGTCATATGAGAATGGTTCAGGTGTCATATGATAGAGAATGATGAGACAAATCGTTTGCAACAAACCGCATGTCGCTACGATGAATACTTTCGGAGATAGAGCCATTTTAAGTTTTCTTCCGAGCATATATAAACCCCCGACAACGTAAGTCTGATCACTTCATCGAAAGACGAGGTAAGCGACGGTCGTCGCTCTGAGCTCCCGATATCGGGTGTTTCAAAGGACTCTATCTTTTGAAGTAGGCAAGCTATCTTCTTACTTTAAAGTTTGTGTGATAGAGTCTGATAGTGTCTTTACTACTGATAAAAATTTTTAAAAGTAGTATGAGTAGTAAAATGCGGAATTTTTTAAAAATTCTTAATTTTCAGTTTTTTCAAAGTTTTAACATGTAGACTAAGGTTTTCAAGTATGCTGAGTTCAAATCTGCTATCAGATTTGAAATTTAACTAAGTCTAAGGCAGCTTTGAGGGGTTAGATCCCAGCTACTGATCACTACCTTTGACTCGGCGTTGCTGTTACCACTTCGGGGCAGTGACAATGATGTCTTCAGCTGTAAATAGCGGGTATCGGGGAAGATCTCTCACTTCCCTAGTGATCAGTACAAGGCCTTCGGGCTGTCGACGGGATCGAGTGCCACTCACTACACTCAAATCTATCATTCCTCACTAAGTGTAATGCTTTAGGAATATGACTGTACTACATGATTCCAAACTTATACAAATTTCATTATCTTACAGTTAACGATAAAATCTGAGGCATGGCAAACGATAAGAATCGTAAATTTCACATTAAAATGTGCACATGTTGGCAAATCAATCGCAGTGCGGACGCCAAGGCGCATGTGAAGAAGGCGGGCACCGACCACATGATTATCCTGAATAGGGTTGCGTGTGTAAAGTGTAAAGTGTTGAAGGGTGATGAGGATGAGGCGCGATTTTACAGAGTGCATGCAGATTGCAACGGAGGTTTGGTGAATGACTTGAGATTCACGCAGTTGATTGTTGAAGAGAGGGAGCGAATGTTGGCGATAGAGCGAGACGGCAAGGTGGAGAATGTTGTTGAGAATGATGAGTTGGCGAAAGCAGTTGCGTCGTTGGAGGCTGAGATTGAGCGAAAGAGAGTGCTTGAGAGTGATGATGAGGATGATGTGGATTTAGATAGGGAGCGTGTGAGGAAGCGTGTGAGGAAGTTGAGCTCTTCTTCCTCGGAGGTCTCCAACATAGTTGTTGAGGACCCCCCGCAGAGCTCATCTTCCCCAAAAGTGAAGAGTGGTGGGATTCGTATGCAGTCGGCGAGGTGGTTGAAGGATGAAGAGAAGAAGCATGTTTCGCAGCTGATGGCGCATGATTTGTTAGTAAATAAGTATGAGAGTTTGAAGAAGGTGAAGGATGAAGTTGTGAAGGAGTTGGATGAGTTGAAAAAGAAGGAACTGAAGTCGAAGGAGGTAGCGGATGAGAATATTCGAATGAGGCGTAGTGTGACTGATTTGAAGAATAAGACGCGAGAGTTGGAAGAGAAGAATGATGAGTGTGAGAAGAGGGCGAGTGCTGCGGAGAGAAGAATGAGAGATTCAGAAGCGAAGTTTGAGGAGATTATGATGAAGGAGATGAGTGTGTTGAGAGCGAGGAATGTTGAGTTGGAGAGGAATGTGGCTCGGCGGGGTGATGAGAGGCAGGCGTTTGAGAAGTTGGAGCGCATGAGGGATGAGTGGAATCGTGTGAATGAGGATAGGTTGTTTGAGTTTCACATCCCTATTCGGGATAATCATTTGGACGGTGAAGTCCTCGTCAACCGTAGTCTCTACGAGTCAATAATTTGTTGCAATGGCCATCCGGCCAAGAAATGTCTGCATGCCACCCTGAGAATGCGCGGCCATCTCCATAAATTCTCTGTTAGGAAGCGCGCGAGACTGCCTAAGGATGGCTAACTTGGTAAGTGAAAAGCAAATAAGATAGTATATTCTATTCTAATACATATCATTTTCATTGCAGATCTTTTACCCGCCTTCACCACCCCATCACTTTGCTCCCGAGAACGAACCATCGGCTCTCTTAAGGGCCACCATGGGGCAAGACATGATAGAACCTCCTCGCGGTTTGCCCTGGGCAGTCTTCGGACTGGCGAATACTATCATTAAGTTGAATCTGCTATCAGTCAACTTGAACGTTACATCACATTAGAGGGGTATATAAACCACTACCTCTCATTTAATTTCATTTCAATCATGCAGACGCCGAACAGTCAAGTCAGCTCTCCTCGCGGACCGCAGTTAAGGCCGCGAAATTTATTTGAGGAATTTGTTAGGCTAGAGGAGCAAGACAGAGTCCACAACAATCTTGCTCGGATTGGCAATCCGATGACAGCAAGTGTTGCCAATCCAACGGAATGGCGCTACATTCCACTTTTTAGTCACGTGCCAATTAGCGTGGAAGTCGACAGTGCTACCAAAGAGAGAGTCAAAGACTCTCTCAGCAGAATCGGTAGGCTGTAAGATGACGACTCCCGAGAACGAACCACCGGCTCTCTTAAGGGCCACCATGGGGCAAGATTTGATAGAACCTCCTCGCGGTTTGCCCTGGGCAGTCTTCAGACTGGCGAATACTATCATTAAGTTGAATCTGCTATCAGTCAACTTGAACGTTGCAAATGAAGTTCGGTGTAATACTTCCTTTCGACGGGCGTTCCTGTAAAGGGCGGCGGTGAAACCCGTAGCTATGTATACCGCAAGGGACATTCGGCAATGGTCAATCTTGTTAAACCTCTCTGCGTCATGTTTGCAAGTGATTGCCTCTGTCTCAACGTAGTATGCATTCGCGCCAGGGCGACATTTAGCCAGCTGTCGAAGGTTGCCTAAAACTTTCCATTGCATACGTTATGAGAACCATGAGTTCTACCTGTCTCTATCAATGAGATGAATTGATGAATGGAATGAAATGGGAGGACACTCACGCGCCACACGCAACATAACACACTTCTCTCTTCCGTAGTCTAACAAGCTCTTTACACATGGATCGCAGTCGATTGCTATCCCTGTATCAGAAGTGTAAGCCATCTTAATTTTATTTAACACTATTTCATCTACCATCATCGCTCATATGAAATGTTTTAAGATTTACAAGTTAGACTAAGCGTGCTACTATTTCCAAATGAAAAAGTATACATGGTTAAATCATCCACTTAAGCCCATCCGTAGTCTAACAAGCTCTTTACACATGGATCGCAGTCGATTGCTTTCCCTGTATCAGAAGTGTAAGCCATCTTAATTTTATTTAACACTATTTCATCTACCATCATCGCCCATATGGAATGTTATAAGATTTACAAGTTAGACTAAGCGTGCTACTATTTCCAAATGAAAATGTATACATGGTTAAATCATCCACTTAAGCCCATCCGTAGTCTAACAAGCTCTTTACACATGGATCGCAGTCGATTGCTATCCCTGTATCAGAAGTGTAAGCCATCTTAATTTTATTTAACACTATTTCACTACCATCATCGCTCATATGAAATGTTATAAGATTTACAAGTTACACTAAGCGTGCTACTATTTCCAAATGAAAAAGTATACATGGTTAAATCATCCACTGAAGCCCCATTCAAGTAAGTCAGTATGAAAGCAAAGATAATACGAAATAAAAATTTATTATGGCATGTATTTCAAAAGGTCTTCATCGTCAATATCGTCCCAGAGTCTGGCTTCACATAGATAACAAAAACAGTTCACTTGCTTCAATCGTTCTTCTACTGCGAGCCTCACTTTGTCGATGTACTCCCACTCCGCCATAGTTCGTGCCTGGGAGTTAGGGGTGTACCATTCCCATAATTGGTGGAGGAATTTGGTGCTGGAGATCTCCATCACATCGTCAGTATCGTACTGGAGATACTTCCACCTCACGCTTGTTAAGTCGGGACACTCCTCACATACACTCTCTTCGTTGTCCGCTGGTAATGACAACTTTCTGATATTGTCCAGTCGGTACACCTTCTCTACCTTCCCCTTCGTTGGAGCGTTTGGTGCAACGAGCGCCTCTGGTGTTGAGCATGGAGAAGAGAATTTTGTGTTTGGCGTTGTCGGAGGGCTTGTCATGTTGACTGTGAATAATAACTTTGAAATGTTTTCTAATTCTTAAGTATCAACAAGCAACCAATCAGAATGAACAGCCAATGAATGATGAATATGAAAGTATATATGTAAAGTGGCATTTGTGTCATTTCACTCTGTCTTTGTGACATATAAGTGAAGTGTTCTCTGGCGAATTCTATATTTGAGGCGTACAAGTGAACTGCTCTCTCGTGAATTCCAAATTTGAGTGAAGTCTCTATCTTGTTGAAGTATCAACCTTAAACTTGATTTCGTTGAAATGGTAAGTTGAAAATTTCTTCACTCATCTCCCTCAAACGTGTGGCTAATAGCATCTTCCTCAATTTCAGGCATCAACTTCATCACCAACGCCCTCCCTTCTCGAGGAAAGTTTAGAGTTGTTGAGTCAAAGTAGGTTGTAACAATACACTGAGACTTGAACAGAGATGATAGAATGATTCCTCTTTCAGGTGATGTGAGTTCCAGCTCAGGACTCTCGCGACAAGGCAACGAGTGGGAATGTGCCGACTGCGGACATATGTTTACAAGGAAGCACAGTCTCCTTCGACACATCAAACAACGTGTGTGTCAACGCAAAGCGGCGTCAATCTCCGGAGGTGAAGTTGATTCTGACGATGACATCTCCTTTCCTTGCGATTTGTGCCCTCTTTCTTTTGATAGTCACTTTCAGCGATCTTCGCACAGACTTCAACACACGCATGCAAATGATCACTACACCAACGGTACCTCTACCATCTCCCTCATTAATGTTTCACATAATAATTTAGTACGCGACCACTGCATGGAGTCCAATACTCAAATAGTAGATTTTCGTGAGTGGCTCCTTCAAAATTCTAACATTATCGAAGCGCTCTTCAACAATTTAGACAATTTTAGAATGAAGGCGCTCATCTACCTTAAACTAAAATATATTAAGATAGATTTTCAAACGGGTCAAGTGACGGAGAGAATACAGTTTCATGTTCCTTCCTCTTCCGCAACCGAAGTTGTAGACTACGAGTCTTGGCTAAATTTTCACGTTCAATGTTTAAAATCAAATGTAGATAAATTCAATCAACGCGACAGCGCTCTCATTTTTGATGGTGTGGACTCAGCCATATTCAAAATTTCCCTATTAGAAAGTCATGCACCTCGAGGCACATTTAAACTACCAAAAACGTTGTATAATAAGAAAGCTGTCATCAATGTCGATTGTAAGTCACAGTGTTTCAAATATGCAGTCCTATCCATCCTTCACTATAATGATATCAACGCGAATCGAAATCATATCTATAGCTATAGACAGGGGGAGGATGAACTAGTCTTTGAAGGTTGTGATAGTGACAACATGAAAATCAAAGATGTAGAAACGTTCGAAAAACATAATCAGATTAAAATTGTCGTTCACGTGTGGGAGAAGGGGTTGAAGGGTGCCCGCTATAATTCACGTTCAACTTGTTATGAACGTGTAGTCAACCTCTTATTAGTAAAACAAGATGATAGCGAGGAATGGCACTACTGTGGTATTCCCAAAATCTCTCGCTTGTACACTCACTTGGGGCACTCTAAAAGAGGTGAACATTTTGTATGCGACCGCTGCATCCGCTCCTTTTGGAGTAAAGATAAATTTGAAACTCACTATGAATGGTGCAAGCGAGGTAAATTACAAATGGAACGCATGCCCAAAGATAAAATATTTTCACATAGAGATAATGTGACGAATTAAGTCCCCTGCGTGTCATTTACGCAGACATAGAATGCTACATTGATGATATCATCCACAAGCCAGCAGCCATATCCTGCTATGAAGTATGGCATGACCACTTTAGAAATAGGCAAAACAAAATGCATACTTGGCAAGGTGAAAATTGTATTTCAAAATTTCTAGAATTTCTCGATGAAACTGCTAAATTTCAACAATCATATGATTCCCAATTGCAGCGTAAGTCACTACATCTGTCAGATGAAGACAAACAGAAATTTGAAAATTGCACATCGTGCCCTAAATGTTATAAAACGTTTGATGACGATAAAATTAAGAAAGTGCCTGATCATGATCACATCACTGGTAAATTTAGAAACGCACTCTGCTCCAAATGTAACTTTTCACTTAGATTGAGACGTCGTGCACTACCCGTCATTTTTCATAACTTTAAGGGCTATGACAGTCATATGCTCATAAAAGGAGGGTTGAGCCAGATGAAATCGTGGCAGTTTAATGTAATAGCGCAAACGAGAGAAAAATTCATGGCAATGACAGCAAAAGTACCAGTAGATAAAACTAAAGAAAATAAGACAGTCTTCTTCGAAATAAAATTTTTAGATTCATTCCTATTCATGTCAGCGTCACTAGCTTCTCTCGTTCGTAATCTCAAGTTTCTTCCCCATAGTCAAACTTTGAAGAAACACTATCCAAACTTAACGGATGAAATAATCACTCGCAAAGGAGTCTTTCCCTATGCGTATTTTAGCTCAATGTCTAAACTAAATGAAACAACCCTTCCTTCCCTTGACAAATTCCAAAACGATTTGACGGGTCAAGATTGTCCAGTAGAGGACTATGAACATGCTCAAGAGGCATGGTTAAAATTTGATTGTAAAACGTTTGACGATTATATGATCGCTTACTTAGAATTAGATGTCATTTTGCTGGCTGATGTCTTTCAGGAATTTCGACGAGTGGCATTAGAAGAAGACAAATTAGATCCTGTCCACTTTGTCAGTCTACCAGCCATGTCCGTTAAATCAGCCTTTAAAATGACTGGTGAGACCATCCATCTCTTACAAGACCCGGAGATGTATAACATATTTGAGCGCGGAATACGCGGTGGTCTCACATTTGTAAATAAACATCACATAAAATCTAAAACAGTAGGTAATGATCATATCCACCTAAAGTACTATGACCAAAATAATTTATATGGCAGTTCACTGTCTAAACCACTACCTCACTCCGAGTTTAGTTGGTTAAATCAAGATGAGCTTGCGTATTACTCCAACCCTTCAAACATTCTGAAGATTCCAGATGAAGGTGATTGGGGATATTATTTTGAAGTGGATTTGATTTATCCAAATAGTATTAAAAATAAAACTGCTGATTTCCCACTCGCACCTGAATCTGGTGAAGTGACTGAAGATATGTTTTCACCATTCATGTCACAATTTCATAATAACTTAACAGAGTGTGGACAGCCAAGGTACAAACCATGCCGCAAACTTTTGCTCACCCAATATGATAAGAAAAATTATCTCGTGCACTTCTGCATACTAAAATTCTATTCAGAAAAGGGCATGCTTCTAAAGTCAGTTCACCGCATTATCAAATTTAGACAGAAAGCCTTCCTCAAACCCTACATAGATAGTAACAGTCAAAAACGTGCACTCGCCCAAAATAATTTTGAAAAGGATTTTTATAAATATATGAATAACAGTCTTTTCGGAAAGACCATGGAGAATGTTAGAAAACGTACGAACTACAAACTAGTCGTTGATGAACAAAAATATCACAAATTGACCTCATCACCTCTTTTCATTGATAGAGACATCATCGATGAGGATCTTGTAGGTGTTAAAATGATAAAATCAGAAGTTGAGTTGCGCAAACCCATCTATATTGGGCAAGCAGTTTTAGATTATTCCAAGCTTGAAATGTATCAACTCTTCTACAAAATATTAAAACCATGCCCTCTCGTAAAAGAGGTTCGCTTGCTGGGTGGTGATACAGATAGTTTCGTTTTAGGAATTACCACTCAAAAAGATTTAAATTTTAATGAAGTAGGTAAGTCATTAGAAAAATATTTCGATACATCTAACTACAACCCCACTCATCCACTCTATTCCATACAGAATAAAGCCAAACTTGGTTGTTTTAAGGATGAAACAGCAGGAAAGGAAATAGATGAAATGATTCTCCTCCGTCCTTAAATGTATTCCATGAAATTAAAAGAATGTGCAGATAGTATTAAGCGTGCTAAAGGTATATCAAAATCCATTGTTCACAAAATGAAACATCGGTCCTATAAGAAGGCCTATAAAAATAAAACTATAACGTTTGTCAATATGACAATCTTAAAATCTCAAGTTCATACTGTGAAAACGCACACGTTCAAGAAACGAGCGCTTTCAGCATGGGAGGATAAGAGGTGTTGGATAGGACATAACACATCTCTTCCACATGGACATCCTGACACAAACATACCTCCACCCAAAAGAATAAAACTCACGCTACCACATTCAGGAGATGTATTGACATAATCAACCTTAACTCAGTATTTTGATGTTGATTTCTGTAGATAAACACTGCTGTTTTATGTATCGCATGAGATCGTTTCTTCCTTGTTAATATATGCCTACAGTCAGCCCATTCCCCCTTTATCTGTGAAAAGACTTTTTCATACACATATTTTTATTTCAATAAACATATCACAATGACTTCACTTTGTTTTCCGAAACACTAAAGTTACGAGGGATTTAGTATCTTTCACATGGATGCACTCTTGTAAACCATTGGTAATTTTGATAGCAATAGAGGGTATAGTTTGTTTGACGACGGGATGATAGAAAATAGATTCAAACATCTTCTCGACTATTCCATATGAAGCGTCTTTATCATGAATGAAATCACGTAAAATGTATTCTTTTTTCTCACCAACAGAAATAGGTAGAATCAAATCACTTTGAATGTAAAGGTGCTGTTCATGTTTATCAAGTGTCATTGGTGTTTCTATACCAGTTGTATGCGCAGCAGTAAACACAGTTTGTAGCATTGAAAAACCAAAGAGTTTTTTCAAATTTTTACTCAATTGACATTGAATGTCATCACCCAGTTTCAGAACAACGCGTTGATTTTTAATTGAAAACGAAATGTGGTGTGTCTTTACATCATATTTACTTTTCATCTCATGCTTCAACTTCTGTTGTATATAAGGATTTACTACATGAATGAAGCTTTCAACTGTATGATATAGACGCGGCATTATATTAATAGCAACTTTAGATTCTTGATAAGACTGGTAAATTTTCTTGATGCGATCGCCATAGATGTCCACCCGTCATTCATCATTAACTGAATCAGCTTTAGTGTGATATTCATGAGAAGCATACACCAGACCGCTTCCAATAATAGGGGTTGGATGTCTTACAAAATGACGCAAGGTTGGAGAGAAATAAACTGTAAGTTTGTCATTATATTTCTGAATAACCAACTTATTTTTGTCCGCCATAATTTTCTCTCCATACTTCTTACCCACAGTCTCATTCCATCGTTTTACTAACTCAATAAGTGATAAAGGTTGAACACCACGCTTTTTCAAAATGATGCGTTCTTCGCATTCTACAACATCTTCATCAAATATTTTAAATCTATAATGAAATTTGCTGATTCGATTTGAAAAAACTTTTTTAACATTTGCAGTAGCAATTGACGTTAGATGTAGTCCATAGCCAAAACCGAGATGTGGATAGAATTCATTATTCAACCTCAGTGTAAGACCTTTAGTAAAAGAATGAAAGCGAAGGAACTGTCTCCCACTCCAATGATAGATAGTAAACTCATAAACTTTCTGATCCTTATTCTTCATGATGGAAGTATTACCACTGTTGAATGCCTTAATAATTTTCTCATTCCCAAATCGTTCATAAGAATCTGATTTTATCTGAATCCATTCATAGTTCCACTTTCCATCTGACGTTAAATTGTATGGGAACTGGAATGCATTATTCATCGTTATTCCATCATGGGTGCGAGGAGTCAATATCATTTCTTCCAAATCATTCACATTCTGAATATTGCTATCATAGCAAATACTAGAAACGCCAACCTCCCATTCACCTTCTAAATGTAGTGGGCGATTTAATTCTACTCGATAGTCTGATGGTTTATTTTTGGGAAATTTATTCATAGAAGCATTACTGGGCAAGTAGATTAGAAACGAGTCCTTATTTTCACTTTCCATATTATTCACATTGGAAAAATATATTAGCATACTTTTGCATTAACTCTTCATTCGGAAGTGGAGTGTGATACTTGTCACAGCATCTTTATGAAAAGGAATCAACGCACCAGCATCGTCATAAATTGCAATATCAATTTGTGGGATGTAGTTTGATTTCAGCTTTGTATAATGCACTTTCTTGAAAGTATGCTCAGATAATATACTGCAGCTTTTTGGCTGGTATGGTATCATTGCTAGCAATGATGCTTCAACATCTCCCACACGTACATCTTCACCAATATTGGAATATATCTGAAAATAGTTAATACGACGCGATAGTGACATGTCTGCGCTAGCTTTGGTTACAGTACCACTTTTAAAGATATTTTGATCAAAACCCAAAATGTCCATTAGAGTTTTATCCATAATTAGTTCAATACCTTTTCCACTTATAGTGAGAGACAAAACACCTTCTTTTTCAGAAAATGAAATTTGTTGGTCATTAATCACTTCATTTAAATAATCTACAACCAATTTAACTGAAGTAATAATGCGAGGCATCAACACTCTTGTTTCATGTAAGATACCACCTAAAGGCTCTATACACTTTCTGTATAAAGATACGGTCCATTCTGTATCAAATTGATTTGACCTTTCACATGGTAAATGTTGCATATCAAATTTTCCATGAACAGCTGCAGAACGATGTCGTAAGAACTGATGAAAATCTTTTGAACAAACTAATACTAGATCATCATCATTTAATTTACTTATTGCAATATGATTAGATGATTTGATATAAGTCAATGTTGCCACTTGTTTACCATCAACTCGAAGGAGATAATTAAATTTCTTCAATAATGTTTCAGGAGTCATGTTTGTCTTTCTTGGCTTAATCACAATCTTCTTCACCAACGTCTTCTCATGTCTTGGAATAAGATCTACATAATAAGCTTCCTCTCGATATATTAACTGTTTATGACCACTTGGGTGGTAATTAACGTTATAATTATCATAGCTTGTTAAGGCGCTAGCGAGGTAACCTAAATCATTTCTTAAACTTGGACTTAAACCAACAGTCCAATCTTTCTCAACTACATGATGTACATAATTATGATCATCATTGTGCAGAGTAAATTGGACAATATGTTTACACGCTTTATTCAAGAAATCATATATAAACTTTTTACATGATAAGAGATCTTCCTTTGGCCACTGTGGAATGTATACTCGGCAGCCTTTTCACATTGGTAAGCAGCTGTGCGTCTCATATTAATAGTCATCACCTCATGATCAAAAGTATAGACACAGTTGCTATGAACAAGTTGAGTGACACCCACTTCCCATTTTCCATTTAGCTGTTGTGCATGATCAATGGGAGTAGAAAAGAGTGCGGCTCGATTACTAGCAAATCTATTTGCAGCCGCATTGCTAAGCAAAATATGATAAAACGACATTTTGATATTGCTGATCTGCGGCTTTGCATAATATCATGAAGACTTGGATTTTGGACTCTCTACAATATATCAGAGTTGATCGTAATGGAAACGTACATTTCAAAAATTCTCATGGTCATACATCAAGAGGTATTACATTAACATGGCGACAATTTGTCAACCTCAATGATATCATGAGGGATTTGGAATATTTTGAAACATTAAGATTCATCTCCATGGTTGATCAAGTTTGGCTTCAACATTACAGAAATGAAATTCAAATCTGCCATTCTCATTCCGCAAACTGTTTCTCATTTCGCAAATACAATTGGGAGAAGTATAGAAGATACATACATCGCTCCATCATGACATTTATTCGTCGTGAGTTCATCGCCCTACTATGCAAATCTTAATCAGACATGACTACCACGCACCATGAGTTGGAAATTAGATTCCCTACAACGTATTGAAACGGATCATGATCGAAACGTCTATTTCAAAGATTCAACTGGAAATGTGAGAAGAGAGTTTGCTTTATCTTATCGTCATTTTCAATCTCTACATCATATCATGAAGGATTTGAAATACTTCTATATGAAAAGACATTCACGTATTGGAAATCGCATCTGGTTGCGCGTCAACAAACGGCGAATTCAACTCTATCATTCCCAACTCCATACTAACTTCACATTTCATCAAGGTAGTTGGGAAAAGTATAAAAGGAAGGTACATCGCTCAATTTACTCATTTTTTTCATCTTGAAGCGCCATCGCTACACCATCGTTAACATTCTCCGTCGCTTCAGACTCTACACCAAAATCGATCTCACAACATTACACCAACACCTTCCAAACAGCAAGTATTACCCGGGCCGACCTCAAATGTTAGTGGTGAAGATGAACAATTCACGGAATCTTCAACTCTTCCCAAATGGGACTGTACAGATTCTCGGCGCCCTTTCTCATTCATCGGCGCAGTCAATGCGCTTAGAGCTACAGAGACTACTACGTCGGATATGGAAGAGGGAGAGGTGTGTGATGTCGAATCTGACTGTGGACAATATGGTGATCTCTACTCAATTGAGTGAAAGTGTATCATTTTCGAAGATTCGTACCAGCAGTTACAATTTGTGTTATGAACCCGAACTTTTTCCTGCAGCTCTCATTAGTTGTTGGTTACCTGTGCATGTTGCAATCTTTCATAATAGTAAAGTGATCATTACTGAACTAAAATCTCATGTACAAGCAAATGTGATCCTAGACTATCTCATCGAGTATGTACGTACCCAGCGGATTGTAAAATAAAAAACAATTTTTCCAACATGATGTTTTTTTTTCAAATCATGATAGAACTTACAAATCATTTTTTCATTAGAGGATGGATTACATGAAAAGTTTTGAATAACAGATACAAATCGAGATACATGTAAACGTTTTAAGATGAAGTACAGTACAAAAGCACCGCACGTTGATGAAAGTGGATGTTGTAGTATGCGTTCATTTCGCTGATATTGACGCGTATGTTTTCTCAACCACTGCTGTGTTGGTATATTTGGAGGTTGAGCAAGAGAGTCAAATAGTTCACCACGTCGGTCTTCTCCAATAAAGATCGCTTTCCAATGCTCACCGCCTAAATTCTGCGAATGAGTGTTTAGCACAATAAAGATGGGATAGTGATTTACTGCAGGTGGTAAGGTATCGAGCGAATAGACATTATCGAAAGCTTTCAACGTCGCTTCGTCTGCATTACGCTGTACTTTAGTTTTAATATCGTCAGCAGTCAACCAACTCATTAACGATTATACTGAAGAATCACGTCACGATACTTTGTAATTTCAATATTTGAATCGAAGACTGCATAAATTAATACATTGATCGTCTCAGGTAGTGTTCTTTTGAACGTCAAATCCAAACGAATATTATGAGGCACGTTCGCTTGACGATAGGGTGCACTAATATCGCTGTCAGCAGCCAAAGCAAATGCATAAATAATATATCCACTCTTAAACTCTTTCATAGTAAGTCCGTTGGTGTCATCCGTATTGTAAAAGCCAAAGACATCCATAAAATCAACATAACTGCGCATAAATTGATCCGAAGCAAAATCTGGTTTGTAGGGTGGACCAGGATGACTCACACCATTTACACGTAAAGCAATTTCACTTAACTGATTGTGTTTAAAATTGAAAGGATTCTTCTTTATATTACCATTAAATGCATCATTTTCAACCATTGCCACCATGAGGAGCTTCGGTGCTTCCGATGGAAAGAGGCCATCTTTCATGAAACTCTTTTGATCTTTCGGAATTGTAAAGGTGAGAAGCTTTGTATGCTGAATGGGGTAAATGGCATTTTGGCGGTTAAGACCTTCAGCATGTCCTCTAATGACACTTGGATTCGGTACTACTCGACGAATGTAAAGTGCAATATCTTCCACATGAATTCTAAAATTGTCAACTTTAGCAAATGCATTCAGCGCAAATTCAGGCTTATTCAATGTCAGCTTGAGTCGCATGCTGGTATTACAGAGTAAAAACTTTGACTGTCTAAAGAAGTCTAAATTCAGCGGACCATATAGCTGACATCCTTTACTATCTTTAATCATAGCAGATCGCTTTACAAAGCCACTGTTTGTTTCAACATCAAATTTTCCTGCTTCATCTCTCTACCATCCCATGGCTTCCATATGACTTTTTTGTGCTGCTGGATGAAACTGTGATACATGATTGAAATATGATTTATAGGGATAATCGCTTTGACCACCTTCCACCTGCTGCTCTCCAATCGTTAGAGAAACATCGCGAAGTAATGTAGTCAATGGTAAATTGTTCAGTCAAACTTTATGTGTATCGTCCATAGCAGTTCCATCTGCTTGCTGAATTCTAAACCTCAAATCAAGCATCGCATAACTCAAATCTATGTAGTCATCACTACCACCAGGAATAACAAATTCAATGGGACCAGCATTCTCAGCTGTTCGAGGATGATAATCTACAATACTTGAACTAAGAATATCTGTCTGTATGGCTTGTTGATCAAACAAACAAAACCCAGAAGTTTTACACTCCATGATTAGAAGTTATGGCAGCGTCGTCGTTTAGCGCCTGATAAATGATTAGAGCCTGTGCGACGTTTGCGTGAATGCCTTTTGACTGAATATCGCACCTTACCAGCTCCGCGATGTTTCCTTCTTCCTTTATTCATTCGTTTAGGCGATTTCTTTCCTTGAGTAACACCAGCAAAGGTCTGCTTCAATGTTTTTAAACCGCGTTCCTTCCCACGATTCAACAAACTGCTCTTAAAACTTCTACCTCTGGAAAGATCACTAGCAACATCACCAGCAAAGCCAACGGCATTACTTAAAACATTTCGTTTTAAAGATCTACCGACATTGGATATGAGAGGTGCTACAACAGATTTCAGTGCACCAAGTATGCTACCTCCACGTTGGCGGCGAGCGCCGCTGTGTAAGAGCCACCACTTACATAGGAGGGTCGTGAATAAAATGAGGCAGTTGGACTCATAGCTCAAACCCTAAACATTGTTAGTTACAACTTTGCATGAATCACTGTCGATCACTTAGATGAAAGATGTCGGCACGACGCATCCAAGAGTTCATACTTGAAGGATAACCAGTCCATTTAACAAGACACCATTCTTCACCTTGTCGTTTTTTACATCGAATGATTTTCTCTACCAAATATGTTTCACTTTCAGTGACTACCTCAATCTCAACGCGGTAAAAGCTACCCTCAATTTCTTCATTATCGTAATCTTTCAACTTGTAGGTGGTCGGAGAGTCTTTTTGATTAATCCTTGATACTGTAAATGCCTCCTCTGTCCAATTCGGAAGGTACCCTTTAGCAAAAATACTCTTCACTTTTGAGATACGAACTTTATCACCAATTTTCACATCACTTTTCACATGAGTGCGTTTACGTTGGAATGATTCGCGCACTTTATCTACATTGTCAGCATTTACATCTACTGGTCTGAATCCAATAGAACGATGGATAGAGTGATTGTAGGCATGGAGTGTATCTTGTAGAACCTTTGTCCAATTTTGTGTCAAGTTAGCAGTAAAATGTCGCCACAAGCGATTTTTTAATGTGCGATTAAAACGTTCAACGAGTGCAGCTTAATAGGCACTCTTTACACTAAACAACTCAATGTCATGCCTCTCAAATAATCTTCTCACATGCTGATTTTCAAACTCTTTTCCTTGATCACTCTGAATTCTTTTTGGAATGCGACCTTCTCGAAAAATTGTTTGGAATGCTTTTGCTACTCCTTTCCCTTCTTTAGTTTTTAAAGGTTGAGCCCACGCATAACGCGAGAAAATATCAATGACGGTTAAAATAAAATTATTGCCCGAGTTATGTTTTGAAATGGAGGCAACATCAC
The DNA here is from genome assembly GCA_907163375.1 of Prostheceraeus crozeri. Taxonomy (NCBI): domain Eukaryota; kingdom Metazoa; phylum Platyhelminthes; order Polycladida; family Euryleptidae; genus Prostheceraeus; species Prostheceraeus crozeri. The sequence goes on along the minus strand of CAJQUW010006592.1, from coordinate 34,208 downwards.
ACAAATCTGCTTGCCACTGTTCATCGATGCCATGAACAATATAATGGCGGGTGCGGTACTTCTTTTCCGCTTGTTTGTGGAGTGTATAGGTAGCCTGACCCTTTAACCATCGTTTCACTTGTGATTGTAGAAGACCAATCGCTTTTGATAATTTCTTGATAGATGCAAATCCTGCCGGATGTTTTACATCATAATAGATTGACTTCAAACGTTCAGTCGATGACGACTGACTCTTTTTCCCCCTTCTCATCTTTTTGTTTTTTTGCCTTTCTACATTTACAACAAGTGCAGCATTTAGCTTTAGCGGTTTTGCGATCGTGTTCACATTGCTTAGGGGTTTCATTGTGAGAGCTGGCGCAGCAAGTGCAAGTGACAACGACATTCACCTCTGGCGGCTCATTACATGGCAAGCAACACATCTGCTTCATATTAATAGTCTGAGAACATGTATTTCCTAGGAGGAGCTGTTTTACGTTTTCCTTTTACTAGTTTTAGTGGTGGCGTAGATCTACGACGAGTTCTTCCTTTTGTTTGCTTAGTGAGTGTGGGAGGGGATGTAGCAGGTGACGTCTTAAACCAATTTGTTGGCATTTTCATCGTCTGAAGCATTGGAGCAGTAGCCACTGTTGAATCAAGTTCTTTCAATGTCTCATTATTCAAAGCAAATTTTGGCACATTATGCTTTTGAATAGTTTAAGAAAGTATGACCAACCAGGTGGAACATAGCCCTGACGGCGCTTTCTACGTGTCGCATACTGAATCAAGTCTTCATAACGTGAAGCATCAATCACTTTATTTTCACCTGTAATGATTTTTCCTCTATAATTTACATTGAGATGGGGTTCAATACTGTTGAAAAGAGATATGGCATGTGCGCGAGATGCTAAAGGTGTAGTAGTCGATACAGAGTCACGCATCTTATTCTTCAAAGTTTTTAGTTGCTCAACAGTTTCCGATTGTAATAATACAGCACGATGTGGATCTTTGATGTGAACATTTTGCTGATAATCTATTTCTTTCCTATACATTTGATTTGCAAGAGGTTGCTTTACTTGCTGCATGGCAGTCAATTGTACATATTCATCCTGAGGAATAACAATCATGTGAGAATAAGAACTCATAGTTTGTAGATAATTATGGGAGTTTTCAAAATATCACTTCGAAATCTAAATTCTTCCGGACACTCTTGCGTAAAGTCAATGAATAAGTAACAGTGTGGTTTTTCAGTAGCTGCTTGAAAATTTTCAATTAAGGCTTTTGATCCTCTGGGTGCAACTTGTCGCGCTAAAATTTCAAATTGACCTTTATCTCGCGGATTCTTGAAAATAGCATAATAGTGTGTATTCAGGTTTCGTGTACGAGCTTCTTTTCCATCAGGAAACAAATTTTGTGTGATATAGATGATAAAGCACCTTTTATGATGTGCTGCGCGAGTGAACATATCTGTAACATCTTTTGAATTCTTACTTTCTTTTAATAAATCATCCAATACAACAACATCATTAGACTGAAGTTTATCCACTGGAATAATTCCTTCATGTCGAATAAAGTTGCGACTTTGCAATTCCTGAAACAGCGACGGTTGATAAATACCATAACACCAAATCACTCGATTGATAGGTTCCTTAAACAACTCCCTTCTTTTATCCAATAAATTCAGCGTGAAAACAGTTTTACCTGCATGAGATGGACCTGATACAGTCAGAACTTTATCACATTGAAGTCTGAAATCCATTATAATACTTTGAGATTCAAAATTTGCATAATTAACGTCTAGAGCCAAAGATATTACCCAATAGGTTGCCCACGATAGGAGCTAGCATCGGTAGTAACGCTGGAAGGAAACCGCCCTTTTGTGTTAGAGTTTCCCTCTTTCTTTGAAGGGCGACTTTAGAATTGGAGATGAAACGCAATTTCGTAGCATATCGCTTAAGTAACTTTCGTTGTTTTGGTGCTAATTTCTTCGTCCTCAACTTTCTCACATGAGAAATAATTTCACGAATGAATTTATCGTTAGCATGTCGTATAGCATTGTATCGCTGATTTGCTTTCATTCGTCGGAGAGCTTGAATGGCTGAAGAAAACTTTGAAGACTTTTGACTTTTACGTTTCGTCATTTTACGTTTCGCCATTTTCCGTGTTAGTCTTTGCTAAAACCTGTCTTTACCACATTTGCATAGGTACTAATTATTGCGGCATAAGTGACACTCGAAATGAGCAATATCACAGTGGTTACATTTGCAAAGTTGAATGCAATTACGTATGAAACAGCGTTGACAAAAAGCATGCTTACATCTCTTGAAGATGCGCTTTTCATTTCCATCCTTTCGCTTACATACATCGCAACACATAGTTTCACCGTTACTGAAGTCTATAGCAAGTCTTTTTGAAGATATGAATTTGCTAGCCTTTTCTAAATAATAGACGCATGTACAGAAGGAATATACTTCGAGAGTGAGCAGACATAGCTCGAAAACCAGTTGTGCTACAATCAAGTACCACTGCATTTTCAATTTTTCTTTATAGAAAGTTGAATGTGAATATCTGAAACCGCTTCAATCACTAGACTGCTGCCATGATGGTTAAATGCGTTAAGACGTTCAGCAATTTTTATCATATGTCTTTTAAAAAATTCTTCGGGGTGATCTACCACTTCCATTGAATAAGAAGCAAAATGGAAAGAGCGACTTTCCACCTCTTCCTTTCCAAAATGACTAAACTTAATTTTCGCAACTAATCGCGCCATGACAATGCTATCAGAGAATGTATTCATTAACTCTAGAAATAGAGTGCTAGCATCATCGACCACTGCTTCGATGTCGGTCTCATCTTTATGAAAATTTATCACATAATCTTGAACAGCTCCTTTTAATCTTTGCCTATGAAAATGTAATGTTCCGCAGTCGTTTGAGAAAGACATGATCGCCCTTTATCTAACCTATCCATTGCATGAAAACAACTCTTCTCATAGTAACATTTATTGAATAACGGTAACAAGCATGCATTATAAATCAATGGTTTGAAAGAGATAAAATAGATACAGCTGGTAACTATCATACAGCGAGCAATGATGACCATAGAGGGCTTTGGCAGTGTTGAGGTAAGGAGGAAAGAAGCATTGGTTATGAACGTAGCTACTACAACGAACAGACAAAATAGGAACACACAAATCCTTAAAACGTTTCGTGACTTCATGATAATGTTGATTCACTCTACTATCCCAAGGTGGGAGCAAAATGTCATCAATGATTAGATTGGGAAATACTTTCCTCTCCTTACCAGGATTATTACAAAAGATGCGTATAACATTGAAAGCAGCTAGCCATCGTTTAAAGTCAATAAGAAGAGCACTCTCACAAGAAAAGCCATAGTCTTGCAAATATTTCAGATTAAGTCCATGAATGTGTTTTCTCGCCCATTGATCAACATTGGGATCGCAGTTGGCATGTTGATGATAGACACTAACAATCTGATATGTCCAATTGTTCATAGCAATAGCACTGAGCTCCTGTACAGGTTCACCCTCACAATCCATAAAAATGATGATAGAAGCCTAAAACGGAAATTTACACATCTAAGGAAACGTTCTGTAACATATTACAAAATGAAGAATTACATCGATGCTTTTCACGACAAAATACACAAATGATATGATGGCAACGAAGAAGCAAAATGTATCTAATAAGACCACGTCTACGACACTCAAAGCACATAAGCGAATTGTCATAGGGTAGAGTTAGGAAAGGACTAGTAATTCTCCTTCTTTGATTTGCGTTTTGAGGCAGCATTCTTCTCTGACTTGCGCTTCGTACCACTGCTGTTAAGGATTTGATCAATTATGTCATCCACGTTGGGTGGTTTTGGAATATATAGGATGGATTCCATATGCATGGAGAGAGAGACTATTTTATTATCCTTGTGTCGACCATAATATAGCCCATTCACTTTGAAAAGGATATCCCAAGTACCTTCTCCGAGCTCGTCGCATGTGATGGGTGTTGAATGATCTCCCTCCTTCTTATAGTAAGTGCACCAATGTGATACCGGTAGGCAAATGTGATTACCATCCCAAATCTTTCTATAGGGAGTATCCTTGTCATCTCTCGCCTTCCACTCTTGAGCAAGAGGAGTAGGAATGTCCATATTTAATGTCACGTACTCCTCAATAATATCAAGTTGGTGGCGAATGTACGGACTCACGGGGATCAGTATGTAGTCCCCATACTGATTGCGCATTATCTTGACATCCGTGGAAGGGAGCATTCCCGTTTGGAGTACTACGCTATGATCGTCATAACGCAAGAATTGTTTAAATTTACGCTGTAGCGGTGTAGGATTATGTACCTTGGTTGTTTCTTCCACTGGCCTCAGTTGTAGATGATCTGATCGTAGCGAACCTTGTAACGTTTGACCGCCATTTTGTCTTACTGGTGCAGCAGATGGAGTAGATGCCTGAAAATGAAAAAGATTGTATTAAGTTTACGTTCAAGGGAGGAGAGGGAGGAAAGTAGCGACTTACCATTTTAGTTGGATAATAGAATAGAGAGAGAGAGAAAATGTGCGTCCGTCACTCGTGAGATTCAACGATGGAATGATTCTCACTGTGGAAGGCTCGCTATTTATATAGAAATGCTTGATTCTCATTGGATGATGATCCTCATTGGACAATAACATCATGCTGATTCCAAATCTGGCCTCCGTTTTCCCATCCGATGCTTCGTTTTGGCGCTACAGCCCAAAACGTCCAAAATTCTAACTCTGTCGTTTTTCGCCAATCTCCCAAAATCTTAAATGGCGTCTCACATCCAAACGAAGACAGATAGGAACAAGCCGATTCTTTCACTGAATTTGTGTCACTCTTAGCTTTCAAACGAGCTATAGCACGACAAAATCCGTCCACTGGAAGCAAAATTGGAAGTTTGGTGTCGGGGGGGGGAGGTCAGTGAAATTTGATGAAACAAACTTTGGTCAGGGTCCCAGGTAGAAATGACACACTTTGGAAAATTTTCAAAATTTTACCCATACAAAGCCACTCCGACACAGGATTTTTTCAGGTGAGCTCCGACCTAAAATCTTGTAACAGCTCTAACTTTTGAAAGGTTGGTCCGATTGACTCGCGGCAAAAAATGTCATCGAGCAGTTTTTTCTCCTCTTTCAAACGAGTAGCTGTAAGACAAAATCCGTCCACTGGAAACCAAGATCGAAGCTACCTCTCCCGAGGGGGGGGGTTCAGTAAAATTTGATGAAACAAACTTTGGTCAGGGTCCCAGGTCAAAATGACACACTTTGGAAAATTTTCAAAATTTTACCCATACAAAGTCACTCTGACACTTTGGATTTTTTCAGGTGAGCTCCGACCTAAAATCTTGTAACAGCTCTAACTTTTGAACGGCTGGTCCGATTGACTCGCGACAAAAAATGTCATCGAGCAGTTTTTGCTCCTTTTTCAAACGATTAACTGTAAGACAAAATCCGTCCACTAGAACCAAAGTTAGAAGATCGCTGTCGGGGGGGGGGGATCGGTGAAATTTGATGAAAAATGTTTTGGTAAAGGTCCCAGGTCGAAATGCCACACTTTGGAAAATTTTCAAAATTTTACCCATACAAAGCCACTCTGACACTTAGGATTTTTTCAGGTGAGCTACGACAGTCCACCCTCCCAACCTGGCCGGCACACCACGCCAATCTGGAGAGCACATCACACACCACCTCGCGCTACGACGGCCGGCCAGAGGGCATACGTCTGACACGAAGCAACACGGCGGCACACCACGACCGACTCGACTGACAAGAGGGGGGGGACGTCAGACTCGAAGCAACACGGCGGCCATCTTGCGCTATCCAGAAAGGGAGTTTTACTTACTACTATTTTTCATCTTTTTGCTCGTACACCAGAAGTTTCGTAATAATCGACATGAACCTCTCACACATATCAACTACACCAGAAATAGTTAAATTGAATATGAATTCGTAGTATTTGATCAAAAATTCAAGACTGTAGAGCTCTAAGTCTGTTAGGTGGGCCTTATTCACCTCACCCACCTTATTAGTTATCTTGCAAAATTTACGGTACCGGTACCAACGAACAAGTGTTTTTCGATGTTTGTGTGTAAGAAATACAAAGGAGCATATTTGCAATTCATGTACCGTAGTATATTTGCAACAATGCTTAAATCATGTTGGATTTTTCTTGTAGAGGTGTATAATCCGCTATTCATTCTGTCCAATCTTCTCTGTGGTCTTCTGCTCCATTCCCTGCTGCAAATTAATCGAATTCTCTGGTACATACTCAAAGGTACACAATTCATCACTGTTGAGTGTAGATGGCACTCAAATATTCTTTTCTTTTGTTCCCTGTATAAGTTGGCATAGTTATTGGTACTACTGAATAAATTAGTAAGTAACTTCCCATGTTTGATATCGCTATAATTGTATCGTATCGTGAAGTGTCAGTTTATTCTACAGCGCTGTGTTGTATTGGCTAATGCAAAAGTTGTTTTAGTGGACATGCATCCTCTCGGTATACATGTAGATGTAATGTGTCATAAACTTTTCAAATCACAACCCACTTATCACGTGCTGTTATCACGTCTGTATCTTTGCCAACTATACATCTGACTCAAATACAATTAAACAGTTATTCGCATTGTTTTGCTTTTTAACCTGCGCTACAACAACAGGTTATGGGCCCAGACAACGTCTCAACTGCGTGTTATTGTGAATAACTGTAACTCATTATTGTCGTCGTGCATCTGACATTGAATTTTACCTCGCGTTCGTCGTTGTGACCTTGGTGTCTCCAGCTGTGGATTCAGTGTTGTAATGGAGGCAACATCGGCGAAATTACCCTTACTCAAAGACAGATTCGAGTCTTGGCGAGGATGGAAAATGCATATGCAAGCCCTTCTATTGGCGGACGACTTATGGGAAGTAGTTGGCACGTACTGGTACCGAGAAGAAGCCGTTGCCCATTGCCCTTCTTGCTGACGGGTCAAATGCGGCTGATGTCAGAGTCAGAGAAAAACAGATTTCTACGTTCAACGATAAAGTGAAGAGAGCCATCAAGATTCTCATCACTGGAATTAGTGGTGAACTGTTTTATTTGTGGGATGGTTTTCCTTATGACCCTAGAAAGTTATGGGTTGATCTCGTCACTCATTTTCAAACGCAGACTCACAGCCATCGCGTTTCTGTTCGTGCGCAGCTTGATTCTCTTGTTTTGAAGGATCGCACTGACCCGGAGAAGTGGTTAAAGGAACGTCTGAGACTGTATCAACAATATGCGATGAGCGGTAATCCCATCGACGAGATGGAACAGTGCATCGAGACTTTAAATTCGCTTCCACCATCTTGGAAAGAATTTAAGAACATGATGAACTTTGTTCTTGGTAAGGACTTAAACATGTCTCTCCTGATGCAAAAAGCAGCTGATTGGTATCGAATGAATGGTTCATCGAAGCAGAAAATTCCAGCTCCTGACAATCATGATAGTCAAGCGCTCAGTGTGAAATTCAATCAACGTCAACGATCGAATTGGAACCGTCGCGGTAATTCGACGTCGCAGGAGTGTATCAGTGATCATTCAAAATTTGTGCGGTGTTTCAAGTGCAAAGAACTTGGTCACAGAGCGGGTGTGTGTCTTCGAAGAAAACCCGATTCTGCGGTCACTGTACAGCATGAGAGTGATTCTTCCTTTCTTCTTGCTGAGTGTTTATTCACACCTGATGTGAAATGTGATCTTTCTACCGTTTTAGCAGATTCGGGTGCTACTAGACATATGTCACCAGTTTTTGAGTCTTTTGATGATGATTATCAGCCCTTTGAGGTTGATTCTCGTAATTTTGTTTTGTTAGGAAATTAAGATCGGCTCAAAGCTGTTGGTTCAGGTTCTGTCAAAATGGTTATTAAAACTGATGATGGTCAAGACAAAATTATCAAACTGGTCAATTGTCTATATGTACCTGAACTGCGATGTACGTTAATGTCAGTTTCCCAAACGACAAAACGTGGTTACTCAATTTTGTTTGATAGTGGCGGTATGAAAGTTTTGAATAAAACGGGTAATACTGTTTTATCTGGAAAGTTGTTCGATAAATTGTATAAAGTTGATTGCTCACTTCATTCGAAAGTTTACTTAAATGATGCTGATAATAGTGATTCTATTGTACATGATGCGAAAACCGAATGTTTTTCAGTCTCATTTGAAACATGGCATAAACGTTTTGCGCAAATAAATCAGTCATCATTGCGAAATTTACTAACTAGTGCTGCTGTAAGTGATTTGAGTATTAGTGATGATCGTAACGACAAAGCATTTTGTGATGATTGTGCTAAGGGTAAAAGCCATGCGTTACCCTTTCCAAAGGAATCTAGTACTCGTGCTGATGGTTTGTTAGATTTGTTACACCTTGATCTGATGGATCCAATGGAAGTAACGTCACTTGGGGGTCGTCGTTTTGTAATGGTTATAGTCGACGACTGTACTCGTTATTGTTGGGTGCGTTTTTTAGCAAATAAGTCTGACAGTTTTTCAGCCTTCAAAAAGCTCGTGACTGAGTTAGAGACTCAAAAGGAGAGAAAAGTAAAGGCATTGAGGTCAGATTGCGGTGGCGAAATTTTGTCTCGTGAATTTTCTTCTTTTCTAGAAGAACGAGGAATTCGTCGTGAGTTAGCTATTCCTGAGGCAAAACCACAAAATGGCGTAGCTAAGCGCATGAATCGCACCCTAGTTGAACGAGCGAGAACCCTACTCTGTGCATGTAATTTACCAAAGTCTTTTTGGGCGGAGGCAGTTTGTACTGCCTGTTATGTACGAAATAGATGCCCAACTCGTGCATTAAGTACTGGTATGACCCCTATTACGAAGCATTTTTTGGTCGTAAGCCGTCTGTTCGTCATTTGCGTGTTTTCGGCTGTGTAGCCTTTGCTCACATCCCAACTAATCAGCGGCGTAAGTTTGATGCTAAGGCAGATCAATGTATATTTTTGGGTTACAGTCCGGCCTCGAAAGGCTGTCGTTTATGGCATATTGAACGCCAAAAGGTTATTGAACGCCGTGATGTGGTGTTCGATGAGGTCACAATGGGTCGTGTGAAATTTCCCGCAAGGCGGTTGACTGAATCTAGTACAGACCCTGTTGACACTGATCCTGGCATTTTTCGAGTAATATCTGATACTCGAGACAGTGAGCCAACGCCTGAAAGTTCTGAAATTAATTCTGAGATGCTGAGCGGTCCTGATGTACCCGAGTCTGCCACAGAAACCCGGCGCTCGTCTCGTTCCACTTTTTCTATTCCTCCAGAACGCCATGGTTTTGATGCGTTCTCTGCCGAAGAATTTTGTGTTGATGACCCTAAGTCATGGGAGGATGCTATGAATTCTCAACTTAAAAATAAGTGGAAAGATGCAACTGATAAAGAATATAATTCACTAATGCGTCACAATGCTTGGACTTTAGTAGTAAGAAAACGGCGAACACCAGATAGCGCAAGATGGCCGCCGTCGTGTCTGAGTCCCCCCCCCCTCTGGTCCGCCAGTGTCGTGATGTGCCGGCGAGGTTCCGCTGCGGCCCCCCCCTCTGGACCGTCAGTGTGTGAGCCTTGGGTGTCTGTGTCCGACCGCCTGGTGGACTTGGGCGACCGTCTAGGTTGACGTGGGCGACCGTCTAGGTTGTCTTGGTTAAACTGTGGGATGTTTTGGTGTGTAGTGTCCAAACGCGGCCTCGGATGTGAAAACGGAGGCCAGATTCGGATTCAGCGTGAAATTCTGCATCTGTATGGTGAATTTGAAAGCAATCGGAGATAAAAATTTTTCGCTGACGTCCCCCCCCCTCTGGACAGCTTGCTTCGATCTTGGCTTCTAGTGGACGGATTTTGTCGAGTGAGGTGTCATTTGAAAGCTAAGAGTGAGACAAATTCACTGAAACAAACGGCTTGTTCCTATCTGTCTTCGTTTACATGTGAGACGCCATTTAAGATTTTAGGTCGGAGCTCACCTGAAAAAATCCTAAGTGTCAGAGTGACTTTGTATGGGAAAAATTAAAAATTTTCCAAAGTGTGGAATTTCGACCTGGGACCTTTACCAAAGGTTGTTTCATCAAATTTCGCTGACCCCCCCCTTTGTTCTAACTTTGGTTCTAGTGGACGGATTTTGTTCGTTCGACTTGCATTGGAAAGAGGATGAAACACTGCTCGACCGCATTTTTCGTTGCGAGTGAATCGGAGCAGCCGTTCAAAAGTTAGAGCGGTTACAAGATTTTAGGTCGGAGCTCACCTGAAAAAATCCTAAGTGTCAGAGTGACTTTGTATGGGAAACATTAAAAATTTTCCAAAGTGTGGAATTTCGACCTGGGACCTTTACCAAAGGTTGTTTCATCAAATTTCGCTGACCCCCCCCCCTTTGTTCTAACTTTGGTTCTAGTGGACGGATTTTGTTCGTTCGACTTGCATTGGAAAGAAGATGAAACACTGCTCGACCGCATTTTTCGTTGCGAGTCAATCGGAGCAGCCGTTCAAAAGTTAGAGCGGTTACAAGATTTTAGGTCGGAGCTCACCTGAAAAAATCCTAAGTGTCAGAGTGACTTTGTATGGGAAACATTAAAAATTTTCCAAAGTGTGGAATTTCGACCTGGGACCTTTACCAAAGGTTGTTTCATCAAATTTCGCTGACCCCCCCCTTTGTTCTAACTTTGGTTCTAGTGGACGGATTTTGTTCGTTCGACTTGCATTGGAAAGAGGATGAAACACTGCTCGACCGCATTTTTCGTTGCGAGTCAATCGGAGCAGCCGTTCAAAAGTTAGAGCGGTTACAAGATTTTAGGTCGGAGCTCACCTGAAAAAATCCTAAGTGTCAGAGTGACTTTGTATGGGAAAAATTAAAAATTTTCCAAAGTGTGGAATTTCGACCTGGGACCTTTACCAAAGGTTGTTTCATCAAATTTCGCTGACGGCTTTGGAATCAGCTTGATGTTATTGTCCAATGAGGATCATCATCCAATGAGAATCAAGCATTTCTTTATAAATAGCGAGCCTTCCACAGTGAGAATCATTCCATCGTTGAATCACACGAGTGACGGACGCACATTTTCTCTCTCTATTCTATTATCCAACTAAAATGGTAAGTCGCTACTTCCCTCCCTCTCCTCCCTTGAACGTAAACTTAATACAATCTTTTTTCATTTTCAGGCATCTACTCCATCTGCTGCACTAGTAGGACAAAATGACGGTCAAACGTTACAAGGTTCGCTACGATCAGATCATCTACAACTGAGGCCAGTGGAAGAAACAACCAAGGTACATAATCCTACACCGCTACAGCGTAAATTTAAACAAGTCTTGCGTTATGACGATCATAGCGTAGTACTCCAAACGGGAATGCTCCCTTCCACGGATGTCAAGATAATGCGCAATCAGTATGGGGACTACATACTGATCCCCGTGAGTACGTACATTCGCCGCCAACTCGATATTATTGAGGAGTACGTGACATTAAATATGGACATTCCTACTCCTCTTGCTCAAGAGTGGAAAGCGAGAGATGACAAGGATACTCCCTATAGAAAGATTTGGGATGGTAACCAAATTTGCCTACCGGTATCACATTGGTGTACTTACTATAAGAAGGAGGGAGATCATTCAACAATCATCACATGCGACGAGCTCGGAGAAGGTACTTGGGATATCCTTTTCAAAGTGAATGGGCTATATTAT
>CAJQUW010006592.1:5000-17500 GCA_907163375.1 Prostheceraeus crozeri | reverse complement strand
GTTTAAGGAACCTATCAATCGAGTGATTTGGTGTTATGGTATTTATCAACCGTCGCTGTTTCAGGAATTGCAAAGTCGCAACTTTATTCGACATGAAGGAATTATTCCAGTGGATAAAACTTCAGTCTAATGATGTTGTTGTATTGGATGATTTATTAAAAGAAAGTAAGAATTCAAAAGATGTTACAGATATGTTCACTCGCGCAGCACACCATAAAAGGTGTTTTATCATCTATATTACAAAAAATTTGTTTCCTGATGGAAAAGAAGCTCGTACACGAAACCTGAATACACACTATTATGCTATTTTCAAGAATCCGCGAGATAAAAGTCAATTTGAAATTTTAGCGCGACAAGTTGCACCAGAGGATCAAAAGCCTTAATTGAAATTTTCAAGCAGCTACTGAAAAACCATACGGTTACTTATTCATTGACTTTACGCAAGAGTGTCCGGAAGAATTTAGATTTCGAAGTGATATTTTGAAAACTCCCATGATTATCTACAAACTATGAGTTCTTATTCTCGCATGATTGTTATTCCTCAGGATGAATATGTACAATTGACTGCCATGCAGCAAGTAAAGCAACCTCTTGCAAATCAAATGTATAGGAAAGAAATAGATTATCAGCAAAATGTTCACATCAAAGATCCACATCGTGCTGTATTATTACAATCGGAAACTGTTGAGCAATTGAAAAACTTGAAGAATAAGATGCGTGACTCTGTATCGACTGCTACACCTTTAGCATCTCGCGCACATGCCATATCTCTTTTCAACAGTATTGAACCCCATCTCAATGTAAATGATAGAGGAGAAATCATTACAGATGAAAATAAAGTGATTGATGCTTCACGTTATGAAGACTTGATTCAGTATGCGACACGTAGAAAGCGCCGTCAGGGCTATGTTCCACCTGGTTGGTCATACTTTCTTAAACTATTGAAAAAGCATAATGTGCCAAAATTTGCTTTAAATAATGAGACATTGAAAGAACTTGATTCAACAGTGGCTACTACTCCAATGCTTCAGGCGATGAAAATGCCAACAAATTGGTTTAAGACGTCACCTGCTACATCCCCTCCCACACTCACTAAGCAAACAAGAGGAAGAACTCGACGTAGATCTACATCGCCACTAAAACTGGTAAAAGGAAAACGTAAAACAGCTCCTCCTAGGAAATACATGTTCTCAGACTATTAATATGAAGCAGATGTGTTGCTTGCCATGTAATGAGCCGCCAGAGGTGAATGTCGTTGTCACTTGCACTTGCTGCGCCAGCTCTCATAATGAAACCCCTAAGCAATGTGAACACGATCGCAAAACCGCTAAAGCTAAATGCTGCAGTTGTTGTAAATGTAGAAAGGCAAGAAAACAAAAAGATGAGAAGGAGGAAAAGAGTCAGCCGTCATCGACTGAACGTTTGAAGTCAATCTATTATGATGTAAAACATCCGGCAGGATTTGCATCTATCAAGAAATTATCAAAAGCGAGTGGTCTTCCACAATCACAAGTGAAACGATGGTTAAAGGGTCAGGCTACCTATACACTCCACAAACAAGCGAAAAAGAAGTACCGCACCCGCCATTATATTGTTCATGACATCGATGAACAGTGGCAAGCAGATTTGTGCGATGTTGCCTCCATTTCAAAACATAACTCGGGCAATAATTTTATTTTATCCGTCATTGATATTTTCTCGCGTTATGCGTGGGCTCAACCTTTAAAAACTAAAGAAGGGAAAGGAGTAGCAAAAGCATTCCAAACAATTTTTCGAGAAGGTCGCATTCCAAAAAGAATTCAGAGTGATCAAGGAAAAGAGTTTGAAAATCAGCATGTGACAAGATTATTTGAGAGGCATGACATTGAGTTGTTTAGTGTAAAGAGCGCTTATAAAGCTGCACTCGTTGAACGTTTTAATCGCACATTAAAAAATCGCTTGTGGCGACATTTTACTGCCAACTTGACACAAAATTGGACAAAGGTTCTACAAGATACACTCCATGCCTACAATCACTCTATCCATCGTTCTATTGGACTCAGACCAGTAGATGTAAATGCTGACAATGTAGATAAAGTGCGCGAATCATTCCAACGTAAACGCACTCATGTGAAAAGTGATGTGAAAATTGGCGATAAAGTTCGTATCTCAAAAGTGAAAAGTGTTTTTGCTAAAGGGTACCTTCCGAATTGGACAGAGGAGGTATTTACAGTATCAAGGATTAATCAAAAAGACTCTCCGACCACCTACAAGTTGAAAGATTACGATAATGAAGAAATTGAGGGTAGCTTTTACCGCGATGAGATTGAGGTAGTCACTGAAAGTGAAACATATTTGGTAGAGAAAATCATTCGATGTAAAAAACGGCAAGGTGAAGAATGGTGTCTTGTTAAATGGACTGGTTATCCTTCAAGTATGAACTCTTGGATGCGTCGTGCCGACATCTTTCATCTAAGTGATCGACAGTGATTCATGCAAAGTTGTAACTAACAATGTTTAGGGTTTGAGCTATGAATCCAACTGCCTCATTTTATTCACGACCCTCCTATGTAAGTGGCGGAGGACAAATTTACATCGGCGCTCGCCGCCAACGTGGAGGTAGCATACTTGGTGCACTGAAATCTGTTGTAGCACCTCTCATATCCAATGTCGGTAGATCTTTAAAACGAAATGTTTTAAGTAATGCCGTTGGCTTTGCTGGTGATGTTGCTAGTGATCTTTCCAGAGGTAGAAGTTTTAAGAGCAGTTTGTTGAATCGTGGGAAGGAACGCGGTTTAAAAACATTGAAGCAGACCATTGCTGGTGTTACTCAAGGAAAGAAATCACCTAAACGAATGAATAAAGGAAGGAGGAAACATCGCGGAGCTGGTAAGGTGCGATCTTCAGTCAAAAGGCATTCACGCAAACGTCGCAGAGGCTCTAATCATTCATCAGGCGCTAAACGACGACGCTGCTATAACTTCTAATCATGGAGTGTAAAACTTCCGGTTTTTGTTTGTTTCGATCAACAAGCCATACAGACAGATATTCTTAGTTCAAGTATTGTAGATTATCATCCTCGAACAGCTGAGAATGCTGGCCCCATTGAATTTGTTATTCCTGGTGGTAGTGATGACTACATAGATTTGAGTTATGCGATGCTTGATTTGAGGTTTAGAATTCAGCAAGCAGATGGAACTGCTATTGACGATGCACATAAAGTTGGACTGAACAATTTACCATTGACTACATTACTTCGTGATGTTTCTCTAACGATTGGAGAGCAGCAGGTGGAAGGTGGTCAAAGCGATTATCCCTATAAATCATATTTCAATCATGTATCACAGTTTCATCCAGCAGCACAAAAAAGTCATATGGAAGCCATGGGATGGTACAGAGATGAAGCAGGAAAATTTGATGTTGAAACAAACAGTGGCTTTGTAAAGCGATCTGCTATGATTAAAGATAGTAGAGTATGTCAGCTATATGGTCCGCTGAATTTAGACTTCTTTAGACAGTCAAAGTTTTTACTGTGTAATACCAGCATGCGACTCAAGCTGACATTGAATAAGCCTGAATTTGCGCTGAATGCATTTGCTAAAGTTGACAATTTTAGAATTCATGTGGAAGATATTGCACTTTACATTCGTCGAGTAGTACCGAATCCAAGTGTCATTAGAGGGCATGCTGAAGGCCTTAACCGCCAAAATGCCATTTACCCCGTTCAGCATACAAAGCTTCTCACCTTTACAATTCCGAAAGATCAAAAGAGTTTCATGAAAGATGGCCTCTTTCCATCGGAAGCACCGAAGCTCCTCATGGTGGCAATGGTTGAAAATGATGCATTTAATGGTAATATAAAGAAGAATCCTTTCAATTTTAAACACAATCAGTTAAGTGAAATTGCTTTACGTGTAAATGGTGTGAGTCATCCTGGTCCACCCTACAAACCAGATTTTGCTTCGGATCAATTTATGCGCAGTTATGTTGATTTTATGGATGTTTTTGGCTTTTACAATACGGATGACACCAACGGACTGACTATGAAAGAGTTTAAGAGTGGATATACTATTTATGCATTTGATTTGACTGCTGACAGCGATATTAGTGCACCCTATCGTCAAGCGAACGTGCCTCATAATATTCGTTTGGATTTGACGTTCAAAAGAACACTACCTGAGACGATCAATGTATTAATTTATGCAGTCTTCGATTCAAATATTGAAATTACAAAGTATCGTGACGTGATTCTTCAGTATAATCGTTAATGAGTTGGTTGACTGCTGACGATATTAAGACTAAAGTGCAGCGTAATGCAGACGAAGCGACGTTGAAAGCTTTCGATAATGTCTATTCACTCGATACCTTACCACCTGCAGTAAATCACTATCCCATCTTTATTGTGCTAAACACTCATTCACAGAATTTAGGCGGTGAGCATTGGAAAGCGATCTTTATTGGAGAAGACCGACGTGGTGAACTATTTGACTCTCTTGCTCAACCTCCAAATATACCAACACAGCAGTGGTTGAGAAAACATACGCGTCAATATCAGCGAAATGAACGCATACTACAACATCCACTTTCATCAACGTGTGGTGCTTTTGTACTGTACTTCATCTTAAAACGTTTACATGTATCTCGATTTGCATCTGTTATTCAAAACTTTTCATGTAATCCATCCTCTAATGAAAAAATGATTTGTAAGTTCTATCATGATTTGAAATAAAAACATCATGTTGGAAAAATTGTTTTTTTATTTTACAATCCGCTGGGTACGTACATACTCAATGAGATAGTCTAGGATCATATTTGCTTGTACATGAGATTTTAGTCCAGTAATGATCACTTTACTATTATGAAAGATTGCCACATGCACAGGTAACCAACAACTAATGAGAGCTGCAGGAAAAAGTTCGGGTTCATAACACAAACTGTAACTGCTGGTACGAATCTTCAAAAATGATAGACTGTCACTCAATTGAGTAGAGATCACCATATTGTCCACAGTCAGATTCGACATCACACACCTCTCCCTCTTCCATATCCGACGTAGTAGTCTTTGTAGCTCTAAGCGCATTGACTGCGCCGATGAATGAGAAAGGGCGCCGAGAATCTGTACAGTCCCATTTGGGAAGAGTTGAAGATTCCGTGAATTGTTCATCTTCACCACTAACATTTGAGGACGGCCCGGGTAATACTTGCTGTTTGGAAGCTGTTGGTGTAATGTTGTGAGATCGATTTTGGTGTAGAGTCTGAAGCGACGGAGAATGTTGACGATGGTGTAGCGATGGCGCTTCATGATGAAAAGATGAGTAAATTGAGCGATGTACCTTCCTTTTATACTTTTCCCAACTACCTTGATGAAATGTGAAGTTAGTTATGAAGTTGGGAATGATAGAGTTGAATTCGCCGATTGTTGACGCGCAACCAGATGCGATTTCCAATACGTGAATGTCTTTTCATATAGAAGTATTTTAAAGTCCTTCATGATATGATGTAGAGATTGAAAATGACGATAAGATAAAGCAAACTCTCTTCTCACATTTCCAGTTGAATCTTTGAAATAGACGTTTTCGATCATGATCCGTTTCAATACGTTGTAGGGAATCTAATTTCCAACTCATGGTGCGTGGTAGTCATGTCTGATTAAGATTTGCATAGTAGGGCGATGAACTCACGACGAATAAATGTCATGATGGAGCGATGTATGTATCTTCTATACTTCTCCCAATTGTATTTGCGAAATGAGAAACAGTTTGCGGAATGAGAATGGTAGATTTGAATTTCATTTCTGTAATGTTGAAGCCAAACTTGATCACCCAAGGAGATGAATCTTAATGTTTCAAAATATTCCAAATCCCTCATGATATCATTGAGGTTGACAAATTGTCGCCATGTTAATGTAATTCCTCTTGATGTATGACCATGAGAATTTTTGAAATGTACGTTTCCATCACGATCAACTCTGATATATTGTAGAGAGTCCAAAATCCAAGTCTTCATGATGTTATGCAAAGTTGCAGATTAGCAATATAAAAATGTCGTTTTATCATATTTTGCTTAGCAATGCGGCTACAAAGAGATTTACTAGTAATCGAGCCGCACTCTTTTCTACTCCCATTGATCATGCACAACAGCTAAATGGGAATTGGGAAGTGGGTGTCACTCAACTTGTTTATAGCAACTGTGTCTATACTTTTGATCATGAGGTGATGACTATTAATATGAGACGTACAGCTGCTTACCAATGTGAAAAGGGCTGCCGAGTATACATTCCACAGTGGCCAAAGAAAGATCTCTTATCATGTAAAAAGTTTATATATGATTTCTTGAATAAAAGCGTGTAAACATATTGCCCAATTTACTCCACACAATGATGATTATACTTATATACATCATGTAGTTGAGAAAGATTGGATTGTTGGGTTTAAGTCCAAGTTTAAGAAATGATTTAGGTTACCTCGCTAGCGCCTTGAACAAGCTATGATAATTTTAACGTTAATTACCACATAAGTGCTCATAAACAGTTAATATATCGAGAGGAAGCTTATTATGTAGATCTTATTCCAAAAAATGAGAAGATGTTGGTGAAGAAGATTGTGATTAAGCCAAGAAAGACAAACATGACTCCTGAAACATTATTGAAGAAATTTAATTATCTCCTTCGAGTTGATGGTAAACAAGTGGCAACATTGACTTATATCAAATCATCTAATCATATTGCAATAAGTATATTAATTGATGATGATCTTGTTTTAGTTTGTTCAAAAGATTTTCATCAGTTCTTGCGACATCAGTCTGCAGCTGTTCATGGAATATTTAATATGCAACATTTACCATGTGAAAGGTCAAATCAATTTGATACAGAATGGAGCGTATCTTTATACAGAAAGTGTGTAGAGCCTTTAGGTGGTATCTTACATGAAACAAGAGTGTTGATGCCTCGCATCATTACTTCAGTTAAATTGGTTGTAGATTATTTAAATGAAGTGATTAATGACCAACATATTTCATTTTCTGAAAAAGAAGGTACTTTGTCTCTCACTATAAGTGGGAAAAAGGTATTGAACTAATTATGGATAAAACTCTAATGGACATTTTGGGTTTTGACCAAAATATCTTTAAAAGTGGTACTGTAACCAAAGCTAGCGCAGTCATGTCTCTATCGCGTCGTATTAACTATTTTCAGATATATTCCAATATTGGTGAAGATGTACGTGTGGGAGATGTTGAAGCTCCATTGCTAGCAATGATACCATACCAGCCAAATAGCTGCAGTATTTTATCTGAGCATACTTTCAAGAAAGTGCATTATACAAAGCTGAAATCAAACTACATCCCACAAATTGATATTGCCATTTATGACGACGCTGGTGCGTTGATTCCTTTTCATAAAGATGCTGTGACAAGTATCACACTCCATTTCCGAATGAAGAGTTAATGCAAACGTATGCTAATATATATTTTCCATGTGAATAATATGGAAAGTGAAAATAAGGACTCGTTTCTAATCTACTTGCCCAGTAATGCTTCTATGAATAAATTTCCAAAAAATAAACCATCAGACTATCGAGTAGAATTAAATCGCCCACTGCATTTGAAGGTGAATGGGAGGTTGGCGTTTCTAGTATTTGCTATGATAGCAAATATTCAGAATGTGAATGATTTGGAAGAAATGATATTGACTCCTCGCACCCATGATGGAATAAACGATGAATAATGCATTTCAGTTCCCATACAATTTAACATCAGATGGAAAGTGGAAACTATGAATGGATTCAGATAAAATCCAGATTCTTATGAGCCATTTGGGAATGAGAAAATTATTAAGGCATTCAACAGTGGCTATACGTCCATCATGAAGCATAAATATCAGAAAGCTTATGAGTTTTACACTATCTATCATTGGAGTGGGAGACAGTTCCTCCGCTTTCATTTCTTTTACTAAAGGTCTTACGCTGAGGTTGGATAGTGAATTCTATCCACATCTTGGTTTTGGTCATGGACTACATCTAACGTCAATTGCTACTGCAAATGTTAAAAAGTTTATTTCAAATTCGAATCAACAAATTTCATTATAGATTTAAAATATTTGATGAAGATGTTGTAGAATGCGAAGAACGCATCATTTTGAAAAAGCGTGGTGTTTCAACCTTTAATCACTTATTGAGTTATTTAAAACGATGGAATGAGACTGTGGGTAAGAAGTATGGAGAGAAAATTATGGCGGACAAAAATAAGGTTGGTTATTCAGAAATATAATGACAAACTTACAGTTTAATTTCTTCTCCAACCTTGCGTCATTTTGTAAGACATTATACACTATTATTGGAAAGCGGTGTGGGTATATGGCTTCTCATGAATATCACACTAAAGCTGATTCAGTTAATGATGAATGGTGGTGGACATCTATGGGCGATCGCATCAAGAAAATTTACCAGTCTTATGAAGAAAAAAAATTTTTCTAAAGTTGCTATCAATATATGCCGCGTCCTATATCATACAGTTGTGAAACTTCATCATGTAGTAATTCCTTATATACAACAGAAGTTGAAGCATGGTGATGAAAAGAAAATATGATGTAAAGACACAACAACAACCACATTCGTTTTCAATTGAAAATCAACGCGGGTTGTTCTGATGACTGGGTGATGACATTCAATGTCAATTGAGTAAAAATTTGAAAAAAACTCTCTTGGGTTTTTTTCAATGCTAACAAACTGTGTTTTGCTGCTGCGCATACGATTGGTATAGAAACACCAATGACACTTGATAAACATGAACAGCACCTTTACATTCAAAGTGATTTGATTCTACCTATTTCTGTTGGTGAGAAAAAAGAATACATTTTACGTGATTTCATTCATGATAAAGACGCTTCATATGGAATAGTCGAGAAGATGTTTGAATCTATTTTCTATCATCCCGTCGTCAAACAAACTATACCCTCTATTGCTATCAAAATTACCAATGGTTTACAAGAGTGCATCCATGTGAAAGATACTAAATCCCTCGTAACGTTAGTGTTTCGGAAAACAAAGTGAAGTCTTTATACAACATTTATTGAAATATGTACATGAATGTGAAGGAATTGACTTTATACAACATCCACTGAAAATATATACCTGAGCGCACTTCAATAAACATTGTTATATACAAAAAGTCTTTTTACTTCGTGAAGGGTGGAAATATACAGGGATAGGAAAAATGTCTTTCAGTGGAAAAGTCATCACATGGGGAATGTACAGATGTGGACACATATTCACAAGGAATAAACAATCTCATGCGATACATAAAACTACTATGTTTATCTACAGTAATCAACATCAAAATACTATGTTTAGGATGATTTTGCTAAGACGTCTCCTGAATGTGGTAGTGTGAGTTTAATTCTTTTGGGTGGTGGTATGTTTGTGTCTGGATGTCCATGTGGAAGAGATATGTTGTGTTCTAACCAGCACCTCTTATCCTCCCCATGTGGAAAGCGCCCCGGTTTCCTAAAAGTATGTGAGTTTTGATCTCATGCGACTTAGATTTTAAGATTGTCCATATTGACAAACGTTATATTTTTACACTTCAATTAATGCTTTCCTGAAATTCTTATTAATGTTTCATGTGTAAGAAGACCCCTTGATCTTGATATGCCTTTAGCGCGCTTAATGAGCTATCATCACTATCCCTTTAATTTCATAGAATTTTCATTTTTGGACGGAGGAGAATCATTTTCATTTTCAGCTAGTTCTCCTTCCCTGCTGTCCTTCATCGATAAAGCAGCCAAGTTTTGCCCTTATTTATTTGATGGAGTTAATAGTGGATGATCAGCAGGATAATTTGATGTACTCCAAAATAGAAACTCTTTTCTAAAAGATTTTTCCTACCTTCAGTTAAAATTTTAAAATTCTTCTTTGAAGTGGTAATACCCTAAAAAGAAACTATCTGGTGTCACCACCCAAACAATAAACGAACCTCTTTTTACGAGAGGAACAAACCCACACACCAAACGGTTTAAGTATTTTATAGAAGAGTTGATGAAATACAGTATCAAGCTTGGAGTAATTCTGAGAACAGCTTGACCAATATAGATGGGTTTTGCGCAGCAACTCAACTTCCAGATTTTATCATTTTAATAACTAAAAGATCCTCATAGATTATGTCTATATAGATTAATAGAGGTGATGAGGTCAATTTGTGATACTTTTTTGATCATCATTAACTAGTTTGTAGTTTAACCAACTACGACGGCACCGTTACACCATACCGGACCGCGGCGAGACGAAGCGCCTTTTCTAACATCCTCCATACGTCTTATCCAAATAGACTGTTGTTCTTATATTTATAAAAAATCTTTTTCAAAAATTTATTTTGGGCTAGTGGCACGTTTCTGACCTGTTAATATCTATGTAGATGTGTGAGGAAGGCGTTTCTGTCTAAATTTAATAATGCGGTTTGAACTCTTTTTAAAATCATGCCCATTTCTAAATTTAAAATTTCTAAGATGCTAAAAAATGGACTAGATAGTTTTCCTTATCATATTGAGTGAGTAAAAGTTTTGCGAACAAGGCTTATAACTTGGGTTTGTCCACATGATGTTCTAATATCTTTATGAAATTGTTTCATATAAGTCGGTGAAAAACATTATCTCTTACTCACTTCACCTGATTCGGGTGCGAGGTATCGTAGCCTTTGCATTGATGTTTATGGAAAATCTACGGTTGTTGTTTAATATTATTTGGATTAAGAGTGTAGATCTATCTCAAAATAATAATCCCCAATCACCATTCATCCTGGAATTGCTAGTATGTTGGAAGGGTTGGAGAAATGTTGAAATCTCACTATCATCTAACCAGCTAAAACTCAGAGTGAGGGTAGCGGTTTGGATATAATGAACTACCATACAAATTATTTTGGTCATAATTACTTCAGACGAGTATGGTCATTACCTACTATTTTTGATTTTAACCTATGTTTATTTACAATTGTGAGACCACCGCGAATTCCTCGCTCAAATAAATTATACATCTCTGGATCTTGTAAGAGATGAATGGTCTCACCAGTCATTTTAAAAGCAGACTTAAATGACATGGCTGGCAGACTGACAAAGTGGACGGGATCTAACTTATCTTCTTCTAATGCCAGACTCGTCGAAACGTCCCTGAAATACAATTCAGCACAGCAAAAATACATCTAAACTTAAGGTAGGCAATTGTCATATTATTCACCAAATGTATGGCGGTCAAATTTTATCCATGCATCTTGTGCATGATCATAATCTTCGGTCTTACATTCTGCGCCGGTCAAATCATTTTTAAATTTATCTATGGGCGGAAGAGAAGTCTCGCCGAGTTTACTAAATTGCATTCAAAAACAACAATATGCATATGGAAAGACTCCTTTCCGTGTGATGACTTCATCGGTTAGATTTGGGTATTGTTTCTTAAGATTTTGTGTTAGTGGAAGAGACTTTAGATTTTGCACGAGAGAGGCCAGTGATGCAGTCATAAAATTGGTAGGAAGCTAAAATAATTTGGATATCAAAATTAGACCGGTCTTATTTTCTTTAGTTTTTATCGACAGGCACTTTTTGCTGTCATGGCCATCAAACTTCTTCTCTCGTTTGTGCTAATACATCAAGCTTTCCACTCTTTTCATTATTGACCTAACACCTCCTTTTATTATCATATGGCTGTCCGTATAAGCCCTTGAAATTGATGGAAAAATGACGGGTAATGGTACGCCGCTTCATCCGCAGCCGAAAAAATTACATTTTTGAACAGAGTGCGGTTTTCTAAATTTACCAGTGATGTGGTCTATGGTCGCGGGCCAAGAACTTTCTTAATTTTATCATCGTCTAAATGTTTTCCTAACATTTTGGGGCAAACGTTGGCAACTATTCAAATTTTGCTTGATCATCTGCTGTTCATATGGCAATGATCTGCGATAGTGAGTTCACGGGGGGGGGGGGGGGGGGGGGGGGGGGGGGGGGGGGGGGGGGGGGGTTGGGCTCCCATCATAGCAGGTTTGTGTTGAAATTTTACAAGCTGCTGTTCGAGGGAAATTGTAGGAAAGTGGTAAATACAATCCTCACCTTGCCAGAAAGAGACGTGACATTTTATTTTTTTCTACCCCTTTTGGAAAGTGGTTCATGGCCATACTTCATAGCAGGAAATGGGCTGCTGGTCGATGGATGTTATCATCCGATATAACATTTCGATGTCAGCATAAGATGACACGAAGAGGAACTTAGTTCATCAACCAGCTGCTTTATATGAAAAACTCCTATATCTTTGTGGCATCAAGTCGTTCCATTTGCAGTTTTTACCTCCGTTACACCACTCATAATGAGTTTCAAATTTAGTTGTTACTCCTACAAAGTGGCGAATGCATCTGTCACGAGTATATAAACTCTCTGATAGATGGTTAGAATTTCTTAAGTGGTGGTTATAGCCGAGAGATTTTGGGGAATGGCCCACAGTAGTGCCATTCCTCACTAATCATACCTGTCTTACTAATAACAGGTT
>CAJQUW010006590.1:0-27115 GCA_907163375.1 Prostheceraeus crozeri | reverse complement strand
TTTGATATCTGAATTGAACAACAGAAGGATTATTGAAATATTTGACGACACTGATGAGAAGCTAATGATAAAAACTATGTCAATACGGAATGCTGACATAGCTTTAGCAGCTTTGCATCTGTAAGTGTGTTCATCTGACATAGAAATTAACGATTTAGAGTCATTAAGAAAATGACACCGATCTTTTTTATAATATCATTATGTATTTAATTTGTCAATTTTGTATACTTCTTTAATATGACAAAGTGTCATACATTAGGAATTAATTGTTTTTGTCTGCCAAATACTTTGAATACCTATATTGAGAAGCAAGGCGCATTCGATCGTGCTTCATGACCTGCGATTGATGATTTGTCTTTATACTGAACTGATAAATAGCGTTTATAAGATAACGTATGAAATTGAGAAATTTAAAAGCATTGGTACTGGGTCCCCCTGATATCATTTTCAGTATTATCCATCATTGGTGGGGGTATCACCGGGTGCCAACCGGATCATTGTCGCCCCCAGTTTTTGCTGCAATTGAAGAGAAAACATGTGCGATGAAAAGGAAATGGACGGCTATTAATTTCTAAGAAAACATACTGAATAAAACTTAGTAACTGAATCCGCAATTTCGCATCAGCGTATTACTCCGATTGATTTCAAGACTGAGCCAATTGCGGGGAACCAATACAGTATATCAGATCCCTCAAGCTCGTGAGGAGGTTTACGATGTGAACAAACGCATAACAGATGCAGATGCTTATTGCTTCGGATCTTTCTTTTCGTGGCAACAGGTACGCGAATTCCTACTTGTCGACGGATTCTCCCAACTGGAGTATTAGGAGACAGTAGCTTCCTTTCGCTCTCTTTGAATGGGTATTCTGAAATAAACAACATGAGTACTTGCATGAATACATCAGAGGCAATCGTCGAAATTAGTAGAACATCAACATTTAGTGCATAAAAACAAAGTGGTCTATTACACTCTCAACGTTATCCATCAATGAAAAAAGATTATTTTCGTCAGGCCTCACTGAGTGGCGCTTCTTCCCGTCAGTCCTAATCATCAGACATGCAGAAAACTAAGCGTAGGGTGAGCTCTGATGACTCCGAGCATTTGGGTGTAATTATGTCCGTTATGGGCCGCCGAATAATGCTAAATAAATTTCTGTAGGTAATTAATTTGTGTTTACATTTGATGCTAGCAGTCTTATCATGTCAATTCAGCAAACATTATTTACGTTAATTTATTTATACTGGATGATAGACATCTGGAGATAAAACTAATATCTCGAGTAGGTCCAGGTATATAAATTTCTATATTCAATGGTTAATTATTCAATATGATGGCCTATTTAGAAGTTTGAATGGATAAAATATCAAGAATCACTTAAATTTACCTAGAATTACACTTACCTCTAAAGCAACCTGGTTGAATCTTCCACTGAGTTCGAAAAATATAAAATTGTATTTTAAAATTAAGGTCTCCTTAATACATTCAGATCTGAAATACATGCAGCCATCCAATTCTGATCGGTAAGTACTTCTTGAATTCATAAATAACCCAAGATTTGAACCCAAACGAGAAATTTGTCAAATCACTAGGAACGAACATTGATGAAAATATTCAAAGGAAATTTCTTTGACCAGCAAATATTTTTAAAAATTATTTCAGCTTACAGACAACACAGATTGGAGGGATTATCCGCCATATCACTGGGCGCTTCTGTAAATCAGGCCAAGTAATACCGAAGCAGTTAATATAAGTCAAATAATTCGTTGACCTTGTCTACTAAATTTGCGTTCCTTCGCTTCGCCGGTTAGTTTGCCGTGTTGAATGTGGCGACGTATTGCTGTAGCGTTTTAAATCAAAAAAATATATTGATTAAAAAAAGTAATTACAATATTCCATTATGAAAATGTTTCTGATATCGAAATATGATTCAATCTATCCTCACTCCGGCACAGCTTTGCTCAGTATACGTGAGCAAGCTAATGCAACCGACATCTTTGATGATGAAGATTACAATTATGTGCGACGCCCGTAGCTTCCTTGCCAGCTTGAATTTCTGGACATTGCCTCCAATTTATACAACTTGAAATTCATGTATTTCCACTTGAAGGTTTCCGCTTGCATGTCTTACACAACATAGGAATATTAATTTGTCATAATCAGGGCTTTGGTGTAATAGATGAAACACTTCATCGCTTCATGACCGCAGTGCGATTTAATTGTAAATTATGAAATTAATAAATGTAATTGAAATGAAACAAACAAAGATTATAGTTAGTGACAAGAATAATCAAGTATATGAGTTAGTTCTTTCAAACAAATAAATATCGACAGTGTGACAATTGGAAAATAAACAAAACAAAATATTTACCATAATTGTCATGATTGATTCTTTATTTGGTGTTCTTCAAACAAATGTGGAGGATCAGGCATTACATAAAACTTGTGTCATTTGAACTTGGATGTTACAATATAAGGCCTTTCATTTAGTGACACCAATTCCACGCCACCATTCTTGTTTGACTGGTCTCTTGCTCACAAATAATGGAAAATAACGGTCAAACCGGCATTAATGGCAATTTTGGAGAGCGTCTGTAACCAAACTGATTTCAGCTTGTACCAAGGAAGGTGCCCTTCTGAAATAAAAAATATCCGATTGCTTGCTTCCATTTTTTTGAACAGCCACGGACCATAAAACGAGGGATTGATTGCCAGGTTCGGAACTTTTCGTTCGTTGCCGAAATCGACGAATCCTTCACCTCGTCTTTGGAGCACTTTAATTTCAACTGTTAACTTATGGACATTGCATCGAAATAAGTGTGAAACAACTCTAAAATAAGATTGTGTTAAATATGTATTAATTGCAAAATACACGCAATATCATTTCAACAATCCATGTCGATCGGGCCATAAATGAAAATATGATTGAAAGTCGAGTTAATCTGACAATCAATGTAATATTTTCCCCAGCTATCAGCGTGTTTCAGCACAAAATTTTACAAAATTTATTTACCTTTCTTGGGCGTTGTAGACGAGCGTTCATTTTCTTCCGTATAATTTCTTTCGTTGTCAACAAAAATCCAGCTGAAAAATCCAACCCTACTTAATGATATAATAATAACGAACGACCCAGTGAAATAATACCATTAAGATAAATAAACGACGATGTGGAACATTGGCCACTTAGATATGAAAAAAAGGAATATCAATGCGATTGTTCCCTGTATAAAAAATTTGATCAGAAATTGATAGTGAGTATTAAGAAGAATATTTATAACCTGTGCCTGTCTAATAACGTTAAATTATAACTGATCACGAATAATAAGATTTCCTTTTCAAATAATCGTAGCAAGTATCTCCTCAGCATACTAGTCGATGGCATGAAAAAAGATTTTGCGGGAGTGTGATATAACCACGTCTTTGAATAGTGAAAAACTCACACATGATATATTATAAAAATTCAGTCGAATAGCGCCGTGGGCCCCGCGAGCCGTCGGTCGATTTTGAGATTTTTTTGGCCCCGGCCGTTTTTGCCGTTCCGTCCCCGTACAGTTCCGCAGACGCAGTTTTTGCCCACGTTTGGTTTTTTTGGGTTTGGTGCCTGCCGAACCGCTCGCACCCCAGTTCCGTAGGGCCACGGCGCGTGGCTCCGTTGCCTCGCCGACGTCTGTATTCGTAGGACGTACAGCATGCCGCGATTTTGTAGAGACGTCAGGCGCCGTTACGTTTGCCGCCTTTGCCCCCCGTCCGGTGTATTGTTGGCCTGTCGAAGTTCCCGAGCACGGACGCACGGAAGGGTTAGGCCGTTAGGGATAGTTATTAAGGGGGTGTTGGCCGTCGCGCGTTGGTTTTTTTTGCCGCCGTTTTTTGCTTCTGGGGCCTATTTGCCGGAAGCGTGCGGGCTAAGTGCCGCCGTTGTCTGTCGGACCGCGTACGGGGCCGTAGTGACCGTAGCGCTGTCCGTAGGAGGGCCGTAGGGGTAAGCCGTCCCCTTGCCCTGCGAGAATTTGTTAGCGTTAGGGCCTGCATCCGTACCCCCGTTGGCGTGCAGTTGCTTCTGCCGGTCTCAGGGTCTTTGCCGATGTGAGGCCGCCCGTCGCGGCGTCCCTTCACGCCGTCAGTTCTCTCGTCATGGCCGTAGCAGCGTACGGGTGTTTTTTTGGCCCGTTCGGTTTTGGTGGCTCTTATTTGAGCCGACGTAGGATCCCTTGGGGCCGGTCGTCGCTCGAGTAGTTATATGCCGTGGCTTTGCTAGGGCCCGCCGCGGTCCGTTGCCCGCGCTCCCATAGGCCGCCGCCCCGTCCCGTTTTGCCGGTACGGCCCTTCCCCGTACCGCCCCCTGGGCCGGCCGGTTGGGGTGGCGCCCCCATAGCCGCGTCCCGTGTTAGCACGTGGGGTGGGGCCGCTCGTAGGAGGTGTCGGCCGCGTGTTCTGGTGTGGTGCGCTGCCCTCGTCGCCGGTATCTGATGTTCTCGCCGTCACTCGGCCCTGGCTGTGCCTGTCGACCGTGTGCCACATTTAATCCTGCCGGTAGGCCCCCGGCCGTCAGGCACCCCGTTTGTGGTAGCCACCGTAGGAACCCTTTCAACATTGCACAATTGAGTTTCAAGGAAAAAATTCTCAAATTGCCCTTCAAATTATCCAGGGACCACACATTGTATTCCTATCGAATGAAATCCGAAGATAAATAGGATTGTAAGGATAAAACATTATACATTGATTTTTAGATGAATACATTACCCTGCGTGTTTTCCTCACTATACTTTTCACTCTTCACGGGAGTCCACTTTTCTTAATAAAGCGTCGCTTCGTGACTAATTAGTTGACTTTGGCGTCTTATCTGCCTTTTTCAATAGAGCAACCCATCATTTTCTATCAGTTTGAATTCCCTTTCAATTGACATTAATTGTCGCTGGAATACCCTCATCCACTTCAGTCGTCATGGTATGGTTTCTTGTGAGTCACTGAATTCTGGCTCTATTAATGCGGAACTGAGTTACCATCAGTCTGCTGTCAGACAACTTCTAGGTGGGACAGTATATACATTGGGTCAGGAAAATGATCTGAGCAAACCAGTAAATTTGGAAAATTTTTGCAGATTATCTACATCATCAAATCGGGTTCTGTTGATGCGCATTGCCCATTGTATTGCTTGAATAAAAAATGTTGCTTTTCAACATACAAGATCACTTATGTCTTTTGATAAAAGGGGATTTTGTTTTGCTTTGGTGGGGGTGTGGTTGGGGGATGGTTTTGTGGGTGTTTGGTTTTGTTGGTGGGTTTTGCAGGGAGTTGTGTTTTTGTTTGTTTTTTGGGTTGTTTGTTGGTGGTTGTTTTGTTTGTTTTTTGTTTTTTTTTGGTGCGTGGTGGTTTGGTTTGGGTTTGCGTTGTGGGTGTGGTGGGTTGTTTGGGTGTTTTAGGGTGTGAGCTGGTTTTTTGGTATTTGGTTTTTTCGGGGTGGTTTGTTTATGATTGTGGGTTTGGTGTTTGGGCTTTTAGTGTGTTTTTTTTGGTGTTTGTGTGGGGTTTTTTTATTTTGTTGATGTGTGGGTGTTGGTGTTGGTGGAGGTTGTCCGGTTTTGGGTTGGTGTTTTGGGGGTTTTTTTGGTTTTGTGTGGTTTTTTTTTTTTAGGTGGTGGGTTTTGTTTGTATGTGGGGGTTGTTTGGTGGGTTGTTGTTTGGTTTGTGGTTTGGTTGGTTTTTGTGCGTGTGTTTTTGTGTTTTGTGCAGTTTGGTTTTCGTGTTTTTTTTATTGTGTGTCTTGGTTTTTTTGGGTGGTTCATTTGTGGGGACTTTTGGTGTTTTATGGATGGTTTGCTTGTGGTAGTGTGTTAGGTGGTGGTGGTTTTATTTGGATTGTGGGTTTGTGTTTGGTTCTTTGTTGTTTTGTTTTTTTTTGGTTTTTTTTTATTTTTGTATCTTCTTTTGGGGGTTTGGTGGTTGTGTTTTGTGTGTTAGGGAAAAAAAATATTTGATAGCATTGCAAAACAGTTTGAGTTATTGGTTCATGTTTTATTCCATTGCAAAGTTATCCATTTTTTCCCATCTTCCAGTTATTTATCAATTGTGACGTTATTTACCCGCTGAGTTGCGTCGGAATAATGATTTGTTGATAAATGTTCAAACTAAAAGTTTATTACCCGTCAGGTTCGGGATTCCATCTTTAAACTGCTGACTGGGAATCAAAAAACAATGTCTGAATACACTTGACACCCACATGAATTAAGCCCTCTACTATCAAGCTTACCTCTATATCCCTACCTACTCCTACCTGCCTAACCTACCCTACCCTCCCTACCCACCTACCTTTATCACTAACCTACTACGGCACCGTCCCCCCTCTATCCCCTCCAATTTACCTACCTCGCTTCCCTCCCTACCGCCTAGCTACTACTCCCTACCTCCATTCCCAATTACCTTTCCTGCCTTCCCCCTATCTACTACGTCCTCTCCCCTACCCCCTTACCCTCTCCCCTTAGCCTACACTCCCTCATACCTTATCTTACCCTACTCATACTGGACATGCAGGCTTACAGTTTGTGTGTAATGCCAGGAGTAATTCTAGGCAACAATAGTAATACAAAGCCGAATTGAGGTGTAATTGAGTGCTGAAAACTCAGACATAATAATTATGGGTAGAGGCTCAACATTCAACAACGAAGTAGACTGTAACCGTTTGCCATACTGTTAATCTAATATATGGGTAAGGTAACTGCAAAGCGCCGGACCCAGAAAAATGAAAACACGGATGCTTCGGTACGTTTTCGTGAGAGCATTTTCCCATCCGAACCGGACCTTTCCAACCTTTTTGACTTCTTTTGTTCGTGAACACCTCCCTGCATCCAGTCCATTTGTGATGAGGGAACAAAATTCACTGCTGTGTGGCCATAGACACGTATTCCTTTTTTTTAAAAATTTTTTTTTTATGTGGGGGGACATCAACATGACGCTGCTGTGTCATGCCAGTATAACCACGTTTGCTTCAGTCAGACAGAATGTTAAGTGGGGATTTGGCATGTGAAGTCAAGATCCTTTTCGGTTTTGAAAAAGTGCTCACGAAACGTACCGAACACTCCTTGCTTTCGTTAGTAAAATTGACTTAGTATGCATAATCCAGAAGGAAAATTTTGACAAAATTCAAACAGGCATATAATCTTTTGGAAAGTTTTGCAATTAGATTCAAATAATGAGATTAATTTCTGAAATGAATTAAATATGTCTTGCTAAATTTTTCAATCTATTCTAGTTTCTGAATTAACTGGACGTTGATTTTTTCCCTTCATATAATTTAGCGCTAAACAGTGAATGAAACGGTTGTCGGTAGTCCATTTTTCTGAAACGTCCTTTCATCTAAACAATTGGGTCATAATCGCTCCATAAGTTCCCGCCGGTTAACACTAGAACCGCCATTGCCAAGTCCAAATTGACTGCAATCAATTTTTGAATACCAGCCAGAGCCTTAAAACTGAATTAGTTGTTGATAAATTCAGGAAGCATTATGGACCATTATTGCACATATCCAAGGAATGAAATTAAAGTTAGAATTCCATGAGTAAATATATCTATGGTTTGAAAATACACGACAATATATCTTTAAGCGCCAATTGCAGTCATTTTTGGGAACTGCAAATCAAGTAAAGTATTAGTCTTCAACTTTCAAGCTTAGATTATCTCATTTTTAACGCTAACAAAAAACAGTGAGTACCCATCATTCATCAACATGAACAGGTCAAGTCATGGATATACCAATCGATCAAGTGTTTAGTTTCTCATCATACGCTCACTTTAGAAGAAAGTTGACTATCAGAAAAGGACAGTAAGAAGTCCCTTACGATGGCAGGCACGACGTCGACGAATATCTGCGCAAACTGCTTTAACAGATGATAACGCAATTGAATGGAGACTAGTATCGGAAGACGAAGAGGTGACCATGACGAATTTATAATCGAGAGTGAAAAACATTATCATAACCATTCTCTCATTTAGTGACAATGAGATGTGGTAGATTGACGACGAAATCAATAATCAGACCGACTGGGCACAATAACGGAGACCGACAAGAAACCGAAATTACCACCATATCTGGGTAAAGAAAATAAAAGTACTTTGTGGCAAGAAACAAATCGTGAGCGACGAGGACCGATCTCTATTTTTTTCGAAGAATATCTTCACAGCTAAACCCGGACTTTATCTTATCGCTGCAAACGATCTATCTCCTCAGACGATGTATTTTCCGCCTTTCTTCTTCTATTCGATAACTATATTGTGAATCAAATCACATTCATGCATGTACAATAACTGAAGCCAATCGACAAAAACCTGATTCGGAATGGTTCCTTCTCCAAAGAAGAGCTGCTCCGCTGTAATTGGAATTATGTATATTCGTGGTGCGACGTCAGCCTCAAAGTTTGATCTTGAAGCATTATGGAGTGATAAATGGGGTATTCCAATAGTACAGAATACTATTGTCTCGCAACCGCTTTCGTGAGATTATAGGATTTCTCAGATTTGATGAGAAAACTTCTCGCGAAGTAGAGTTTTATCCGACAAGTTCTGCTTTGATACGTGATATTTGGAAACGTATGATTGACAATAGCCAGGACATGTACACCCCTAAAGAATTCCTCACGATTGATGAACAGCTCTTGCCATCGAAATGCAGATGCCCATTTACCCAATATATGCCGAACAAACCCGGATAAATTCGGCATAAAGTTCTGGGTTCTGTGTGATACCGAAACAAAATAAGTCCTGAACAGCTTACCGTATTTGGGAAAGGAGAAAGTCGTCCAAGCAATGTTACTTTGTCTGAATACGTCGTTTGTGAATTGGTGAAACCGTACAAGAAATTGGGATATAACATCACATGTGACAATTACTTTACGTCCTTGAGTCTTGCCTCTGCATTGGAAGAACAAAAGATTACCATGGTTTGGGTACCATCAGGAAGAATCGCCGCGAATTACCGGAAAAGTTACCTCAAATGGAAAAGATATGATGCGTTACGAATCAAGATTCTTCTTGAACTCTAACAAGAAATGTGCTTTGACGGTGTATAAATCAAAATCAGAAAAATCAGTCTGCGTTCTATCGTCGATGCATGAATCTTGTACTTTTGGCGGCGGACCGAAAAATCTTCCCGAAACGGTCAATTTTTACAACAAAAACGAAACATGGCGTTGACATGTTCGATAGCATGACACGTAATGTATTCCACGAAGGCGGGCTCACGCAGATGGCCAATGCACGTATTTTACAATTTGTTGGACATCGTTGCCCTAAATTCATGGATTATATATAAAAATTGCTTGCCAAAAATCAATCTCAAGGCGAGATTTATCTTCTTTTCTTGGGAGAGAGAATGTGTCAAATTTTCAAACCTTTTGATGTCAATTTGCCTGCATCCGTTTCAGAATCACCAGCTAGAACAGCACTAAAGCGAAAGAGTGCCAAATAAGCAAACATAAGAACAAAGGTGGGAATGTTTGCAGTACATGCAAAAAATGTGCTGTGGTCCATGTTCTGCAAACAAAATCATCATTGTTACATGTATAAACTGTGGCCAAATGATTTTTGGAAACCATGACAGTTTTTGCAGTTACTGTAAAAAACCAATTACAGTACAAATTAGGAACTTTGTTTTTTTGCTGCCTTTTATTATAATTTTCAATTCTTTAGGAAATATAAATTAATAATAAATGAATTTATCATTCCAAAAGTAAAATAAATGCTATTAGACAAAATTAAATAACTTACTTGCAAAAAGTCAACTATCCAATAAACAGTGATATTTTTTTCGCAGCAAATTCTAAATAATTAGTTTTAATGCATAAATGAAAATATAGTGCATAACACAGTATATATGTTTACTCATATAAACCACTTTGTTTATGAAAGTAAGTATAGCAATAATATGTCCAATTACCATGATAAATGATGAGCCAATAATAACCGGTAGAAATTTTAGGATGTCAGGTAATTACAGGGTTCTATTCATTATCTTTTATGTTGCAGTCATTTTGACTGCATTTGGCGGTTAAAGGTATGTAAAATTCTTGGCGGTTCTAGTGTTAAGCCGACAAGTTGTCCGCTTTGTTCGGGAACCCCTCTTGCTCCTGTCTTTTGTGATGAAGATCAAAATTGTCTGCTGTGTGCTATTGACACGTATTCTTAATATGACATCAACAGGTCGCTGCTGTGTCATGCCAGATAACCACGTGCTTCTGTCAGACAGATGCTAGTGGTGATTTGGCACGTGAGTCAAGATCAAGCACAAGATCGGTAGAATATTGCCAGAATAATGACAAGTAAATCCACCTCTATCATTCCAGGAAATATTTGTAATATGGATGTTTCCATTAAGTAGTTAAACAATTTTCTTAACATGAAAACATATGATTTTGACGTAGAACTGCCATCAACTCGTCTTTTATGTTGCATTTTTTTCAGAAATGCCACGTTCATGGATAAATTGAATACAAAAAATGAATAAATAAATGATAAATTACCTATCATTATCACTTGGAAAGCTATGAAAACGCTTGCCCATATTGCCCAAATAGCTTTCACAACTTGAGACACAACAATTTCTCATATTCATCTTGGCGAAAAAAGATGGCGGATTGGTCGCCACTAAAAATACATTAGAGTAATGGGGAGTTTCCACACTTGATATATTTAAACACTTTGCTCCATACGGAGGCTTCACGTTGCTGTCATAGTGAGACTTCTTTGGAGCGTTGTGGTAACTTTTGTCCGGATGCCCCTCCTGACCACTTCCAATGCACTTTCGGGGCTCGAACTCTTGACCAAAAGGTCTCTAGGTCAAGCACCAAAACACTGTGTCACGGAGATCACTTCAAAGTAAATGTCCACTTTGGTGCTGTTTGCTTTGGTGCCGCACTGCATTTCGAGCATCACAGTTTGACGTAGCAAGAGGATGTCTAATTTCTTGGAGATGAATATAACATCAATTATAATCGTGTTTTCCAATCATTTTTCAAAATACCACGAATAAGATGAAACATATTTTTCTTTATATCCGATTGGTAAATAGAAATTCTATTCACATGGTATCTGATGTTTTTGATATCCTTGTAAATGTTTGATATCATGATCATTCAAAAAACAAATTGCAAAATTCTTCTTTTAACATATGATACTACTACGTCATGAATTTAAATGGCAGTTAAAGCAAAACTGTGTTCCTGATCAGTAATGAACTTGTGCTTCGTTTGGCTGAAAAAACTCACCGCAATGCTAAACAAAATATCTAACAGATGAATATATCCTCTTTAAAATAGCTCCTACAAATATTTCTGGAGGTATTTTGAATTTCAAATTTTCGGGTATAGGAGCCACTTTCACGCCGGACATACAGGCAAATTTGGAATCAGCATACTCGATTACTACCAAATCCTCTGTATGCCAAAAATTGACAGAAAATGCCTTAAGGGTTTCGATTTTTTGAAAATTTCCCTTATGAAAAGTATTTCATCTACAGTTAAGTATGCTCTCTTAAGATACTTCTGCGATTAGAAGAAATCCACCAAAGTCATCTGGTGGGCACCATGTACTGTATAGTGCGGGGTGCAGTGCAGAGAAGTGGATTTCGGCTAACTCGCTACAGCAGACCGCAAAAAAACTTAACTAGGTGAGCTACGGTCTATGTGAAGGACAACGTCCAATCATGACAACATCGAATTCATCAGGGAACATCCTTAGGTATGAAGACTTCATATACCAAGACTTCATACCGATCATACATGGCATCATCTGTTAACTGAACACCGCGGAACTGTTTGTGAAGAAAGTCGCAAGAAAAAGCCAGAAACAGTTCTTTACTACGAGTATAGCAACAAGAAGTATAGAGCAGACATGCTTGACCAAATGTGCGGCAGTTCTCAACGAAGGCAGCAATGCGTAATCAGAGGTATTTCAGAATTCATTATCATCACCACAAAAACAATACAAGAATATCATATGAGTTGAATCATTTTTTTGATCAACAACATTTGATATCGTAATAGTTGACGGTATCGCCGCTTGAGGGTATATAGACCTTTATTTCATATATCTGTGCAATTATTCAATAGCCACAAGTTTTTTCTTGAATGACTCTGTGAACAAAGAGATGTCATGAAAGGAAAATGGAAACCAACACCTTCATCAAAACTTAGGAACATTTTATTCTTAAAATCATCAACTGACGGGTTCAGCGTTTCTACTTCTAGTGTTAAGATTGCTTTATTGACTCTTCACATGTCAGGGAAAAGCCATTTCTTACAAAATCATCTGTAAGTGTTGTTGTCGATTTTGAAAGTCACATGTTAGGGCGAGATAGTAAACAGTTCGTTCAAACATCTGTGAACAAAGCAGAATTATTTACCTTATAGAATATCATCAATATTCAAAGCAACATTAAGCAGAAACTTCACTTCCCACACATTGTTGATTTAAGGGATTACATTCACTCAGTCTATTGAAATGTAACTTGCTTCGATACAACTTGCTTTAATGGGAACGTGAAAATCTGTTGACATAAACACAGTAACTGCTTTTAGAGAAAATGACCTATATTCGATGCTAGAAGACGGAGACATTTGATATGAGTTGACCTATGCCTTATAGATGCACTTAATCCGTCATCAGTGTCCATATCTGCATAAAACATGCGCGTTTACGGGGAAAAATTGACATAAAATGGCATTGTACCACTTTTGAACAAGAAAACCATTTCATTCATGAATTAGATCTCGACTGCACAATTTTCAATATCCCCTTTTAATTTGTTTGAATTGCATTCGGATGAGAAACATTATCTGAGTATTCAGATTGTCTAAGATTATATTCACTTATCAAAATATAATCAATGTTCTAATCTAGCAATGTTCTTTGACCCTCATGACGGCACTGGGCCGGTACGTTATTTTTCATACCGGTTAGACAAACCTTCATCTCAGACGCTTATTGAGAGACATCAACAAACATAATTACACTTTAGAGATTCAAACCCTCCCACGAACAAAACTATTGAAGAACTCCTTCAAAGCGCGGATTTGGCCGATGACTTTTTCTTTTCACTCCATGCCTTTCCATGCGATTTTTCTTGGAAAGTAATCGTTCAATGATTCTTGAGATGTGAGTTTATGAAGAATATTATTTTCATTAAAATTCTCTTGTTTTATTATCATAAATAAATGGGTTCGCCTCACGCGGTTTGACGCAATTACATTTCCTTACTCGCTGTACGAGTTTTCATGAAACTCGCTTTCATTATTTCTTGAACGAGTCGATTCTACATATTGACAATGAAGGATCAATACTTGCCCTAAATCTTCAAAGCTTACTCAAATAATGGCAAGTTTAACATTCGTAAGAAAGTTACATCTGCATTTCAACTCTCTGTCACTGCAGAATCGATTCTGCTTTCTCCAAGCATGTTTGTATTTGCACAACAAGCTCATAAATCATGGCTTCACTCATTTCCAGAATATTTCAAGCATTCATATTGTAAGAACGCATAAATCTTGGAGTGACATTCTGTAAATAATAGCTTGAATTCAAATAGTAGTGGTCATAGCTTGTAAGGAATCATTGAAGTGGAAAAAGACAGCTGGTACTCGTTTGAGAGCAATGATTCTCTTCATTTTCTTTCAGAAACTAGTGAAAGTATGACTCACGCGTAATCATTATGGGCCAGCAATAACGCACCATATAGGGAAGACGAAATAGTGGTATTTTACCGTAGTTCGAGAGCTGCTGAAGTTTTCTTTCTAAATTCGTGCACGAACTTCGCATTATTTTTAATTTGTAGATTGTCACCCAAGATCAGTAAAAACGACAATTCTTAACCCTTTTTTTTACTGATGTCCAATATATTGCACAATCTTCAAACATTTTTTAAAACAATGAACCTTATGATAGACGACTTAATTTTGTATGATATGTATTATTATTATTATATCTGCCAAAAATATCTCAACCCAACAATTGAAGCGATATACTTATCCTAGATCATCATGAAATATGAGATAACCAAAAGTTTACGAATACATTCGTATTTTTTGATCTGCTAACTAGAATTGACCATGTTTTACATCGAAATGTTGTATGTACAATCATTTAAGTAGGATGTCATTAATTAAATTATTGGAAGTCCACGAGAGAAATTTCATCAAAGCTCAAAGACCCAGTACGAGAAACAATGAAGCAAAGATGACCCGCAAAATGTTTTTGATCAAAAAAATAAAAAAACATGTTTACTTGAGTGGCCCTTTCAACAATTGAACATTTCACTTTTGTTTTTGGCCATTCATGTACTTCATAACATTCGCCATTGTTCATGAATGTAGATGTTTATCATTGCTTAGGCCTAGTTGCGTGCTGCATATTCATGGAAGTACCCGGCAGCTGTCTAGTACATCAACAACGAATTCTCATTAGGCTACTCTTGTGTGGTATATGAAATGACTGCAATCAAGTGTATGTACATTTCATTATGAGCGACTTTTTATCTGAAAACATCGGAAATAATCATCTCAGAAGCGG
Organism: Prostheceraeus crozeri; assembly: GCA_907163375.1. Lineage (NCBI taxonomy): Eukaryota > Metazoa > Platyhelminthes > Polycladida > Euryleptidae > Prostheceraeus > Prostheceraeus crozeri. The sequence continues at coordinate 12,567 of CAJQUW010006590.1, read as the reverse complement.
ACAGATATTATATGAACAGATTTAGCATAGACATATAAAAGAACAGATACATAATGTGATGTACTATTGATAGCTACAATGGAAATGTAGATATCAGGTCCAATTCTGTCACGTCTACATAGTATCTGATTTTTGTATTGGCGCTTGAATTTTAGATAGGATGACTTACATCAGATTCCTTCTTTCCTTTCTGCTTGGTTTAAGATTGTTGTTATATTTGAATTGAAGATTATTTTGTGTCGAAAACTTTCCAATACATGTTTATTAATGCTCTTGTCTTCTTCTTTTTCAACAAGAAAATTAGGAAGTGCAATGGAGGAATAGACTACAATAAGCATGAAGCGAATCTAGTAATTAAACTAGAAATTGAATAGTAATGTTATTGATTTTATGTTAACCAATTCACACATCGGCTTATATGTGGTGAGATATAATCCTTAAACATTTGATTTAATTTGGCAACAGCATTTTGGTATAAGGACTGAGCATTTAAAACATTTTCTTATACATTTAGTGAGCATCTCTTCAGGTTTGATAACATGTATTTAGTACATCCAAGCAGTGTGGGTCCTACGATTTTAAGTTTGGACAAAGTTTTGTTCTTTAAGACCAGCTCCGAAATTTAACTTCCGTGCACGTGCATCCCTGAAAGGCTTTTTGAGTGTCGCGATAAATATAATATACCTGTAATCATTACCGGAAAAGGGGTAAACTTTGGCCGGCGAGGTGACTTTGGGCCATTATCATGAAAATGAGAAAAGATGATTTACAACTGAAAAAATTTGCAATGAATCAAGTCGTCCAAATATATATTTCAATCACTCTAAATTCAATGAGCACATCAAATTTTATTGTCCTCGTAGTGTTGAAATACATTTTTTCATCAGTTTCTAAGAAATAGGTTTTTATGTCATATTTGTTGTTGTTTGAAACTTTGACTCTACCGTCCTGGTAGTTGATGAGACTCTTTGTCATAAGAAACATAATTAATTAATCTATGTCTGTAGAAAATATCTGAAAAATCGTTCACATGTGTATGTAAATGTACTGGGCAAAGTAACCTCGTCAAGTGAAGTAAAAACCGAGTGATTTTGGTGCGTAGGTGGGAATAACGTAAAGCAACTGAGATGAAATTTTTATAAATTGTAAGAGCTATATTGTTTAACTGTCGCTTTTTGACAATGTATGATAAATTGGTGGGCTATTAGCCTATATAATTTCTCTTTTACATATAGTTATTACTCGAACAATCGATATGCTTCGGGAAATTAGTATTCCGATAATATGCAGGGCTGCCAACCCCTGTCGACTAACAATTGGGACGCCCATAAAGAAAATCGGGACACAAACAAATTATACCTTTTATTTTAATTTTACGTAACCTGAGCATTTTGATGTGTATTTGTCTTTCATCTGTTTTGTTGGAGCTAAGCTGGCGATATTTCTTATATTTCGTAGGACTTAAACGCGGCACTCAGTTTTGATCTACTCGCGATATTCTATGACAGCCCGAGGAAAATTTTTGATCATCTACATCTTATTAACTGGACTATTTCCGTCTTCATCAACTTCCAACAGATCGATTTTAATAGAAAATTAGCGCTCTCATACAAAGATAAAAATGGCTGTAAGTTTAGTCTTCGTAAGTTAGTCAATTGCAAGTTTAGTCTTGTGGGTGTCGAGTTGGACGATTTCTTGAGTTTGTACCAGGGGATGCGGACAAGTACCGGAGTCGGAGTCCCGGAATTCTATCATTTTACTGGAAGCCGGAGTCCTATCAAATGGTAGCGATCTCCGGACTCTGGCTTAGACAACATAGACTCCGAAGTATAATACAAGCAAATTATTTATCCTCGCGCACAGCTGTGACACTGTCTTGATGTCAACTTTCTCTGTCCAAACAAAAGTACAGACACACTGCTGTATGCAAAGCTTGTAATAGTTGAGGGAATGAACCGTGATAGTGGAAAAAGAAAAAAGGATTGTCTTTTCACTCGATGATTTAGTGGAGAAGACAAGCCTTCCTAGCCCCGATCACACCTACGCAACCAAAAGTCACATCAGAGACAAAAGTAAAATACTAGTTTGTTTTGAGAACATAGCTTCTTACCCTCACGTTAATCGTGTGTGATGTCTCCTCTAAAGCGCATATTAAAATCGACAGTGTGCTCATATTTTTTGAAGAAGGATGGACTGGTAGAGACTGGAGAAAAACCGTGTGCGGGGTAAGTCCGACACACATCAACAAGATGGGAGGACCTGCGTGAGTCTACCTCCTGCGCGCGCGATGCATCCAACATAAAGCGACATTTGACCAACTTTCATCGAAAATGATTGATAATTCATACAGCAATGATCACCCAAGATAGGTTCAGCTCCCTGTAAGCCTTGTGATATATCATGTAGGTTACCAATTTTTCAAAAACTAGGCTATATGTTACTTGCCACCCGAGTCAAATCAAATCACGTTTATTGAAATTCACAATGGCGGTGAAAGTTTACAAATCCATCATAAGATAAAGATAAAAAGTACAAGCAAAAATTAAAAATTATGCATGGAAGCACTGCACAAAAAAGCATGAAATATTAGCGACCGTGCTTAATAAAAGATTCGCTGTAACGACGAGTTGAAGCATAGGATGCGGTAATACTATATGGATTTCTACGACTTGTACATCTCTCTTTGAATAAACCACGCAAAGGATGATCGGTATTGACTTCAAGTCTCCCTGAACAAACGATTACAGTATTTAGTACTACCAACAGCATTTACTATAAGTCAGGAATATTCACAATTGGTGTGGCAAAACCGTGCAGCACGGACTGTCTCAATCTCTCAATTATCAATTTACGAGACAACTATTTTGGCAGATTACAGAAACAAGGAAAAGAAAAAGTTAAATTAAAGAGCGAATAAAACAAACGATAACATTTAAAAATTAGTTCTTCGGAGCAATTTGCTCTCTTCAGATTGCTCAAAAATGAAAAATCTTACGATAACATCTCTAGGCCAGTAGGGTTTTAGTCTTAACATGAGTGTTCATTCCATGAAAAATCACACTACATAGAAATGTCCTAACACCGTCTCGAGCCGTAATTTTACTGATTGCACCTGTCTAAATAGTAGTAACACCACTATTCCCCTGGGAATGAGATCAATTTCAGTTATCAACTCAAATTCTTCTATGGTACAATAATTCATGCCTCCTGTGGTCAATACTTTTCGAAACGTTTATGTTACGACCGACAGATTGAGACCCCTCACTCTATCATTAGTCCATTCCAACTGCAGACGATCTTTGAAGATCCCAGTTGAAATTACATACCCACATATTCCTCATAGCATTTTTTAAGGGAAATTTTCACTAGGCGACAAGATACATAAACAAGGGCATTTTTTGGTCTTGTCTAATGAACAAAAAGGTCATATTTTTTTAGGACAAAAAGGGGCACATGACATATACGGTACCTGTATAAATAGTCAGTTCATGTACATGTAATTCAGAATAAAAAACGGACCAAAAATCACAAAAAGTAACCTTGTTATATATTGTATGTTTTAACAAATGAAACAAGAAGTAGTAGTCTACTCTTGAAAAGAACGTTCTTAAGGAAGTCCCCTTCTGTTTGTAGAGCTTTCCGGGGCTGGCTTGAGTGTTACAGTCGCTCTTTTTTTATTTAGAAGAAATTCAGCAACACCTGCCGGACGTGGATCATAAGAAATTTGCCGTGCCTCTTCCGTTCATGGCGATGGATCAGACGGCATTCATTGTACTCCTTTCTTAGGCACCAGAGCGTTTGGCGCTCTTCAACCTCACTTGTGTAGGTAGGAGACCTGCTCATTACTGGGTCCATGCTGTGAGGTACAGCAGCAATAAAACTTTGTACCACCCTACTCAGGGCTGAACCTGGTCCGAGTAAGCGCCTCAGAATACTCCCAATATAGCTTTGCTGTTCCACAGTATGTAGCAGCGAAGGAAAATGCCGCCATGCTGAACAACACTATCCCAATGACATCGTCACACGAAGGAAGCCAATGTGTCCGAACCAAAGCAATTGCGGACAAACTTCCTTTACAGAATCAATCATTTCTTGCAAGGAGTTCCGAGAAATTCATAAATGAAATCATCTCCTTCACTCCGTTATCCATGCTCGCTCTATTGAAAGGCGCTCGAAAGAAAGTTTCGTGCCGATAGTAACTACCTCCATGGCGAATTGCCTAGAAGCTTCTTCTCGAAGTGACGTAAGGAGTTTGTACATCTACAGACGTTATATTGACACCTCCTGACCATCCGCGGAGGTCATATCAGTGGGAGACAAACTTCTCTTCGTAACTCTTCCAGGATACACCTCTTGGATATCATATTTGATCACGACGACAGGCAATGGTCTTCTCCTTTTTCTGTAAGAGGTCTGGGAGAGTAATGAGGCTGCGTTGACTGGACTTCTGCAAGTCCCGTAACAATCGCAAAACATCTAGCGTGACAAATGTTAGGCGTTCTTGTGTCCTCCCTTTTCCCAAACCTTCAGGAAACCTGTGGCGTCCGTTGGTCTGTCTTTCTTGTCTCCGATATTCAGCTGAGATTTCAATGCTTCCTCGCTCCCTCTAGGTTCTTTGACAGACTGCAAATGCCAAGTTGAATGTGTGTTCAGCAAACCGTATATCATGATGTTAAGTGAAATCGATAGAACTTGAGCTCCAGACTCTTGCAACTGCTGCTGTAACTCTGTGGTGCGCAGCAATGCGGAAGCCCTGTAGAAATGTAGCAAATGACTTCTATAAGTTTATCCGCCAATGCTTCAACTCTGAGTATGTCTACCACCATTTGTCATCCCTCCACCAAGATCAGACCACTGTGCCCAATGCACCAAAAGCAGAGGATGTCTCTTCCAAGATAATCGATCAGCCGTAGCCCAGAGTACCAGCCCCTTTTACGTCCTGTGTTTGCACTCTCCTCTCCGTCAGTAGCTCAAGAGATGTCAGTTTCTCTTTAGCTACCTCTAGAAGATGGCATACTTCGAATCTATCCAGAAGAGCTTGCAGCAGTCCTTCTGCTCCTCACGAACATCCGAATGTGATTCACCTGGAAGAAAACCAGCCTGCATTGCTCTATGTTTGTCTAAATACCTGACTGTAATGAACTTATTATCAATCTGATATTTATCAACTGAGGCCATCAACCTGAACAGAGAAATCCTTCTGACTTTGAAATGTCATCGATGGAGTCTCTTAAGTTCTAACTCTCGATGCTAACGACCTCAAGCAATTTCCTGTAAGTCACATGGTTTCTGTAATGAAAGGGAGGTTCAAACCCTGAGAACTCAGTTTCCCAGCCCATGGTCACTGGTACTGAGATATCTGATTCTGAGCATGTGCATAGCGCACCAAGGATCTAGCAGGCACAACGTGTTAGCCAGAGAGTAGTTTTGATCTTGCTCGTCATTGTACACATCGACAGTCTAACTCAATCAACATGGAAAACTGTAGCACTATTTGAAGACTTCAACACACGAACCCCGGGATGTAACTGTCACTTTGCGCAAGCCACCAACAATTTCTTATATTTGCAACATCCATCCTCTTGACATCTGGCATCATGAACCACTACTAGCATAGTCACCTCGGTCAATGAGTATCGTTAGTAACTCTTTTGATACCGTCTGCCGCTCTAACGCCAAATACGGCTTATGTAGTAACCCTGCCATTCCGAGTATAGTGCCTTTAGAGCGACTGAATATGATTATGGCAAACTATCACATCTTATTCCTGATCGTTTGCACCAGTTGAACAGGTTTTGAGGACATCTGCGATACTGAATGAGGAGCGAGTTTTTAGTCTGTCTTGTGACCTCTAGTAAAGCAGTTTGATCTTAATGGACGTATTCGTTGAAGAGGCTAGAGGGCGTTGCAGGCTCCATCCGCGGTGTCAGCAACCACTGAAGCCGCGGACCGTCTTCGTTGAAGAGGCAGAGGGCACTGCGGTGTGTCTCCACCGCGGGTGATCAGCAACCACTGAAGCCGCGGACGTCTTCGTTGAAGAGGCTACGCCATCTGAATAAACAGAATATATCAAACTGTTTTGTAACTGTACTGTACACAAATTTTGTTATCTTACAAATATTCGAGGTATTTGTGACATTTTGAGACGGATTCCTTGAAGCTTCTTATTCACTCACGTTTTCGTCTTATCTTTTCCGTTGGCATCTTGAGAAAGAAAATGATTTTACTTCGTAGCATAAGGTTTAAGATAAGTGAAGAAAGAAAGTCCTACAATTAATTATAAATTAAGTCACATTTGGGTTTGTTATTAATAATTGGGGAGAGCAGGGTTAGTTTGAAACGCGGGGTATGTGGTCCACTAATTATTGAATACATTGCATTTTACATTTAAAGTACATATAAGACCAATTAAATCTTTCCTATGTATGTTATATTATTTTTTAAATTGCCCATACCATATTATACACGTTTTTCGCTTGTTTTTTCGCTAGCAGACGGTGAGTTTTTTTTAGTGAGGAAGAGAGGAATGTGTATTTTTCGATGTTCAGTCGAGTACATTTTTCATCATCTGTTAATCTTATTCTTAAAGAGTTGATAAAGGTCGTTCATTCAAACTAACTTTTTATAAATCCATCTGAAGTGTAGGTATGCAGAACACTACGCATTACAAAAGAAGGGACTTTTTATTGAATGTCTAGCTGGAAGGCGTGCGGATCTGATCTGCAAGAACTTGGCATAGTATGGTGTTCGTAGCAAATAGAGTAACAGAAAACACCGATTTGGCTCAAGCTCTTTCTGACGGGTTACTTCCCCTTAAAAGATCATAATCCTGCTGATCATCTTTCTCCCTCTCGATCAACCGATACTGACTTCCGATGTGGTCCAGACGCTGCGGATTTCACCTTCAAAATGAGGTCGGCCAATTCAAGTATCGCTGAAAATGAAGGTTAAAAATCAATCCTTGATGGATGGACTGTGTTTTTGATACGTATTGTAAAAATTGGTTGAATTTGTTTAGGTTATTCGTAGCTCTTTCATTAAGTCCGATTACAAAAGACTAACCACTGTGTTGAATTTCTTTGGAATACCGGTGCATTGGAATTGGAATCTGTTTATTTGTCAACCTTTAGTTGATATTGCATTTGTTACATTGATAATTCACTAGCGAATTTTTAGGCAATCTGTGGTAAGTTGATTCAGTAAATAGAACAGAAAATGCAGGATTCAATCATAAGGTACTGATATATCATTAATGGATATCATTTATACAATAATATGAGTAAAATGACTTGATATTGAAATAAGCTTATTACTATATTATTTACCTCACTATCAAAATACCGATGCATTCATGAACATCATAGGAAAATCGTATTTATAATTCGAAAATCAGCCAATCATATAATTTATACTGCCGAATTGACTTGATCAATTAATTATGGAAGTTTTAACTTTCATAATACTGTCTGACTACTGTCTTAAAGCTAGTCTGAACTAAGATATTGATAGTTTTTTTTCGCGGTCGGCTAGCTTTTTCAAATGGAAACTTTTGAAGTATCCTCACAATCATCTGCATTTATAAATATGATGAAAAGGATCTTTGTATATACTTTATTTTAATGGTACTTATTGGATTATGCTATGATGAATATCTAGTAGCGAAGGAATTTTTCTATTGGTACAAATTTTATATTTATGTGTTGGCATTAATATTGTTAAGTCAATCTCTCGTCAGAACAGACCAGTTAAATTCTCCCAATCTAGCCCATGCGCGCAGATAACTGTCGTTTAAACTAAGGACAAACAGAAAAATCAGCTACATTTGATCACAACAATCCGTGTCCGTTCGTTTCCTTTGAATATCTAGTGAATGAATGCTCTGTTGAAGCCCAATTAGTCCAATACGTGTAGGAACGATACACAAGTTTCATTAGCCTTGGAGTCTCCACGGCTAACAGAATTGACGCGTTTTTGTCTTCATTCAGATTTTTACTATTTCGGTATCCAGATCAGTCTCTATTTAATGCAATAGCAAAATAACGTTCATTCGAAAAGACACCAATAAGCAATATAGAAAGGTTCATACGCAACAAACGGTGATCAGATATCGGTTGCCTTCAACATCTCATTTGGCCAAATGCATCTAGACAACAGTGTGTACACGTGCGTACACTACGTCCTGATGTGAATCAGAGCGAGATGAAATAAGTCCGAATACGTTACAGGAACTGAGAGGAAAGTTAACAGCTTGAGTTCAAACTATTTGTATTCAATCAGGTAGTCCAGCCATTCTCATCCGCACTTGTGGCGATACCATGCTCACCGGTTGAAAACGGCGGACTGTTTTAGAAGGTCATGTTTCTGAAAATTAGTACGAGTGCTCCTTTCATCATTCAATAATTCCCCGCGCTATCGATGTGATGGATGATTTACACACGCACGATTCGTAGCTAGGTGGGGAACCCCTTGAGAAAAACACTTTAACAATCTACTGTATATTGTGAATATGCAACAAAATACATAAGCCTTTTTCTCAAACACAATGAAATTCTTCACATTTTTGGTGTAGTCGCCTAGTTGACTAGAAATCTTTGTGTCACTAGGCGACAGACAAGAGAGGGACTATATAGGACACGACAATTTTGTCGCCTTAGAGAGGTTAACAATGTTAAAAAACCTGCTATGCAATATTTCTCTAGTAAGAATATATAAATCCAGCCCTTATAAATGATCAGACATCAGAGCAAGAATATATCACATGGTTGTGGCCTATAGTCTACTGTGTACTATTAAACGATTGTAACCATCAACCTCTTCTCGACTTGCTGATTTGTAAGAGTATAAATAGACCATGAGGTGCATTCTCCTCCTGTCTCTACGTCATGTTTTATCATTCCAAATTCACTCACATTCCAGTGCTTTAATGCTTGTATCTCTGTAAATAATCCATTCGACACGGGCTAATGACAGTTTACAATCAAAAAACAAACAGTTGTGTTTTTGGGCGTCCCACTTACAATGCAGCTCAAAATAATAACGGCGGTGGGTGTTAGACAAGAAGCTGGTTATACTAGAGATAATAAATTTGATCAACCGCGCAAGTCTATTGGCGACAAATCCCTGGAACAACAAAAGTGAATGTCATCCTCGCCTCAAATTTTTGTCACCTGAATTTATAAGTCTCACAACTTAGCACATATCTCTAAAACCAATATTAGGGATTAGCAAGGGGCTTGCAAATATGTCAAACGCAGCCCATCTAGAAGTTCGGATTTTAGCCCTTCTTCTATGCGTCCGCATTGTGATTCAGAATAGAATTTTGAAGTCTGGCTGCACTTCTATTTTATTTTCTCACGTTTTGTATCCATATTTTTCATTGTGTAAAGCGGAAAGGCGTACATTGCGTAGATAGATAAGGCTTATATATCAAGTATCTAAGTCAAGAAGGGGGCTTGAATGATAAAGGTCAGAATATTAATTACAGATAGTTGAATTTTCCATATTAATATAGGCTACTCGGTGTGAATTGGGAGCCATGATATAGTGCTTCACGACGATAATAGAATGCATGTTATTGACATTGTTATGTGCATAAACTTGGGCAATGTATGTTTATTTCAGAATTAGTTAGCGGTCTGAAAGAGACTACGCAGACCTTGCCTTAAATTTGAAATTAACGAAGGAGTTGCATGTTTGTGAAAAATATCGCTCGTGGTTCTTCTAATTGAAAATACTTTAATGAATAAATAATCTTCTATTCTCATTAAAAGTCAATTAATTATCATTTAGAGGCACTTTTAGTCATTTGAAATAATATTATGTGCATTCTTTTTCGAGCTAATATGTGATTTTTTCAACTTTTTCATATGAAAGCCGTCAATACTTTTTTGCGATGCTAGAGCCAACTTAGGAACTGAATCTCTCTTTGAGTAGTCAATTGAGTTCGTGCTGGATGATTGAATTTGGTCTATTTGAATTTACGACATTATTACTACTTGAATGAACGAGCGACGGTATCAGCGCGATACTGACAGATTATCAGTGGTCTGTATGATTTGATTGCAAGCATTGAATATGTTCTAATCTTCTTCGGTTAAATTTCTAGTTAAGATTAATTAGGACAGCCAAATGAGCTCGGTCTGAGCTGTAGGCCTAATGTAAAATACTTTGCTCTTGTCTTTATGGCTCTGTTTGCTGTTTAAAGTTTTATGTCAATGAAAAAAATTTGATTAGTTTGGCGTTTTATGAAATTGTATTTCGCAATCTATTATTGTAACAATTTATACAGGATTCCTATGTCACTTTCTTTAGTAAATGTTAATGAAATTATCTCATGCACAAGTGTGCATTAGATAAGTGATACCACAGAAGAGCGTGTGTATTCGATAAATTGTCTCAAATTGCTCAGTTTATTTATTAATCTAAATAGTACAAAAAAAAAAAACAGCAAACACTGTTCGCAAACACTGTCATCCTTGGCCTTCGTACAAAAAACTTCGGAATGTTGTAGAGGTGAGATCGAAATTTTTTATGAGTGAATTTGATAATTAGCAACTAATTTAATACATTTCTATCATGAGAAAAATACAACCGTATAAGTTCATTTCCCATTGATTTTGAGTTTAAGTGATGTAATTCAAAATTTTTCAATGATATTATTCAATTCTTCATTATTATTAAAGTACTATCATCAAGGTATTTTTCAGAAATATTGTTCCGAAAAAGATTGGACAGATGATAGTTGCATGTGAGTCAACGTTAAGAATGAAATTTTATTTTGAACATTGTGTTTATTGACGTAAATTGTTGCATGATGCATTGCGCTTTGGTTAGATAGGCTTACTTGTGTTCTCTGATGATATTAACTTAAAATTTTATGAAGGCGTGAGTTATTGATAATAAAGTCACTTTCCCATGATTTTTTGATTCACAAACATTGCTGTATGTGCACATTGCAAGTATATTTACGTGACATAATACAGAAGAAACACTATCAATTTCAAATTAAGTTAATGTTTTCATCCATCAGTATATCTCAACCCACACCATTTATATTTCACATCACTGATGATGCCTGTAATTTTGTGTTTATCAAGAAGTAAGTAAATTGCCTCCCCAATCCTGCCTTTGGTTTCTCCTGGACCTTCGCGTTGACTAAAGCACAGATTTAATTCAAAATAAAAGCAATTAAAATTTTCCATGAAATGAATGCTTGGAAAATAACGCAAACATGCAAAGCTTGCACTGCAAGCAAGAAATCATCGTGAGTAAAAAGGTAGAATGCAAAGCTCATGGCTAAATTGCATTAAAAATCTTTAGTCATCATTCACCAATGTCGCTAATCATCCACAATGAAATTGGTACACAATTCAAATTTTGTTTTTCAATCACGTTTTGTCGTAGACCTATTATTTTACATTTGTTTTGACTTTAATTTATGTACATGTATCTCTTAAGCATAATATCAATAATCTACAAAAAGATCATTCATTTATCGAGCAGCAAGAAACTATTCATCATATTCAGTAGTTTTGAATACGAAAATATTAATGGTAATGAAAGCAATAACTTCTGAGTTTGTTCATAATCAAACGTTTTGAAAGGATTCAAAAAACAATAACTCATAGAGTAAAGTATATATAGCAGAGTGGTTCGCTTCAATCAAGTATCTGTATACAGTGAAAAATTTCATAACAAAAGATTCAGTTTTTTTGCGAAGATTGCGTTCCTGTTGTCCAAAAAATTATTTGAGCAGTTTTTAAAAAGCTAATTTTTTTCAAAATATTGCTGTATTTATATACTACTAGAGATGACGTCACCCTTTTAACTAAGTAGGTGTGAAACAAATTTGGTATCAAAGACATGAATATTTGTCTAACAATCTTCATAATTAAGCGGAAATGAAGTTGATGATCTAGGAATAGCTATCATGAGCTGCAATATAATGCGAAAGTTCATGGTAGTCTTCAACGAAAAGTTGAGATCTTGATTCAAGCTTCGATCTGGATGCAATGTCTGATATCTCCAATTCTTTTTCCATTAACATTATACTGTTTAAAAAATATGATGAATTATTTGCTATTTCAAACGGTGATAAATTACAAGTAATGTTCATAAAAATGAGAATTTCAAAGTTTTACCTTATTAAAAATGGAAATTCTAAAATGTTAAGAACTGTTATCCACCATGCACACAATTGTTAATCATTGAATTGCGAAATTGTCATTTATCCCAAAAGATGCCTTTCCTCACATCACGATTTCACTATTTCTTAATCGTTGCAGAGATTGAATATGAGGGGAACGATACAGAAGTATATCATGGATGTTATTTCTAAATTAATTACATTCCACATCAGATATCGAAGTGACGGACCGCATGTGCATCGAATGACGACCGTATCCCTCGAAAAATACTTTTATGAATTTACGCAGAATATGCCTACTATGACAAAACGAAGGCATCAATGTTGCAGATAAAGCATTTCACGGTCATTCTCAATTCAAGAGGGTTGCACTTGTCATAAGGATCAAGCAACACAAGAGCGATCTTTGTTGACAAAAGGCC
>CAJQUW010006589.1:0-76756 GCA_907163375.1 Prostheceraeus crozeri | reverse complement strand
TATTTCTAACATATAAACAGATTAGAACGTTTATTCTTAACTTGTAAACTGGTCTGAAACTTCATTCTATTTCTTAACTTATAAAAATGATAGAACTTTATTCTTAACTTATAAAAACTTAAAAAGAGATTAGAACTTTTATTCGTAACTTGTTAACTGAGTGAAAACTTCATTCTATTTCTATACATACAAAAAAACAGATTAAAACTTTATTCTTAACATACACACACTATTGAAAACATTAGTTTTAAAACTTGTAAACTCTTTGAAACTTTATTTTTAAGACTTGTTAACGGTTTGAAACTTTGTTTTATTTCTAACTTTACAAACAGATAGAACTTCATCTTAACTTGTATAAACTGCGTGAAACTTCATTTGATTTCATTAATTTTGTAAACTTATTGAAACTTTATTTTGATTATACAAACAAGCTAAAACTTTATTTCTAACGCATACACCAGTGAAAACATAATTACTAACTTGTAAACTCTTGAAACAGTTATAATTTTATTTTTAACTTGTAGACTGTTGAAATACATTTATTTCTAACTGGTAAAACTGTTGAAATGATATCTTTTCATTTACAAATAAGTACGAACACTTTGTCCCAACTTGTAAAACTAGTAAATCTTGGTTCGTCATCGAATCTATCTAACTATTTAAATCTTCATCATCGGAAATCAATGTTCCCACAGTCGGACGTAAAAAGTTTTGAGATGGATACACTCCTGGCAAAACTTAAACTCATGAAGTAGCTTTGCTGTGGATACATTTTCGATCTGTAAACATATGATAATAATTAAAGTGACATCCTAAAACTTTTCAGCTTATTAATTGTTCATCGTTGCATCAACGCTTAAACACGTGAACAGTTATAATTTATTTTTAATTTACACTTAGTCTAACTTGTAAACTAGTAAATCTTGCGATCTTATTTTTACAAACAGTTACTCCTTTATTTCTAACATATACACTATTGAAACTTTATTTCTTACTAACTTGTAAACTCTTGAAACTTTATTTTGATATACAAACAGCTAAGATACTTTATTTCAAAACGCATACACCTATTGATAAACTTTATTTTATTTCTAACATAATAAACAGATAGAACTTTCAGTCTTAACAACTTGCCAACTGGTGAAACTTCATTCTATTTCTAACATACAAACAGATAAAGCTTTATTTCTAACACACACACACTATTGAAACTTTATTTTCAATCTGTAAACTGTTGAAACTATATCTTTCATTTGGAAATAGTAGCACGCTTAGTCTAACTTGCAATTCTTATAACATTTCATATGGATGATAATGGTAGATGAAATAGTGTTAAATAAAATTAAGATAGCTTACACTTCTGATACAGGGATAGCAATCGACTGCGATCCATGTGTAAAGAGCTTGTTAGACTACGGAAGAGAGAAGTTTATGTTGCGTGTGGCGCGTGAGTGTCCTCCCATTTCATTCCATTCATCAATTCGTCTCATTGATAGAGACAGGTAGAACTCATGGTTCTCATAACGTATGCAATGGATAGTTTTAGGCAACCTTCGACAGTTGGCTAAATGTCGCCCTGGCGCGAATGCATACTACGTTGAGACAGAGGCAATCACTTGCAAACATGACGCAGAGAGGTTTAACAAGATTGACCATTGCCGAATGTCCCTTGCGGTATACATAGCTACGGGTTTCACCGCCGCCCTTTACAGGAACGCCTGTCGAAAGGAAGTATTACACCGAACTTCATTTGCAACGTTCAAGTTGACTGATAGCAGATTCAACTTAATGATAGTATTCGCCAGTCCGAAGACTGCCCAGGGCAAACCGCGAGGAGGTTCTATCATGTCTTGCCCCATGGTGGCCCTTAAGAGAGCCGATGGTTCGTTCTCGGGAGTAACGTCATCTTACACCCTACCAATTCTGCTGAGAAAGTCTTTGACTCTCTCCTTGGTAGCAGTGTCGACTTCCACACTAACTGGTACATGGCTAAAAAGTGGAATGTAGCGCCATTCCGTTGGATTGACAGCAGTTGCTGTCATCGGATTGCCAATCCGAGCAAGATTATTAAAAACTCTGTCTTGCTCCTCTAGCCTGGCAAACTCCTCAAATAAATTTCGCGGCCTTAACTGCGGTCCGCGAGGAGAGCTGACTTGACTGTTCGGCGTCTGCATGATTGAAATGAAATGAAATGAGAGGCAGTGGTTTATATACCCCTCTAATGCGACGCAACGTTCAAGTTGACTGATAGCAGATTCAACTTAATGATAGTATTCGCCAGTCCGAAGACTGCCCAGGGCAAAGCGCGTGGAGGCTCTATCATGTCTTGCCCCATAGTGGCCGATTATACGGTAGTGTGTTAGTAGATTTCAATCACTGAAAAAGGAAGATGAGAATCAGTTCATATGTCTCATCAACGTTTATCATGGGAGCAATCATTGAAGGGGCATCTAATGAATTACATTTCACTCTACTCCATATCATAAAGACTAACCTTTGTCGAATGGCTGAAGTACTCTGACCTGGCGAGAGAAAACGTCACGTTGAGTATGAAGTCGAATGCCCAACATGAGCAACGGCTCAGAGGTTTCGGTCTAACAAACGACGAACAACCCGTGCAACACAATCCCTCTACGGCAGTACCTGCCGTCCCGAAGGAACGCTCGAGCAAAGGAGGTATTACAGCGATGATGTGCTTTATGAGCAGAAGTGAATCTCTTGATAGCAAGAGACTATTCAACTAGATAGCAAGTCAAAACAACCTGATAGCAGGACAAATGTATAGTCAGTAATTTACACTTAGTGAGGAATGATAGATTTGAGTGTAGTGAGTGGCACTCGATCCCGTCGACAGCCCGAAGGCCTTGTACTGATCACTAGGGAAGTGAGAGATCTTCCCCGATACCCGCTATTTACAGCTTAAGACATCATTGTCACTGCCCTGAAGTGGTAACAGCAACACCGAGTCAAAGGTAGTGAACAGTAGCTGGGATCTAACCCCTCAAAGCTGCCTTAGTCTTAGTTAAATTTGAAATCTGATAGCAGATTTGAACTCAGCATACTTGAAAACCTTGAGGAAACATCCCAAGTTATTGCTTTGATCAGCTTGATAGCAAGCCGTAGAGAGCTTGATTCACCAGCGTTTTGCAATGGAGATGTTTAGAGGCCACCCATGACAAGATAGCTAAGACTCAACCGATTGGCGTTCAAAGTGCTACGTTGAGAGCTGTGTCAAATGCCCAACATGAGACATGAGTTGTCCCAGCGGTTACGGTCTTAAATATGACACATTCCCTTGCCACACTTATCACTACGGCATCGTCCGCCGTCCCGAAGGAACACCCTGTCAGTGGAATATTACAGCAAAACTCTCCGTGTCTTGCTCGCTTTCAGTGAAAAGCCGCTTATAGCATAAGAAGACTGGCTCAGACATCATTAAAAATGCTTTCATTGACTTCAGCAGGGTCGAAAACCCCAGAAAACCTCCAAAACTAGTGAATTTAAATTTTTCAACTTTTTAACACTACTTATGAAACTTTATAAGTAGTTTATCACTTAGGGCAGGTCAATAGCGACCGAACCTTTTTTGAATCAAGTCAAACGGACTTGTAGAAGCAAAGTTACAAGCCTTTAAAGTTTTGGAGTCTTTTATGGCCTGGAGACGAAGGCCATCTCCTGGCAAACCTCTAAGTCTGACGCCTTAGCTGATATCAGCAATGAAATTTTCTAAGTCGGTTTCTTACAGAAACTCGGGATTTGGAATGTCCGAAGCTATCATCGGAGCTCAGAGAGACGACTTACCGTTGGCAATCTCTCGTCTGAATGACAAGTCTCTGTCGGTTCCCAGCTTATATAGTGTGTGGCGATCAGCTGATGACGTAATACCCATCATCCAAACACTCAAAACCCGTCTATCTCCGGTTCTAGTGCTCCGATTGAGCTGGAAATATACCATTTCAATGTAGAATTTGACGCTGAATCCGAATCTGGCCTCCGTTTTCCCATCCGATACTTCGTTTTGGCTCTACAGTAGGCAGCCATCGCAAAAATTCTTCGCAAAAATTTTTCGCCAATGTCCCAAAATCTTAAATGGCGTCTCACATCTAAGCGAAGACAGATAGGAACAAGCCGTTTGTTTCACTGAATTTGTCTCACTCTTAGCTTTCAAACGAGCTATGGCACGACAAAATCCGTCCACTAGAAGACAAAATCGAAGCGAGCTGTCCAGAGGGGGGGGGGACGTCAGCGAAAATTTTTTCTCTCCGATTGACTTGAAACTCACCATACAGATAGAGAATTTCACGCTGATTCCAAATCTGAAATCCGTTTTCCAATCCGATGCTTCGTTTTGAAGCTACAGCCCAAAACGTCCCAAATTCTAACTCTGTCGTTTTTCGCCAATGTCCCAAAATCTTAAATGGCGTCTCACATCTAAACGAAGACAGATAGTAACAAGCCGTTTGTTTCACTGAATTTGTCTCACTCTTAGCTTTCAAACGAGCTATGGCACGACAAAATCCGTCCACTAGAAGACAAAATCGAAGCGAGCTGTCCAGAGGGGGGGGGACGTCAGCGAAAATTTTTTCTCTCCGATTGACTTGAAACTCACCATACAGATAGAGAATTTCACGCTGATTCCAAATCTGAAATCAGTTTTCCAATCCGATGCTTCGTTTTGAAGCTACAGCCCAAAACGTCCCAAATTCTAACTCTGTCGTTTTTCGCCAATCTCCCAAAATCTTAAATGGCGTCTCACATCTAAACGAAGACAGATAGGAACAAGCCGATTCTTTCACTGAATTTGCTCACTCTTAGCTTTCAAACGAGCTATGGCACGACTAAATCCGTCCACTGGAAGCCAAAATCGAAGCGAGCTGTCCAGAGGGGGGGGGAGTCAGCGAAAATTTTTTCTCTCCGATTGACTTGAAACTCACCATACCGATGCAGAATTTCACGCTGAATCCGAATCTGGCCTCCGTTTTCTCATCCGATGCTTCGTTTGGGCGCTACACACCAAAACGTCCCAAATTCTAACTCTGTTAAAATTTTGAAGAAAAATTTTTTCTCGCCGATTGCCTTGAAACTCACCATACCGATGCAGAATTTTACGCTGAATCCGAATCTGGCAGCCATTTCACCATCCACGACAACCTAGACGGTCGCCCACGTCAACCTAGACGGTCGCCCACGTCAACCTAGACGGTCGCCCACGTTAACCTGGACGGTCGCCCACGTCAACCAGGCGGTCGGACCAACTCACCCGAGTCTTACACTCTGTCGTTGCAGAGGGGGGGGGAGTCAGCGAACAGTTTGTGAACGTGGACCCACCTGGCCGGCACACCACGACAGACTACAACCTCTGTCGTTCCAGAGGGGGGGAGTCAGATCCGAAGCACCACGGCGGCCGACCACGACACCCTGTCGTTCCAGAGGGGGGGAGGGCGCGCTGTGTTTATTATGGACCTTTTATTACTACTGATGAAAATTCGTAATTGATTAAACAAATGCATCTTGAGACAACGTTGATTTTTAGTCTCAATTGCATGCAATTTGTTGAAAATTAAATAGATTTTTCCTCTTTAAACGAGTCTTAGGAATTGTCTTTGCAGTTTGTTATGATGCCATAATGGGGTTGTTAACGAAGAAGATGAAAGAAAATATGTAGTATTATATCGCAAGGCTTAAATGTCTGTGCGACTCTGACTCAAAAAGTAACCAATAGCTGAGTTCGCATTGTCACACAAACTCACGTGCTTGTTTTCATACTCGCTTGCATATTCTTGTAATTATAGGCCTACCCCTGGAATTCTAGAAACAATGCTGTTTGTAATAGGATGGGACGACTCGATCTTGACAGCATCAAGCAAACACCCACGCACACCCACGCGGGCGCGCACACACAGACAACCAATGACTAATAAGACTTTTGTGAGAATGCTTCGAGATAAATTCTTGGAATACCTAAATTCTATTTATAATAATGTATGTTTATTTCCAAGAGAAAATGACAATCGAGAACGGCAAGTAAATCAGGCACGGGAAGCAAGTAAAACAGTAAATATACAAAGGTTTCACGATTATGAAGAGTTCGCAATTGAGCAAGCCCATGGGATGAACGAGTTTAAACGTCTATATGTAGAACAATACGGCATGCGGAAGTGGTTGCTTCTGGGCAAGCGCTCTGGAACGATGTGATGTAACGGATGGATTTACTTTCACATTTAACTAACAGTTTCAAAGCTAGTTTTTGTTGACGCGAAGCAAAGGTTTTGATTGCTGTACACGTGCAGGACTCATCACAGATGATTCGGTGAGAACGCCTAAGAAACCTATTCACTTTATCCATGTCATCATGTCGCAAAATTCCAAACAGAGGAGAACAATATAAAAACACTGAAAATACAATCGCATCGAAGACATGAAGTAGTTGCTGTTTTGACACGAACGGCTTTAAAGATCAGATGGCAAACATACGTCGATTTCCAGTTCGAATAACATTAGAAAAATGCTCACTCCGAATGAGTCTATTGGTCGAAATGACACCAAGAATAACATGGGACTCAACCAGCTCAATTCCGTCATAGAGAGGCATGGAGACAGCAAACTTTTGACGCTGAAACACCATTTGTCGGCTCTTATTGCGATTTAAAATCAAATTATACTTGGATATCCATTCTTCAACGAATTGTAGATAATGTGGATTTGCGTTGCCCGTGAAACTTTCTATGAGAGTTATGTCGTCAGCAAATTTGATCAAACTAGCACAATCACAGTCAATGTCTAAAGATGACAAGAACATGTTGATAAGGTATGGACCCAAAACAGACCCTTGGGGTACACCTGATTTCACAAGAATAAGGTCACCGAAAATGCCATTAATTGAAACACGTTGACAACGATCAGATAGGTAGGATGTGAGCCATTGTAGAAACCCGTGACTAAATTGATGTTGATTCAATGAGCATATGAGACGGCTATGCTGAATTTTATCAAAAGTTTTTGATTAGTCCAAGCATGTCAGTCTTACAAACTTGTTTGACGGACTGACAGTTTTCTTGCTCACATTAAATTATGTTTCCTAGTATAGGCCCATCTGTCAAATATAAGCCCATGGGCGTATGGAAAAATGCGGTAATATGTTTTCAAATTGTTATTCACCCGTCAATCAATCGCCGACTGCAGTTTGTGAGACAATTCGTTGTCAGTTTATGAAAATGAACACACACAGCTGTCGCAGTTTGTTAACCTGCCAATCAAACGAACTTAGGGAGCGCCAACTAACGTAGGGAATTGTTAGGAATCGTTCAAACACAACAACTAGAATTTCCCCTACCCACCTAACCCCTAAGTTAGAATTCCAAGATAAAAATCATATTAATTCCTCTGCGGCCCCTGGATCCCAGTCTTAAATTAGATCTCCAAAATTGAGCAGCAATGTTGAGTAATATTTGATGTACATGCTTTTTCACCAATTAGAAAGATGTTCACCAGGATTTATACACTACTGTTAACAATTTCATCAGCGTATTCCTTTTGAAGATTAATTTGGATAGAAAGTTAACAAAATTAAATTTGAAGGAAGACATCATTATAAGCGGTAAAATTTCTAGAAGTAATTTGCAAAATCCTCCAACGCAGAAATGTTTGAATTGACGTTAGCTATGTCATATCAAGAAATCAATGAAAAATATTGACGAAAAATACATTTACACACGATGAAGTTTTCATACAAAAAATGACATCGCATAGCGGATTATTCAGTGGCTGTGTGCGAATGAATGTGCATAATTCAACTTTGAATTGTAAAGAAAATGTTTAAGTGTTATGACAAAATTGGCGGAAGTTAGGTGGAAAATGTATTTTGGGGGATTCACCTAAATTATCGATGTCCGCCAATAAAATTTCGAATCAATCCGTGCTTTGTGATTGCCCGGATAGATGGGCCTATAGGCTCTTCACACTTCAATGTACGAATTGTCAACGTTGCGTTTTCAATAATCCATTTAATGACAGCTTGCCGTTGGGATGAATTTCCAGCTCCATCCCAACCCAATCCCAATGAGAATTTCCATTGGGATCCCAATAGATCCCAATCCCAATAGCCTGCTTGACTAAAAACGAACGCAAGTTGACCCCAAGCTGCATCGGACTTACCGCTTAGGCCTACCATATGTGTTAGTAGTAGTAGTAGTAGTAGTAGTAGTAGTAGCGTTTATTCACAAACTGATAATCACAAAGTTACACATTCAATGTTACAGATTTCAAATCAACACAATAAGAAATATAAATAAAGAAGTGACACGAATACAGTGAAATCAATAGGTCAAACATAAAGGAACAAAAAAAAATAAGTAGACTAACATAAACCATTCTGTAGGCATGAAACCCACGGAAAGAATTAATTCAATCGACGTGTCGTGCTGGAGCATGGCACTCTTAATTTCTTAGTAACACTTAATCTCTCAGGAACCAAGTCGTGTAGAGGATGCGAAATGTTTATCTCTGATGTCTGCAAGAGACGCAAAGCAGAAAACTCAAGTTTCTCGGCTATCGGGGGAAATTTGTCACAGGAACAAGTAGAGTTACAGATAAGTCTATGGGATCTTCTCTGAAACTTTTCCAATCGATCACAAAGGGTTGAGGGAAGACAACCGTACACGGGGGATGCATATATAAAATACTGAGTTATCAGAGAATGATATACATTTATCAGAGTATGAGACGGCAAGAAGGACTTCAGACATTTAATCACATAAAGTCTGCGAGATGCAGCTGTTAAGAGTTGTGAAATTTGGACATTCCATTTCAGACGATTATTTAAAGTTATGCCGAGAAGTTTAAGGGATTCTTCTTTTACAAAACCATTCTCATGTGCAATGGTAGCACCAGTGGAACGCTGTATAGTCAATTACTTGCACTTTGACCTGTTCAAGGACAACCCTTTATCTTGAAATATGGACTCACAAATACCAAGATCGACTGAAGAAGAACCATCATGTTGTACAAATTCAACAACTGCCACATCATCTGCATATAACACACATTCAATGTTTCCAAAAGGAAAATTGATGCATCCCATAAAAGCTGCAAATAGTGTTGGACCCAAAACTGAACCTTGGGGAACTCCAGAGCACACTGATGCTGTTGGACCATAACTATTCAAAATTTTAACGCACATTTCACGACCACTCAAATATGACAGAAGCCATGTCAAAAATCCATGTTGCAAAGCCACAAAGAATTCAAATAATTTATTAAACGCCGATGTTGAAGCTTATCAAAAGCCCTGGCCAAGTCGAGACAGTACACGTTAACGGATGCCGTTGATTTCTGATCGAGGAAGCGTGTTATAACATCACACAACTCAACGAGGGCGGTATTTGTAGACCCATACGGTCTATGCGCATGTTTACGAGGTCCGTAGCATGAAACAATGTCGAATTTCATTCGGCCTAAAACTATTCTTTCGAATATCTTTGAGATTGAGGGCAAGAGAGAGATAGGTCGAAAGTCACTTATTTCAGGAGAAGTACACTTAGGAATAGGGCAAACAAAAGCCATTTTAAAGAGGCGAGGAAATGTCTTCGTTAAAATTGACCTGTTGAAGATTTCTGTGAGAGGTCTGCACAGAAAGTGGGCCCCAACGCTCAGCAATTTCGGAGGAATGAGATCAGAACCTTGTGACTTTCTGAGGCTCAAATGACTGAGGTGATGATAGACACTCTGCTCGTCTATGGAAAAGTCCCAGGATTCATCCATCAGAGGTAATAAATTCTCATCAGTACCATCATTGAACTTTTTAAGGAATTCATCAGTCATTTGGTGAAGCAGATTCTCCAGATTACCTCAATTCTCCACGAGAACACTCCACGGATCTTTTATTTTCGAGCCCCTGATGACATTTACCACGTTCCATACATCTTTTGGTTTTGAATTCTTTGCAACCCATATTTGTTTAGCACTTGCAATTTCTTGTTTCACTTTCTGCTTATCGTGATGGTATTCTTGCCAATTTCTCGAACGGAAAGCCGCCCATCTTCGATTTATTAACGATTTCAAAACCGGAGTTATCCACGGCTTATCTTTAGATGTAAAGTAGATAATTTCACGCGGTACAGCGGAGACACATGTCGACAACAGTTGGTAAAATGATTGAACCATATCATCAACTGATTGCTCACAATTAATGATGCTGAAGTCAGTAGCGGATAGACGACTCAGATATTCAGCAATGTTAGACCTGCGATAGTCCCAAACTATTGCTTGACGAGAAGATTCTGTGGTCAATCGGTGAGATCTTGGTATTAGTAAAATACTGTTATGGTCGGAGTTCTTCAATGGGGGTCCGATTATCGCGGAAGTTGTGTAGGACGAGCATGAGTCTTCATCAATCCAAATATGGTCGATAATTTTATTATTACGAGTGGAATCGCATACTTTATTAACCAGGCACAACTGCTCTCGAAGAAACTCAGTATTCAAATCGTTGAAGTCGCCGGTGACCATGATCCCTGCCTCTGGATACCGAAGTTGAAAATTATCAATTTCGGACACAATGAAATGCAGTACGTCGTCATGATGAAATCTATTCAAACCAGGAGGGAAATAAATTGCACAGCAAATGACGGAGCAGGTCAGTTTTTGGATATGGATGAATATGATTTCAACTGAATGTGGAGCATCCAACTCAGGAAGAAGAACTGATGACTTGAATGAGTTTTTGATCCAGAGACAAACCCCACCACCACGGCGTCCGATTCGATCCTGTCTAAGTAAGCTATAGTTATCTAATAAAAGAAGATTGTCACTGATGTCCCCATGAAGCCATGATTCTGTAATGACAATTATGTCAGGACGTAGACAAGAAACTGTTATTTGAAGTTCATCAATTTTCGGAAGAATTGACCGAGCGTTCGTTAGAAAAATAGATGGGTATGACTGCCTCTCAGGTAAAATCAACGGTGAAAATTCGTCAGATCTGATCGCAAACGAATGGAACCACGATACATCACAACATCCTCCCCGTTGTCTCGTCTCTGCTTGAATTCGGTACTTACTGCTTTCTCTCTATCTCGCTGCATCTTGGTTAAGTCAGCATGAATAAAAATGTCTTTATATTCAGTGTTTTTTAATGATTTTGCTTTTCTTAACACTTTGGCTCTCGCGGCATTGTTGGTAAGCGAAACACGAAGTAAGCGAACTCCCTTCTTACCAGGACGTCCTATTCGTCTGACATCTTCAACCACGGTGTCAACATCAAGTTCTTCAGTAATAATCTTTTCTACCTCGCGCTTGTCTGCAGCGATTCTCTCCTCAACTGTTCCCACTGCTTCACCCAAACCGTGAAAGATGACGCTATTCATCCTATTTACTCGATCATCCATCTCAATTAAGCCCAATTCAATGGATTCCTCTCTTGAAAATTCGATCATCTCTTTCAATGAAGCTATTTCAGATTGAAAAATAGTCTGGTCTCTCTTAATGGAGGCAACTGACTCTTCAATAGCTTGAAAACGTACAGTCAAGTTTTCAATGTCACGTTTTAGCGTGTTGAAATTATTTTTGAAAGACTCTAGAATTGACTCTAGTTACTTTAGAATTGACGAAGGCCATGGACTGTACTGGCTTTAATAGTAGTAGGGGCTTTAATTGATTTTACACAATTACTATATGGCTATATTTTGCACCGATAGACTGCCTTAGCCTGAGAGCTTATAGGGGCCTACGTGTATACCTGATATGTATGTACGAGCTACAAACACACTTGGTATTAATCAAGCCTATATCGGATGATGCGGTGTTAATAAACAGTTCCCACACGGGCTCTTTTTGAAGCCATTGTTCCTGCGGAGTGTGACACTGTTACAGCGTCATACCATTACCCGTTTCAATCAATGCCTCATACGCACGCGCAAAGCGCGAGCACAAGAAGGCCTACGAATTATAAGCCATTATTTTTAGCAACTAAGGAAGTTAAACCCATAGAGTAGGTCTAAAGCTGACTGTTTCAATTTGTGTGAATCACACTACGAGCTCTCAATACTCGAATTCGAGAGATGTAAGGTCCGACTGCAGACACAGCAAGATGAACTGCTCAGTACAACCCGAAAACATTTGTAACGCACTGACTGATGTTAACGATTACATGTATATTTCTTGGGAGAGGGCTTATTGGAATCTATTGGGATTTATTGGGATTGGGGTGGATTTTTGGTAGCCCAATCCCAATAGCTATTGGGATCCCAATCCCAACGGCAAGCCTGTTTAATGATGCTTTTTTGAATAAAGGTCGAGACTTGAATTTGAGCCTCTTATTTGCCAAAGCTGACAATATTTGAAAGCATGACCAATTTCAAGATGATCATTGGCGATGTAGACCTGCACAAAACCGGGATTTAGAATCGATCTAATCCTAGGGATTGAGATCTTTAGGAGGCAAAATAGTTTTCGTTTACAATATTAGCCTCTGGTTCACTCAATACCGGGACTGATTTGCTCAGGAAGAATTATTCTCATTTGTCCGCAGTTGCTGTTCCCAGCATCAGCCTAGCTTACGGTATAAAGGCATATAAGACATTCTCCAATCGTGCAATCCCGAGATTGGGATTTTGGTATCTCAATGTGCCAGTGCAATCCATTGAGGAAAAAGTTGTGATTTTGATTATCGTGCCATCTTACCATTCTACTTGTAGCTACAGCTTATATTCTTATATTTTGTTACTCTCGATCCCGAGTCAGAGTTTGTAATACCGAATGCCGGAATCAAGAAAAGTCGGGATTTTGTGTAGATTCTAATCCCGAATCTCAGGAAATTGCAGATTGAAAGTGCAAAAATCAAAATCATGAAATATGCTGACACAACTGTAATACATAGGTACAATATTTATTGAATTATTAATTCAAAGAAGGTTATCGAAAAGTATTCGAAAATCTATTCGGTTTCCACCAGCGAAGCAGTAAAACATCTATGAATTTACTACCACAACAGCAACTAAATAAATAAATGAGTCATTGGATTTCGGGTTTTGCACGATACCCACAGAATCCAGGAAGTGCAATCCTTACCGATATCCCATGATATTAACATACGAGTATATCCATACTTGGACATTTGCGATTCTACACAATCGCGGGATTACAATCCCTAGAGGCATCACATGCCATTAACATATATCCATGCTTTGCAATGGGATATTTGCGATTCTCTCGGGATTGAGATTTTCCGGGATTTGGTAATCCCTAGTCAGAAGAAGTCAGATCAAGCTGCAGACATCGCTGCACTTCAAGTTATTACTCCTAATTCTAAAAGGACTTGTCCGATTTGCACAAATTTTGGTATATGAGTAAAAAATATCCTCACTTACGTGAACATTTAGTTTTGTGTTGATTGAATCATTTCCAAGGATTTTAGACGAATTTGAAAGCGTGTGGGGAGATAGCCCATTACCCGGATCCAGATCTCACCACTGATGCGGAAACCTCTTTCGGAGTCAACATTGTTTCACAGCTTTTAGTCGGATCATTCCAAACTCGGAATTAATGGTAATAAATTGGTAACTAATGCTAGGGTTCTACTTAATTGTAATGACACACTTCAATGCTTCCATTGACATTGAAAGCCTCATTAGCGTTTAACTTATCTATCAGCATCACATTAATTGCTTTTTCTCTGTACATTTTATCTATCATCTACATTACATGGTTTTTATGGTAGCGCTTATTTCATTAATGTATCTCAGTAGGACAATATCTGCGCGAACTTGTAGAGCTGTTTTAGTTTATTCCCGCTACAACAATCATCCTGACTGCTCTTCTCCCTTTCTGTCGTTTTAAATCACGTAACACTACGAAGGTCATCTTTCCGTCGGATTATTTTCTCCATTAGCCAAATTGCCTATACACAATACAATGCAGCGATACAAACACTTGATTCCTTCTTGAATTTGAGCTGAAGGTCAGGGGAAATCAGCGATGACCGAGTTTAGTGGTCGCAAATGCTTTATTCGGATTGGCGTATGCGTAAGCGGCAGAATGCGCACGTCGTGTGTGTTTGACTGGACACGCGTAATGTGTGAGTGTGCAATTATGACTGCAGTCGGGTTAATATTTACCTTGTTAAGTGTCTGTGACGACGACGCAAGAGCAAGTGTTGTGTTGGGCGAGAGCCTGGGTTGTGGAAGTGTTTGGCCATAGTAGTCGGGGCCAATACTGCTCTGACACACTCGTGACCGTCGTTGTGGCAAAGACGCCAGATTAGCGTCAGTCAACCTTCAGAACGAGAGACCCGGGCCAGGTAAGCGATCTGTAGGCCGAGAATATTGTGGGGGAAAGTGATTTCAAAAACGAATCTGTTGCCACTGCAGTGGGGAATAAAAGGTCAAGTGTTATCTATCAGGTCAAATGTCAAGTGCACTTTACTGACTCCTTCACTGAAAGCGAGGAGGGAAGCTGAATTACTTAGCCTAACAGTGAACGATGCCGTGTCATGCCTATTATGCCTACAGTAGCTGTAATTGACTTCGAAGTAATTGAAAACATGAAATTGAGAGGAAGAAAGTTGCACAATTTGATGCTAGTATGTGTGTTATTTCATTTTCAAATACTCCCAATTAAACTTGCAGGCATTTATCAGGTGTGCGATCCGAGTTCGTGCTCCGGCTGAGTAAGTATCGCGTTCAGACTAAGAAAGTGTTGGCCACATAAAAATCAAATCTGCTCACTTTGATAATTTAAACTGGTGTTTCTCATCTCAACGTTTTATGTGCTGAGAAACTGTTTTTCTTGATGAATGATTAAAAACCTTGTTTTTCCCTCGAAGTATGTACAGACAGGATCCAGTGTGAATTTTGAATGGAATCGGTATGATTATAAACCAAATAAACATGGTATAAAGTGCATTATTTATGGTGGATTATAAAGTGCCGGTTCGCTTGTGCACATACTACACACATCTTCCAATTTATTAGTGCTATATAGCTGACTTTCAATTACGCGTGAAAAAATGTAATAAAAAACAAACATATGACAATTATTTACACATAGACAATAACTTTCAGTAGTCCTGAAAATGACTCATTATGGCATTAACTCAAGCAAAAGCGACAGATTGGTATGAAAGTTCAACAAATATATATTTCAACTTGGATATTACAGGAACTTTGAGTTGGATCCAACCCAAATTCGGGTTCGGCTTGGGTTTATTTAGCTCTTTAATTGGAAAAGAAAATTTCGGGTTTTCCTTTCTCAGAAACATCAGACTTCTTACGCCCTAAGAATTTTTCTAGTTGAATGTCGGCCATTCACACTCACATCATAGCTTATAGTTAAAGGTCTCAGCTGAAGTGCATGAAGTAAGATGGTATGTGATTTTGGTCATCGAACAGTAGATCCGCTGCTTGAGGATACTAGAATACTTCAGTTTCAAGTGATAGGTATCGCAATCTGTTGTTGGAAAAAATTATTTGCAATTTAATTGGTCTCATTCTTGGCAACAATCATTTAGTTTAATTGGATCACATTAGCAATCAATTGATTACAGTTATTTCCATCACTGCCAAATCTATAAGAAGATGGCCTTCCAATCCGATTACGTTTTGTCAACATGACGTATAATTGATAAATACTTAGACAGTTATATTCATAATACGTACACGAAACGTATCGGTCTGCGAAGATGCATTAAAGCACTTGAAAAACTTTGAATTTGACTATAATTGCATCCATGCATTTTGTGCATCACTATGCACGTTGAACGAATTTGCATGAAAAAAACATGTAAATGCAATGACTACAACATCGTGCAACCCCTAAAGTAATTATCATTTGTATGCTTTTGTATTTTCCGAGTGCAATGTTTTATAGCTCAAACAGTGAAGCATTACCACCTTCCGACTATCCCGATGACATGTGTTCCATTAGGCTTCACAAAATTACAATTGATCTAAGGTTATTCAAGTTGAAACATACGCCTAGTTGGAGACTTTTGAGGTAAAATTTGAATGAATGCTGTGCCCAAAATTTTCTTCATAAAAATGAGTAAAAAATATCATGTCACCCCCTGTGTATCTTACACAATAGTCGCTATTTTGACTTGTGAATGATTGCAAAGAATTGGAATACTTAGTGCCTGAATCAGGGGTGGCGCTACGGGGAGTCCTGGGGGGCACATCCCCCCCCCAGAAAATTATTGGACCCCCGTCGGCAGGGCCACTGTCGGCACCCGGATTAAATTTTGTCGGCAGTCGGCCTCCAGCACCTATATTTTGCATTACAATAATAGAGAGTACAGTTACGAATCGTTGCATTAGATATTGACTTGGATTGCTAGCCAAGTCAGCAACATTTACTACAATCATTTTTGTTTGCAACGTTATCTGTTTATCCTGTTGAGCGGTAGCAAGCTTGTATAGGGAAGAGATTTTCTCTGTGTCGAGTTTTTGGTTATTTGATAATTGTTGACACGTGCACAACTATAATAGTTCATTAAACACATGATAAAAGTTTGTTATCGTCTTGTTAAGGTTCGGTATCACGTTTCTGAGATCTTATTCTGAGACATTACTTTAATGAATAATTAGAACAGCTGACAATATGAAGGAGCAATTGCCATTTTTGATGATTTTGCCGTGTTCAGAATATACGAGCGTATTTTATCTAACAGATTTGCTACCTATTAACATGTAGCATTATAACTGATTTCTCAGTGGATTTTTTGAATGATGAGGATGAGATAGGATAATAGATAAGCGATTTTCTACTAGAGATTTCCACCTGCTAATACAATCAATGAGAGACAAGGAGCTAATTCAGATTTCAGTAGTGGTGTGATCGATCAAATTTTGCGCGAGCGTAGCGAGCGTGCGTAGACCATATCGTGCGATGATCTTGCTATTTTACCAATGAGATGGTCCAAATATGCTACAGTCATGTGATTTGCTTTCATTTGGATGTTTAAAGGAAAACGAAACGCCACATCTGCACCATTTCTGAAGTCGCACGACTGATTCAACAGTCACTAGAACGCCTGTTGTTCGCGTTGTCGAGTAGTTCAAACGGTAAGTCGATCTGCTACACAGAATGTCAAATCATGAATTGATGCCTTACTTTCAAAGTCAGTGGTACAGTAAGGTATGGAGTAACCTCCTCAGCGGCTCTATTGCCTGGTAGCTGCGTCGTTTCTGGAAGCAGTTCCGACTAACTTCGACGTGTCGGCCCTCGCTACTGGGACATCATCCCAGGTGGCTGACTTTGGCGAGAATGTGGAATTTTTCCGCTGAGTGAAGCAGTCGAAGGAAAAAATGAAGGCATAAATGTACCACTGACTTGGCCATGAGAAGTAGGGACACCCCAGTGACGGCTGGCCACCACTTACAGTATGTTTTAATAGAAATTAAGACAATCTGAGAGGGACCGGCCTGAGATTGGAGACGGAAGTTTAAAATTGCAATCGATTCGACAGCAGCTTCAAACATGAGATCTTGGCAAGTCTCATCTTGGAAGTAGTTAAGATAGGCTTTAATAATTACAAATATACTTTGAAAGTACTCAAGAAAAATTTGCATCTTTTTGACTGAAAATCCTTTTTACTATTGCGAAATACAGAAGTCACATACATTCAGATATACATGCAGTGTAACCTACAGTATGGGTAGTCATATAACCATAGCATCTGTGTAGGCAAATAGTCTGCATCCCATGCAGTCAAATGGTCAGTCATACAAAATGCTTTGTAGTTAAGCGCAAGGTTGTAGTTCCCAAGTGATAGTCATAATAATGCAGTATACATAATTTGCTTGCAATTGGACATAAATGCACATTTAGTATGCCTATATCTAAATTTCACTTTTTATATAATCGAAATATTTCTAATTCAATTTGTAAGAGTCTAGATAATAAGGTTAAACTTTCTCCGGGTTCAACCTAGCCAGGCCAAGGAGTTATGAAACAAATCAAGCAGATGGGATTTGTGATGCTTGTGGTCTTGAAAAAAACAAGAAAAAGAATTAGAAAACAATCGAAATGCTTAAAAGACAGTGTAGTTATGTCTTCACTGGGATCCTCTTCCATTCGAGTTGAACCGATGATTTAACGAGGAAAATAAGGTTATCATGAAAGGTATATCGGCACTGACCCCTAGAAGCAAAGATTTTTTAAAGTAGGATATCATCCGACCCTTCGGAGAAATTTACAGTGCTCAACAAGACGATCTTGATATTGAAGTAAAAAGTATGATGCGATTACTATCAAGAAAAAAGGATGGCATTGATCATTGTCCTTAATGCTGTTTTCTCTGTTTATGTATAAAACAGTATCACGAATAGCAATTACTTTTATAGACCTATCTCATTTCAGTTTTTGCTCGTATCTTTTGTAAATGTAGGCCCAATACTGATTTAAACGAAGTTATAGCTTGCAAGCTCTATCCATTTGCTTTTGTACATAAATGATATTGTTTCTTGAAAATCGTGTCCTAACACGTTAGGAAAAGTACATGTACATCCCATGTCTTTCGAAGTTTTATGACATATGCATGCAGCAGTTCCTTGTCCTCACCATTTGTATATGAAAAAATTCTAATATTTTCTCTATATACCTTTTTCTCAAATTAAATTTGGAAAACAAATGCATAAAGGTCCTACATAGGCACTGATTATTTGAGTTGCATGCATTCATTAACATTAAATCGATTGACATATCTAAACAATAGCTTTTATGGTGTAGTC
Source organism: Prostheceraeus crozeri (assembly GCA_907163375.1). NCBI lineage: Eukaryota > Metazoa > Platyhelminthes > Polycladida > Euryleptidae > Prostheceraeus > Prostheceraeus crozeri. The sequence continues at coordinate 58,034 of CAJQUW010006589.1, read as the reverse complement.
GAGAACTCCTAGAAAATAGAGTGCATGATGAAGGTCATCATCACGCACGCTACATGAGTCAAAGCATCCTCGTATTTATACAACACGTAGCGTTTACTAGGCGGCGAAGATGCTTTCAGTTCATAGCTACTTATTTACGAATTTTAATTGTTCCCGCAAGAAGAAATTTAACAAACCGGTACAAAACTTGCGACCTGCTCTTATGCAATGTACACGAGGTAAGCCAACAGCCATTTGTTTCAAAATTCTCAAAGTTAACATACATGCATTACGTAAGATTTTGAAAGAAAATCATAGATATACTCGTTATTAATAATTAAAGAAATCTCAGATATAGGAACACATTTTCGGTGACAGTTAACGTAAATTGTCTGAAAGAAGAAATCGGACATGTGTGTAGGTGCATAACAAAGTGTGCATCTATTGCACAATATTTTGTGTGTGCAAAAATTGCACATTTACAACTCAATTGCACAATTGACATGTGCATGTATAGCCCACAAGTAGGCATAGCTGTTCATAGATTACAATAATTAGCCGGTATAGCCTGTCGGCACCTCGGTTAAAACCGTCGGCACAACGCTTCCATGGACCCCCCAGCTCTAGGACCCTGGCGCCACCACTGGCCTGAATTGAATTGAATTGAAGAATGTTCACCAATCAATCAATTGAAATCAATTGATTTTTTCACCCCTGATCATTAAAGAATTAAGCTTGTCTGGTCATACTAGGTCTACATGATAAGATAGGACACTTATAACAACTGGCCTGAATTAAGTACATGGTTCACGACTTATAAATAACATACATAAAAGGATGTGTAATTGCATCTACATCATTTTGCACAATAGCATGATAAATGTATTGATTTATAGCATCCGAAATAATCATGAATGATACATCGCAGATAAACTTTAGACTGGAAACGAGAAAGTGGCACTGGCAGATTGCTGAAACTTAAGAGTTTTGAATCTTAGTGGTCATGTGTTGATTGCTGGTCTCAGAACTAGGTCAGTGGGTCAGGTCGGGTCCGTTTATGAACACATGGATATTGGCTTGTCATGACAAAACCCAAATGTAACCGAATGCCCAGTACTAGTGAATGAAGTATCCCAGCTCGGTCCGGGAAACAAATTAATATATAGTGTATGAATTTGAAGTGCTGTATTATGCATTACGAAAGAGTAGTTGACTTTATGGAATTCAAAGATTTTAACCCTTAACTTCAGGCTTCAAATTGATTAATAAAGTAATCGATTAATGAATGAAAATGAAATGGACTGCATTTTGCTCAAAACTACAAATCATCATGAATAAATGTTGCTTATTGCTAGCATATGGCTTATGTATCAGATTTCTTCAAATAATGCAACATGTAATAAGAGCTGCTAATTAGTACAACAATAAAAGAGTTGCTTTACATATGTTGTGCACGCATTATACGTAACGTCCTGTCCTTCCGGATTATGGCTAAGTAGTCACAGTGTTCAGCCCAATCCCCTCATCTGATCATTACGTTGTCAAAAGTTTCTCCAAATGAATGTGTCGCGAACTTGAAGTGGTAGTTTACCTGTCATCAATCAACCATCCACTTTGACTCAACCGGTGCTTAACTTAACCTGAACTTGTGAATATAGTGACCATACTGGTAGTAAATTAACAGATTTCACAGAAACGGAGACCTTGAAGATAATCTCTGTTAATGCGCAATCTACAAACCTAATCAAATGTCGATTTATGTTGGTTGACATTCTAATTTAGCTCCCACAGTAGATATAGCCTAACTCATATTGCTTCATCAGCTTATTGTTGGAACCTTATTTGCTAACATCGTAGAGTAAGTATGTAAGGTAGAGTAGCGACTCAGCATTAATTAATTAAATCCCCAATGTGTACACAGTTTCGATTTGAACGCGAGTGGAGACCCAGTACCAAATGTGAGATATGCAAATGTCTACACTTTTGGAAAAATTTACACGGATTTGACTGATCATGGCAGCAATACAGAAGGAATAATATTCATCTATATATGTATATATAAATATAATAAAAAATGTATATAAATAAACGTAATATTTATATATATAAATAATTTTAGTGGAAATTTTCTGGTCGGTCTCATTAGTAAACTGTTCAACATACGAGACACAACAGTGGCAGAAGCAAAGGCAATCACACACTTGAAACCTCCAATAAACAGGAAATACGAACTTCCACGTTACAATCTGACGTCACAATTAGACATACATTCATACAGCAAGCACATTTCTTAATATCACTCATTCTTCATATATCTTCACACGGCTTTGCTTGCCTCTTAACGCTTTTTATTGTGAGATCGACCACCGAAGGCGCTGGACGCCGAAGATCTGTCGTTTACCAATTCAACTTTATTACATTGACGACCGCAAACTTAGGGGAGTTTTTGTTGCGCTTTTTGTGGAATAATATTACGAGTATTTCACAAATCCTCCATTTCATGTCAACTTTGGAGAGGCAATATAGCTCGTTGAACTAACAATTCGATGAGTTGTTATTACTTTTATGTTTAGCTTTATTAATAAGAATATTTTCTTAAGCGTGATCAAATCACAAAGCCGGCCACTGAAAGAGCAAAATATCACAACTAAAGCAAAGATCATAATTAACTATCAAATATGTAAATGGGTCCACATTAACAACATTAAGCATGCACATTAACATGAAGCATGAATTTAGTGAATCACAAAATCATGCCGATGAAAATTGAATTAAAGGCTTGAAATCTCAGCCAATTTGCAAAATGAGATCTCAACTATGAAGACTTGCATTATAATGAGGTTCATAAAATTTCCTTGATAGTAAATGTTCATCCATTCTGATATGTATTAGGTTTCATACTAGTTATATAGTGGTTTCACGTCGCTAGGATATAAATACAGGGATAATTTGCTAGAATTTGGCTTTTTAGAAATTGATCAAATATTTTTTAGATCGCTGGAACGCAATCTCCACAAAAATCTGAATCTTTTGATAAAAAAATTTCACTGTATGTCGACATTTTTGGGAGTCGACTCTTTACATACTATATGCTTGCTCTATGGCTAACATTTCGTTTATTGATTCTCTCAAATCATTAGGCATTTGAAACTCATCAGCAGGGATTGGAAATTATTAACTGACTGACTATTAATATGATTCCTGGACAAGGATGGGGAAAAGCCAATACAAGTTTTAATAATTGAGTAGAATCAAGTAAAGGCAGTATATTCTTTGTATTTTGTGCTGACTTAAAGATTCTTCAGTAGGTCAAATTCCTATTTTGCGATGATTTCATCACAGTATTGCTGTATACATTAAATAAAAAATTTGCTGTATTATCAGAATTCGCAGTTGAAAGAACCTTATTGATGCAGGCCCATGTCCATGCGAATTTGCGTTCAAAGATGAGGAAAGACACAACAGCTGCTCAAATGTTCCTATCAATAAACTTTGACAAAATTACACATGCCCAACTTCAGAAACGTAAAGCTGATATGTTGCCGCTACTGTCAAGTCAAGTTAGGGTAATTCAATACTTTGATGTCGCAATTTTCTGAGATCACACATGATACCAATTCTGTTGATGATGCTGCGGTCGATTGCAAATGCTGCGCTTGTATAAGGTCTTACCGCGCATCTTAGAAGTGCTCCTCTTGTAATTTGTGGACCCATGAGAAGTGTGGTATAAGTGGGAAACGATTTTCTTATTGCAATAAATGAAATTAGTAGCCTAAGTAGATGCTGACTATAGACCTATATGAAGATTTCTGATAATGATGACTGAATTACACATTGCTTATAAAGTAAGCTTAATTTTTTCATTCTATCCTTCAGAAATATCGTGTAAACAGACTTAATAAATATTAGGAAAAACTATAAAATACTAAATTGGAATGAATTCATTTTTAGATAAATGACGGCTGTCGCAGTCATTTTAGGGGGACGAAGAGATAAAATGTATTAAATACATGAAAATTCAATATGCACAAATGCAACAAAATGCATGTAGGCTTACAGCAAATGCAACATATACGAACTTTCAATGAGCGGTTTTCAAGCACAAAATGAAGTAACATATAATATAATAACAACAAATTTTTTTTTTTGAAATGTTCTGTGAATTGAGTGGAATTTTGATAAAAAATTAGAACTTCATGCTCTTATTATGTAGTTCTCCTAAGATTCAAATCAAAATATTAATTATTAATAAAAATGCCCAAGGTTTGTATCACCTAACCAAGGTCGACCCAAAACCCAAGGTCCAACCTTGTCCTGGGATGCGGAGTTGGAAATTATTTTCTTGCTCCGACTCCGAGCATCGAATGAAACTCCAACTCCGGACATGGCGCCTTCTACAACTGCGATGCCCCATCGCACTTCAAGTGAAAATAAACGGCACGTAAGGCATCAATGAAATTACATAGACACAGACACGTAGAGAGATGCCTCATCACTGTTACCTACATCAATGAATATAAGCAGTTCTATTTGAAATGACAGTGCATGTTTACTAAAAATATTCTGTATTAAAGACAGTGCATGCGTCTGTGAATTATTGATTTTACATAAATGCAGACTATTAGCAATTACATGTACTTCCTTTAGTTCAGTTGTTGAATTTATATATGTTCAAACCTTTCTTCTTTTATGGAACAGTAATGAAGAATTTAGATTTTTAATTCATTCTGAAAAAATAAACTAATTATACCTATCGATAGCATCAATTTAACTGTGATAAGTTTCTTAACTTGAAAAAAAATATCAAAGCGAATACAAAAGAAAAGTTTGTAAGTTGACAAATAATTGATATCCAGTGCCAACAGAATTTCGTAAACTATTAAGAGGAAGCATTCAGAAATATTATAACCATCTCGTTACTTTGTGGAAAATCTCAGTGTCGAGCCCTATGAATCATTAAAGAAGCAAAAGTGGAATGACAACAACTATTATAAACTGTGGGCCTACATGCCACCACGGTATCTTGTTCTGCCGCGAATGTCTCGCTTCGGACGTCTTTGTCAGCCTCTGTCCAGAACGTCTCGTGTAGGCTTCATTCGTTCCTCCCATGGATTCGTTGTATTGTGAATCAAATCGTCCCTGATTTGTGGAGTTCTGTCTTCGTTGGTTTTATTCGTCGTTACTTTATTTTATTTTCTAAATGTGAAAAGTGAAACCTCCAATGCCACAGTATGACCTTCGATGATAAGGTACCTACCTACATGTAAGCTGACTGCAGGTCGATTAAAACTTAAGCACCAGTAAAGAAAGGTAAACAATATCTGGCAAGTCAAACAAACATACATGTGCATGTGTAAGTCAGATTCTTAAACGATCCTTAGATTTTGCTTGAATGGACATTTAGTTGAAAAATTTTATTATGACAAATCAAAATCATGTCTAATGATAAAGATACTGCAATTTTATAGAGTCAATAATGTCGAAGATAGAAAGAATATCAAGAATCTCAAAAAGAAAAAAATCAGTTATCCAAATCGCTTAATCTCAATTTTTGATTATTGTAGAATTATGGTAATGTTGGATATAATATCAGATTATAGCGGAAAATATACACTTGTAAGAGACAAGATAGGTCTCAAACTGAATTTGCATAATTGCACTTACCCTACAGATTCACTTACAGATTGAATACATATAGCAGTGATGATCTTTTGAACTGTTGTATCTTTTAGATTTAGTTAATCAAATACTCAGTGTTACTCGAACAATTAAGAGTTGATGAAAAAGTTGGTGCTTAATCTCCCTTTTCTCATCAGGCAATGACAGAGAATGCTTTCTGGGTGATGATCTGTTCACAAGGTAATGAAAAAGTACCGCCTAATTGTTATTTGCATATGAAAGAGTTACTCTCGTGAATAATAGCATAGCAGGGAAAGCATCAAATCATTTCATTGCAATAGTTGTGATTCTATTCATTTCACTCAAAACCAACATTTGTTCTTCTTGAATAATGCACCAGTTTATTACACAATTTGAACACAAGCCAGTTCTCACTTTCTTCCGTCTCTCCATCAATCGTCCAATTTCCACTGAAACTTTTTGCTCCCTGTGATGTGCGGGAAATTACTGAAATCTGTATACAGAGAAATCCTCATAAATCCTGGGAATTTGATTATTCGTCGCAGCATTGCAAGCAACTGTAGATGTAACTTACTACATTTGTGGAAATGTTCATAAAAAGGCAACTTGATAATACTGATGAATCCACAAACGTTCCTGCAAAAATTCCATCTTTCACACTATTAGCTTCCTCAGTATAATGAGTGTTTATTTTCTAATTCTATCAGTATTCAGTAAAACTTTTAAAAAATTGTTGTAGAGATGGACCTAGTTCTATCGACCTTTTCAAGGCGCGGGACGCCGAAGTATTGTTTTATTTTGTACTCTAAATATAATAGAAATTCGATCTTAAAATAGGGGGGAGTTAATTCTTTGTGCCTCTTTTAATTTTTCAATAAAGAGCACAGTTTTATACTAACCTGAGATGAGTTTCTAAGGAGTAGAATCCACAATAAGTTTATTGATTTAGAATTGTCCAACATTGGGCATTGATTTTCTAGTGCCAAGAAATATCAGATTACAGATGCTTTTGATTTCCTAGTTCCGACGCATTGTTATGAAACATATTATTGAAATTACATATTAAAAATCTTCCATTTTTCAGATGACAAATGTACATGTTGTACACATATGTTATAAATCACACTTGAGATTGGATAAGCGAGGATGTTCCTGATCTCTTTTTTGTGATTCTTAACTGAATTATTGTCTTTTTTTATTCTCTGGCTTCAGAACATTACTCCATCCACTGATTTTCTATGCAGAAGGAGTGAAGTTTTGTAAAGCGAAAACGAAAAGCGCACTCGTAAAGCGATCACATACAGTTGGCGATGCTTGCATAAGAAGTTGATAAGCCTTTCTTGGTAGGAACGCAGAAGTTGTAGAGACAGAGTGGGAACTGGGCCGGGCTGCCGATGTTCAAGATAATTTTCCTTGATGTCTTCTTAAACTTGACATTTCTGTTATATTGCACTGATGCACAATCGAATTTTATTTGTTCGGTCTGCAATCATGTCTGTCGTGGCGAATGCTAATAACGTTAAACATCGATGGTTTGGATATGAGCTTCCCTGACACACACTCGCAAGGTTGATTCGATAGTGGAATTGTAGACCATCGTGTCTTGCACAGAACAAAGCATGAAAATTATTTCTGCGAGACATGACGCAATTTTCATAGTATTTTGTTGGTGGAATAAGTCATTGATTACATGGAACTCTTCTTTGCGGATGCGAGTCATAATTACGGTTTGAAAAACAATATAATATCGCATTTGTATTTTCGAATTATAAATGCGATATATTATCGAGTAAGAATACTTATCCTGACCATCAAAGCTTCCATTTAGTGCTCTAATTGGGTATGCACTATGTAGGGCCTATATGAGCTTATGAATATTCATACACCTGAATTCTGAACTGAATGACTTCGCGAGTGAATCTTGAGATATAAGTGATTATTCAAGCATAATTTAGAACTGTATTCAAATGTTTTTTTATCAAGAAGCCTTGCAATTGATAAATTTATCAAAATCTGTAATGAGTAGTGCCGGCGTGAGGTGTCTCAATATCGGATACGGCATTAAGTGGTTGGAGAAAGAAATCCGCCCTCCATATGCCTGCGTAAAGCAGTGCCTTCCCGGCTAATTCACACTCACAACAGATGGCCCGATGGCCTTGTGGCTAGAGGGTATGCTTGCACGTCCTGTAGCTCCACCATCGCTGGTTCGAACATGCCCACGACTGATGATGCCTAACAGGCTGAAACATGTCTCGTGGTGGTTACATCTGTTGAGAATTTATACATAGTAATAGAGAATTTTTATATTCAAATGGTTAGTAACTTTAAATAAAACGGGCAGGTACCAAAAGAATGAAAACTCCAGCGGGCTGAGTTTCTGTCCATTTACCGGATTACCCATTATCCAATTTCATCGGATTATCCAATTTTCCGGAAAGCCTACTTCATGGAAATCCATACCGGAATTCGCATGTTTTTATGAGGCATCAACGTGAGATCATCTTTAGAATTGGAATAAATCAGAAATTATAAATCCTCGTTCCCATATTTCACATTTCCATGTAAATTCTAAGAATAAGTTAATGTTTAAATTCAATATATGAAGTTGTTAAAAGTTGACAACTTTCAAGCCTGCTGCGCGAATTTTCATATAATAGTGCATTATTATGCAATGTTATGTTATTAACAATGAATGTAAAATGCATGCCTTACTGCCGACTTCCGATGACGTTCTCGAACTTACGTGTAGCATGCTGAGACGTGTAAGGATGAATGTAATCTTCAAATTGTCATAATGTGATGTGTTATTGGCCCAGGGCGAAGCAGCCTACATTTCTAGCATTTTAATCGCAATTTGTCATAGGTGCTCCCCTGAATGTCATAATCTCCTTTGAATATTGTACAGGCTATCTTAATTGCTTTTTCATCTGACTGTTGAAATGCAAAGCAGGAATGTTTGTGCACACCTAATGATGAGTTATCTCACATATGCGGTTACTTCATCCCTATAAAATGAGCTGTGTTTTGCATAAATCGTGTGTCATAAAAGTCATCTGTAAAATCTGGCAAGCAAATTTCTAGTAAGTGGTTTGTAACTGTCGTCCGCTGGTTGTCATCTTTACTGGTCAAGATATACTGTTTTCGATCATGAAGTGTCTGTGTTGCAACATTTGATAATTCCTTAATGCCCTAAAATGTCGGGACGCTAATTCGAGATGGGTAGGTTGCATATTTCACAGTTAAGCTATATTCAGAGGAGTTGCTGCTTTATGATAACTGTTTTATATTTTAACTTCATATTTTATAGGACTTTGGACATCCTAGCAATGAACGATTCACTGTTACATACTGATCTACACATTGCATGATTATCATACAGGAAAATTTGAAAAAGCTCCTCCATATAAAAATATTGTTCATACACATCCAGTGATGGTTCAATGACTTCATAATGCCCTCAACTCAGCATTCATAATTATCGGAGTCAGACTTCGATAAACCGTCTTTTTCTCGGTTGCCACTTATTTGAACTGAAAAGGTCTTGACTTTCTATCTTCTTTTCTTATTCAACATTTCATTTCCTATCTGTCTATATTCTTGGCATTCTATTGTTGCGTCAGCGTTTTTATCAATACAATGTTCTTGTCACGTCGCACAATTTCTTTTCGACTCTGATATTCCACAGTCATTCACTTCATTATTAGATGAAGCGTAACCTGATGTATTGTGGGCAAATAATTAAGTGGTCCAATTGTCGGGAACTTTCTCTCTTCATTCCCACGCCGTACAGGGACAGCTCGCGTGACCATCTGCGATCTCTGGCACCAGTCCGAATTAGACGGGGCGGACTAGTGGGTGTGCAATGCTTAATGAAGCGGAACTACTTGTGTTCTCACGATGTCTGTCACTTTCTCCGCATCCTTTCCTCATTGTTTTTGCTAAAGTGATGTTGATAAACATCTTGCGACCATCAATGATAAGTATGTACCTTTTTTTACATTTTGCATGAGAAGTGAAGACCACACTCAAATGGACAATAAGTAACAATGCATATTTGCGACATGGAGTAAAACAGTGAACTTTTCAAAAGGGTGGTAAGCAGTTGAGACAGTGATAAGCATCAGATTTGTTCATCCTTGAACTGTTATTTAGTCAGCATTGAGGCACAATCGTGGTTCCTGATCTCCACTACGCCTGGCCTGCTTTATGATCAGACAACTTTTATTGACGTCGTATCTTGACAGTTTCAAAATACACACAATTTTCACATGCGTTGGGTTGGATACAGGTGTTTGAAATTTATATTTGGTTATTTTAATGAAATGTAGTCATTGTTTAAACCCTGAAGTGTTCATCTGAGATAGTGCATGAAACAGCGCCTATATAGTGTATAAAGCACTCGAAATCGACTATCTCGATGAATCGGCAAATCAATCAAGTTGATCAATTTCTATAGTGACAGTCTGTCTGATGATGGTCAATGGATATTGACCGAAATTAATTACTAACAGAAAATCAAAAGTTTATCATTAAAACTCATGACTCTTTCAATGATTCACAAAATGAGCACCTTTAGTCAGGACATCAACAAATTTATTAAACGTGTTCTGAGAAAAAAGTGGTAGTCACATATTTATTAGAGTTCATTGACACATAATCTCTACGAATGAAAATTAGTAGTTAGAGCGTATAACACGAGAACAGCGCCTTTGATTACGCTCACAATCTTCAAGGTGTAGGAGCAACAACTTTGCTACTGCGTGCTGACCCAATGGACCTTTGTTCATTTCTTTGCGAAGATACAGGTGTCCGTTCAAAGTCCAAATCACTCTCCGCATCGAATCCTGAATTTGATGGGTCTGTTCTACATGTATATTGCAGATCAACATAATTGCGCATATAAGCTTATAGTCCGGCAGCCAGAACGAGTTTCTGCAGGAAACGAGGCCGAAAATGAGACTTTCACAGAATGATGTACACCCTATGCCTACTACGAATCGGCACGTCTGCCGAGTTCTAGTGAGTTCCTCTTCTTGTCAGACAGGATCAAAGAAAAACACATGTAAATCCAATGGGACGCAGATTGCAGTTTTCGGCTAAAATGAAATTTTGTATGTTTTCTATGATTAAACGAAAAGTACTAAGCCCAGAGTCATAATTTTTGGCATGGAATATCTTCAGGTCATTTTCTTTCATTTTCATGCACCCCTTTCTATATAGCTAAACGCATTTAGATTTGGTGAGCCTCTTAATGTCGGCAAACACAAACATTTTGAGCAACTTTATCCACATTCAACTACATTCTCAAATACATTGCCGATTAGATGCATGGTAAAAGCACATGCACATCATAGGAAATGACCTGAAGACATTCCATGTCAAAAATTATGACTATGGGCTTAGTACTTTTCGTTTAATCAGAGAAAACATACAAAATTTCATTTTTAAAAAAAACTGCAATCTGCGTCCCATTGGATTTACATGTGTTTTTCTTTGATCCTGTCTGACAAGAAGAGGAACTCACTAGAACTCGGCAGACGTGCCGATTCGTAGTAGGCATAGGGTGTACATCATTCTGTGAAAGTCTCATTTTCGGCCTCGTTTCCTGCAGAAACTCGTTCTGGCTGCCGGACTATTACAGGGTGATGCAAAACGCGTTCTATCCTCAAACGAATGCAGCAAGCAGAGCGAAACCGGTCAGATGAAAGTTGAAACCACCATCCTAACATCGCTACAGTTGTTTTGAAATTAAAGTCAGTTGTTCGCACCTATGTGCTTGCTGTCATATGCAGCTAAAGTACGCATTTATATGCACCAAAAGACTGACATTAATCACATAATTGTCAAAACACTGAATGCAGCTAAAACTGAAAATCTAGGAATGGCATTCATTTGACTTCACTGGTGTGTTTCTCTTTCGCAGTGTAAATAACTTAATATCAACCGACAAGCATGCATATCATTAGCAGAAATCAATTTTTTAAACAATGACCTTACAAGATTTTCATGTTCACCCCGATCAATCTAGCTGTTGATTCTTTCTTTCAAAGCTACTTGACATTGCTATGAATGGCTTCACACAATAATAAGTGGGCCGCTGGCACTCAATCCAATTCCAGTGTACACGATCTGCCTGCACCATATGGTAAGTAAGAATAGTTTCGCGGGTTTTGACGATTTTGGAGTTGCAGTTCAGAAAGAATACACAACGCTATCAAAATTGAAAGCCAATTTTCTGTATTTTTTGCTGTTGTGATTTCGGGGTCGTTGCCTACGGTTATGTACCCAATAGCCTCATCTCATTCTGACTTGCTATTTTTCAGCTTTTTCAAAGCGCAAGTCATCATATTATTGCTGACTTTGGAAAACTTGAATCTCAGTGTTCGCCTCAGTAGAAAATGCATGACACTTTTACTATTTTAGAAAATAAACCCACACTAACTCAATTCAACGTCGCCATTGCTGACATTTACTGCTTTAACGTCTCCAACGAGGTCTGTCTAGAGCGAATCACTTGGCTAAGGAAACCCTTGTAGTCCCACATATGTCCACCTCCCGATATGACCCACATCGATTTTTAATGTCTTAGTCGAGGGTCTACCAAGGAACCCTCGGAAGCCGTTTAGACAATGTCAATGTTGAGAACTGTGCGCATGAGATGACCAAACTAGCGTAGTCATTGCGTATCAAGTAGCGATTTTCGTTCTCCACTCCAGCCTTGTTGATCATCTTGAACCGATCGGCTTAGGTGAAACATCTTTCGCCAGCACCACATTTCAAATAATTGCAGCTTTTAAAACCCAGTTGAAGACTTGATATTAATGCTACCCAAGTGCTTGAAATAGTCAAGTTCCACAAACTTTGCAATTTGCATCTCCTGCATGGGACTCGCTTACTGTGTGTATGGCAGTAATTATTTGAGTCTTCGACTTATTGATTCTCAACCCAACCGTCTCATTACATTCACTCAGCGTTTAAAGGATGAAGTCGCTTCTATGGTTCCTTCGGCGGATAGTACCAAGTCATCGTCGTACTTAATATTCAAAATACCGCGGCCGTCAGTATTTAATCCACACTAGTGGACCGTGCAACAATTACTTAATCGCCAAGGGTGGGAAGGGTCTTATGAAGCGGCACTGGAACCGATTATGGGGAGGGGACTTGTGAAACCGATTGCGTAATACAAAATGGTACCTCGTAAATCCACACATATCATTCTATCCTTCAGTTCATGTCATGTATAGTTAGTCATTTTATCTGTGACAGATTTATCATGCATTCCTAAAAATGGCTGAGTGCATCAGCAAAGATAGTTTTTATTAGTACCAGGGCATAGTTGTATACGCAAGCTTTTACAAAAAATCGAAATAAAAATGATAAATTTCACCATCGTTAGCGTTTTCGGAAGTTATCACACAATTGAAAGGGTTGTGAATTGCTGGCATGGAACATTGTAGCTATCCCGATAGAAATAATTTTCTTGTCCTTTGACTTTTACTGTCCAACTGCGTATCAGAAAAAGGAGTGAGTAGTAGGGAAAGTGATCTACAAAGACTGCAAAATCTGCATTGACAGCCGACCCAAACTTCTCACCGTCGTGTTCTCACCTACAGCTGCTCAACGCTCTCTTCAAGAAACAATTCAAGAAAACAGTGAACAGTTGCAGAGAGAAGGTCCGGAGATTTGAAAACATTTTTGTTATAAGGCAATACCGTCATTCGGGGTTACTTGGGCCATTTTTCATTTTTGAAAGATTGTCACTCCTAGACTAATTATTAAAAAATTTTCCCCGTCGTCTCAAGAGGTCCAAGGACATTCAGACTTTATCGCAAAGCAGCTTTTCTTACGAATTTGAGTCTCAAACATTATTTTTTTTAAAAAAAAGTGGGGTGGTCCGAATTAGATGGACGTTGTGGTAACTTGGGCCATATATCATGGAAAAGATACTAAATCACACATTTTATGCAGTAAATGAATTCTGTTCATCTGAGCCTATTCTATGTATCGTTAATGATCTGTGCACCTATATAAGATATATTTTTTATTTCAGAAACATTATTTTTTACTAAGCAATAGGCCTAATTAGCTAGGTACCGGTATATACAAAGGTCTACATGACAACCCGAACTAGATACATGTAGATGGACGGCATCGTATGCATACGGTAGCGGTACGGCACTATTAAGTGAAGACGCCGTTTTGTAGATATCAATTTTAATTGTTTCAATTTGAACTCCAAAATCCGAATTACTCGAAACACAGGAAAAAATACAAAAAATGAAACTATAAAAATGTTTGATATTGCAGACTTATGTATATGTATGGCTCAGATCAGGAGTCAATCAGAATCGAGAGAGTCAGCGTGAGTGGAAAGTAACAACATAAATGGACTTGTAACGCAAGGATCTGGTTGACATAAGCATTCGAAAATCCTGATTTTAGGATATCCCAAAAATGACCATAATTTATGGAATTGCCTAGCAGTGGTTATAGACCTACATGTATTGATAATGAGATACCCGTAATAATTTATAGCCATTGGTATAAAACACATTTATCACAAACGTGATATATTTAGGCTTTAACGGTAAATTATTTGCAAAAAAGATGTGGACCAAGTTGCCCCATGAAAACTGGGTGGTCCAAGTAACCCCATTTTTGTGAAAAATTTCAAAATCTGAATAAATGCATATATTACCTACTTATGATGCACGACATATTAATAAATGACTTCAAATTATGAAAATATGTATCATGAATGCCATCTCCTGCAATTCTTGTGTTTCTAACCTAAATATTTTTTTCACTAGGTACCCCATTTTGAATTGTTGATTTTTTGCTCGAATGAAGTACCAATAATGAACCACCCATTAGATAGACTATTTCGTTGATAATATGATAAGCATGCATACAAACCCAACCATTACATGCTGTTTGAAAAAAAAATATGAATTGGGTGCATAAATAATTTCTATTGATTAAGATACAAAGGAAAACAACAAATATTTTCAAAGTGGCCCAAGTAGGCATAGGTGGTCCGAATAACCCCGAACGACGGTATGTAACTAAAATTGTTGTCTTTGTCTCTTTGATGATAAGGCCATTCAGTTGATATTAGAGGCTTGATATTATCTATTAAATTAGAACATGCGCTAATCGTGCCTTAGGTGCTGCCAGAATGTCTGTACTAGATATATTAAGCATCTTTGCATCAATAGTTAGTGTAGTGTATGTGTATCAAGTAGATGAAAATCAGAAAATGTCAATAATGTATGTATCGGTATAGATGAGAAGAATGACTTCTGAGTAAGTCAAAGTCTCATAAAGAACTAGCATTGCCATTCATGATAAACATGCGCATTTTTGTGATTAGTGACTGTCAAATCAACACCACAAAACTTTAATGAAATAGGGGTGCAAGTTATCGTCACTACTATCTCATCTTCGCTATGCTCCTTTTTATCAGACCAGCTAACTTGTTGCTTGTTGCAACTTCAAGAATCTCAAAACTGAACCTCAAGCTCAACGCTTGTTAGCTCTTTAAAACTGAAAGCTTGCGACCATGGAGTACCCATATGGGAGCACCTCATGCCTACAAAGAAATATTCGCTCGATGCAAAGCCTTAATTTCTATATGCTCAGGTTGCAAATCAATTGTGCCTACACGTAGGGGCCTCCATTCCTATGACACTGGACAAGCTTTCACAATAGAAGTGTTCATAAACTATATAAATGCAATCCCGCAAGTACCCATCTTCATAAAGAGCCATTTTCTCTATCTCTGTAATCATGTTATTCGAAATGAAAAACAATAAATTGCTGAGCGATGTTCCGACAATAAAATTTTTCAAATGCTTTGACAATGTTTTTCGTTTAACGGTGATACGGAAGAGTTTGCTTGAAGAATCAATCTTCACAACTGTCCAATCACGAGCAAAATATAAGTAGCCTATCTGTCTACGACAAAGTACAGTTCATCAAATTTTGAGTAATAAATGCAGCAATTTTTATATTGGAAGTACAATCAGAAAAGTTCATATCCGCTGTCTTGAGCATGTGACAAACAAAAATTCATCAGTATACAGGAATTTGCAAACATGTGTAGACTCAATAATTTAAATAAAGGGTTATTTGCAGTCACTTTTGAGCGTTTTCTATTTTTTCTCGGTCAGTGTATACTTGTATATTCAATTTATCTTTTATGAACTACATGAATCATATAACAGAAAAGAAAAAAACAGGACTTGCATAATTATATTACGAAATAAAGGATTGATTTTTGTTAAAAATAAGTCTAATTACAGCCACCCATAAAAGCAATGGAGCAGAAACTCACCGAACACAAAAATTATAAACATTCTTTGCAATTTTGCAACAGAAGTGGTAAGCATTGCACACATTTGTAATACTTGTCTTTGTTGCTTCATTGTAGCTACCACATGTCCAAATGTGGCAGGAGGTACACTACAACCAATCAGAGCCCATCGAATCATTGAACTACTCCACCTGTATCAAATTCCACATTTATCAGTGTCAGATCTGTCCTCCTCTTCGGGAGAAGGGGCTTCATCAGGACTACTCACGCATCATCTTACTCCTGATTGTTCACCTTGCGATGTTGTCGGTCGGCCACTTCCAGAAGGTGCTCCAACATCTTTAGTTTGAATTAGGCATCCAGCAAGAGCTTTTGCACCTCTGGGATTTCTCACGATGTTATGTCCGCGCATATCCTTGAGGATGCTGACGAGCGAGGCATCGAGATCTCTGCCGATATCTTGCTCTCGCATAGCCTCTGCATGTGGTCTAGATCCGACAAGACGCCTCATTGGAACCACGGAGTCCAATGGTGAGATTCCACACGTTTTGAATCCAACAATCAAATTCTGTCTTGTTGGCTCCTTGATGAGCTGCTTGGAACAACGTAATGACAAAAGATGTTTTCTGTAGTGGTCCTGTCATTCGACTTTCAGCTCGATAGTTCCGCAGAATCATTTTCCACTTTGCCTTTAGCGTACGGAAAAAAGCGTCCAATGGTTGAAGAGCATGCTTAGAGTTCGGAAGAGTGTTGTAAACATGATATTATGTTCAGCAGCCATCCGAAAAACTTCCACTGATAAGTGTGCTGCCAAATTATCACCAATGGCCACCTTTCTGCCAGGCAAGTATGCGACTCCAGGAATAAAGACTTCACGGAACCAGTCCTCAAAAGATTACTTATCGAAGCAACCACTTTTTGCTACATTGAAGCGCGATCCTTCAGGTGCTCCAGTGGTCCAGCTTAATAAAGATTCTGTGCTTTATATTATAAACGATGTAAGTTGGAAGTATTTGCCAACTGGCTGAACCGGAAAACATTAAATGTTTGTCGCAGAGTGCTTCGTGACAGCTTCAATTCGGCGTGTTCCTCTTCTACCTTCTCTTCTGGGCAACAGGAAGCGCAAATGTGATGCCAAGAAGACAAGGTGGCTGTAATTACCTCCCTCCTGACTGGCATTATCGTTAAACGGTATATACTTCAAAATGACAAAGACGCCATCAATCTACATTTGCGAGAAACCTAAGGCCGGTTCACATCGCTCTGTATTTTCAGTTCTGTAACACGGTTGCGTTCTGTTTTTACAGAACACTTTCTTAAAATGGCGGTGGGTCATCCGGTTTGTGGTTAACACAGAACAGGAATTTTGTTGAATACAGACAAGTTGATCGATGTTCAGCTTTTACAGAACACAAGGTTTGACGCAGCTGACGTTGATTGACTGAGATTGGCTGACGTCGACGCCGCCGTGAAGCGTGCATGTAGGCCTAGTCTAACGTATGCTACGTACTCGAAGTACGAAGAAGCAACTGCAGCTTCAATTCGCTGAATTGCTCACTATCGAAGTTGAGTCTCGCAAACTATTATATGCACAGAATCAAACATTTTGTTCATCTGCTTCGGTTTGCCAGAAGTGTGATTGATTCGAAATCGACGGCATATCCAGGAACTTATCAGGTCGGCAAAAAGGAATTCCTAGTACCTTACACAGATAGGAAAAAAGTCGTGCGTCGCTTGCGGATTGCTCTGAATTCCAGCAAAGTGCTTTGATTGTCACAATTCCTTCAGATTCGAAGAATTCAGATCATTGCGCACAAGTTTTCTCCATAACGTTGGCCGCTCCGATCATTATTAAAAAAAGTAGCAGGCGCACGAAGATTAGTTCACCTGATGATTCTACCATCCTCTTCTTAGCATTGCTCACCAGAGTTGGAAAAGTCGGAATTAGAATTGGAATTGACGATATTCAAATCTACTGGAATTGGAATTGGAATTGACCCTGATGAACCTCAATTCCACTTTTTCGATAGACCTGTGATAAATCTATTTGTACAAAAATTGAAATCGCAACGTCCAATCACAACAATTAACAATATTAATTTTTAAGACTATAGTTATATAGATACGATACGCAACGATAAAAGAAAAACTTTAAACTTACAGTTCACTTCTTAATGTTGACTTCACTTCAATTCGATCGGACTCATTTATACCAAAATAATATCATAAATATCAGTGTCACTTATACCGTTAATCTTCAAATGCGCTCGCTGCTGTGTTGCTGTATACCAGGGATGCGCAACCTGCGGCCGTAGCAGAGGCAAAGTGCGGCCGTGACAATGAGAAGCAAATGAAAAAGAATATTGTGCATGTATATTGCAAATATTTCTTCAAGGCAATCGAAAAACAATCGTCATAGCATACTGGTCATCTTCTAACTGTTCCTTCACCTGACGAAGTTCCTTTCTGTCACATTGCTACAGTCTTTGATGCGCTCAACCACGAATTTAGTGCGCGGTTCAACGACTTCAACGCACTTGCTCCTAAAATAAAGTTTACTGCCTCACCGCACCTGATCCAGATAGAAGAGGTTCCATTCGAACTTTAAATGGAAGTGATCGAGTTGAAGGCGAATGGCAAATCAACGAGATGGCACGTACCAAGCAAACTGCACGAAAATCCACTGGCGGCAAAGCCCCACGTAAGCAGTTGGCCACTAAGGCTGCCCGCAAGAGCGCCCCAGCCACCGGCGGTGTGAAGAAACCACATCGTTACAGGCCCGGAACTGTCGCCCTTCGGGAAATCAGAAGGTACCAGAAGAGCACTGAACTCTTGATCCGCAAGTTGCCCTTCCAGCGACTTGTCCGTGAAATCCCACAGGACTTCAAGACTGATCTGCGATTCCAGAGCTCCGCTGTCTCTGCCCTCCAAGAAGCATCTGAAGCTTACTTGGTCGGTCTCTTCGAGGACACCAACTTGTGCGCCATCCACGCTAAGCGGGTGACCATCATGCCCAAGGACATCCAACTTGCGCGCCGTATCCGCGGTGAACGTGCTTAAACAGCAAGCGCTTGTGAACGTGAAAGTGTTGTGAAGCAGTTCAAAAGTGATGGTATTTTACATGAAATATGGAAATCAGCTGTGGAATATCCATGATTGCGAGAGTTGTCCTAAAACGTTTTGGTTCTATTTGGAAGCACATACGCCTGCGAGGCAGCGTTCTATAAATTAAATTTCATAAAGAACAAGTACCGGACGCGCTTGACAAAAAAATTATCTCGAGAATAGTTTACGTTTGATGACATCCTCTCAAGTGCCTGATTTTTGAAGCTTGGTCAACGACAGACAACAGGTTAGTCACTGAGTCTTACACTGATATAGTAGATTTTCCACGAGATATTGTATTTCTACCTATTTAGATTTTGTGTATTTTCATAAATAAAATATGTACAAATTTCAGCTGTGTTTTATTTCGCATTTATCATTAAATTTAAGGCTTACGTTTTGGGTTGCGAAAGAACTGTATGATTAGCAATAATAAGATACTTTATAACTTCAATAATAACGCCAGGTAGGCAGGCTTATATGCGGGGTTCTAGAAGTGCGTAGGCCTATATATATATGAATGCCTAGAATAGACGGCACTACTGCAGTTTAGTGCACCCTAAAACAACGGCGCATTCTCCCGTAAACGATGACTACACACATTACACCGAAGCGCGCGCTCGGTGTAATGTGCGAAGACGAAGACACAAAGACACTCATTTATAACTATATGGAAGAACGAATGGCATTCATTCTGTTGATTAAATCATGTTGTTCTCACATGCATTTTAGGGTGCACTAAACTGCAGTAGGGGTAAAAGAGGGTGCACTAAACTGCAGTAGTGCCGAATAGACCTGCTCGTGATTCCTTTATGAATTATTATAGTAGCTTATTAAAGTGTTTTCTCCTTCGGTTGCCCCTACAAAAACATGCTTTCAACTTTTGAAGTGAAAACACCTTAAGCTTAAAATCATTTCGGGTCAAAAATGACCGTCGGTCGTACATCGGTCAACTTGCCTTTATAAGCATAAGTAGGCCTTTATGCGATTTTCACTGCGTCATTCATCATGGAAAGCTAATTTGAGTGGTGCAATATAAAAAGAATTGGCTATTGACCTAGTTGTCTGCACACATATTAAGTGCGACCGTGATTCTTTCGGCCTTCGAAATGACGGCCGAAAACTGTAGAAGGTTGCGCACCCGAGCTGTATACGCTGCTGTGTTGTTGTTCGCTGGCGGGCAATTGTTGTTATTATTTCTGTAGTTAAGTTGCACCGCGAGAGCCCGGAGTTCTTCTAACAGCTGCTGAAGATATTGTATGTGTTGTTGTTGGTAGTTGTGATTGTGTCAATTTCTCATCGTTTCTAATTTGTACCAATTTTTGAGACTTGACGATAAATCCACTTTCTTTTAAAAATTGAAAGAGTTTCCTTTAATCTCTGCCCGCTAGCTTTCGACCCGACTTCATTTCGTTCTTATCACGGATTTTATAATCTCCTTTTTGAACATGGACCATTAATCAGTTTTCATGATATCTTTTCCATCGTCGTTTTTTCCGTCATCAACAATCACGTTATTCGCACATTGAATTTCTTTCTTCTGTCAGTTTATCAATCGATTTATTCGCATCTCATCTCTCTCTCTCTCTCTCTCTCAGCGTTTGATTCTTTGCTGACCGTTATTTTTCTCTTCTTTCTTTTTTCACGAAATATTGAATATCTCGTTTACGAAACGAAAATGGCGTAGACTGACCGGTTACACATATACATGTACACAAGAAATATAAACTATGAACATGAGAACGCACATATGAACGACGCAGAGAACGGCACGCAGGAACAACGAGGATAGGATAAGGGCACATGGGTTAGATTGAAACGAACAAATGTTAGATACATTAGCATAATGCACTATACGCGACATGAAATTATCGGAATTGAATCTTATTATGGAATTGGAATTGAATTGAACTGTTTCGACTGGAATTGGAATTGGAATTAAAAAAATTCAGTTGAATTTTTCCAGCTCTGTTGCTCACTGCATAGTGCACACACTGAACAAAGCCAGACATCGATGTGTGTTTTGGTGTGTGCGAAGTAATATCACAGCACGCACGCATCTCTCACTGGCTCTGGTTCCTCTGCTGTCAGCTTATTGTTCGCCATTTTCAATAGCAAGCGATACACGAATTGTCCATTCGAGAAGGAGCAAGTTGTATAATTCCGTGATGTGCCTGTTCGATATTTAAGTTAGATGCAATTCTTCCATTCTAGAAACCGAAGCGCTCACAGATGAATCTAATTCTGTGATTATATGACACACAATCACCGGATTGTAAAGACATCAACAAACGACGAAGTGCCTGAAATGAAATAAATACAGCTATCGGAGGAGGAAGCCCAGAACAGTGTCAATCTCGATTTCAATATTTACAAGGTGAATATTTGCGCTTTAAGAGATCTTTGAAGACAATAAGCGAACAATCAGCCTAAGATACAGAAAATCTGCATTCATATAACCCTATCTTCAAACAAATGAACTTCCTCGATTCCTCGATGCTATACGGAAGACTACGTCAAATCTCCCAAAGAAGTGTCTCCCTACTTCATTTGTTGATCTCAACAGCTCGAACTTATCGGGCCACGACGATGAAGATTCCAACTCCTCAAAAGAGATAGCAAATTCAAGTAAACGTCAGTGATCTGCGTGTAAGTCATCCATTGAAGGAAAGATGGATGGCACGTTGAACCTGTGTGCTGATCTTCTTAAAAGCTTTCAGAAAGACGGAAGTGCAAAGTACGCGGAACTACTGGCCGAGGAACTTCGAAATATGTTAAAACACCATCTTAAACTTCGCTATGTTTAAACACCATGAGCTCTAGTACAGAGTTAGAGCTGGAATTATTTGCCCTGAAATAGTAAGCGCCATGATACTTCTTAGATTTCTCAAAATCGAATCAGTCTGTCGTAATTTAAATATATCATACATTTTCTCATTTGGAAAGCGTGTTTTTCATATACATCTTATTATCCTATGTAATCAAAAAACCTCACGAACATTGAAATATGATAATTAAAATGAAATATTATTGCATGCTAGACGAAATGGAAAGAAAATAAAAGCAAAATCCATACGTGTTTAACAGAGTATTGTGAATCGGATCAGTTGCTCTGGATTTTCAAATCGATATGATTCAAAGGCTGGGAGGCATTTGTAAAACAGAACCGGCGTTCTGTAATACACACAATCTACGTCTGTATAAAAATGCAAATAAATGTGAACCGACCTTACGCCGAAAATGAACAACTAAATTGAACTTGACAACTATAAATATTTTTATTTCATTAAATGACCCTTAGACTTTCCACCATCTACATGTCATCTTCCCTATAGAGGAACTTTTATTTACGCATCTATGATGTTCATTATGTACAAAATTATATTCTTCGTCTGATGCACTTCATTAGAGACACTGTAAGCCTCACGCACTGTAAGCCTGGCCCCGCAAGCCATATTGCCGAAGCGTCGCATGTCTCTAATAAAGTGTATCCGACGAAATATATTATCTTTTTTCTCAAAGTCCATCCCGGATACAAGGAGTCATTCGCTCATTTTATGCACAAATTTATCTTTAGACAGATCAAGTTCGCTCTTGTTATTGGTAAGATGTAACCTAATACTACTTACCGCATTATCATTTCTATCTTTACACGTCTCATGTGTGAATTTCAATTTTATTTTGCATTGATGGTGGTAGCCGATGGTATACAGTACCGATAGTAGTTGAAGCATGTTGTGCTCAAGTATAAATTGATTTTAAGTCTACAACACCGAAAATAAAAACTATGAAATATATTTGCTCTTTGTGAAATAGATTGAATATCTAAAGAAACAGACGGATTCATTCTTGAGTGACTTCTTTCTGCGCTTTCAAAGTAAAAACGATAATTATGTTTCTGTAGATTCCATATGGAACAGTAAAATGATGACTTAACTCAACATTTGTTCAAACAGTACAAGGGAAATCTAAGAATTTTGTGGCACATTCAGTATATTTTGCATCATTATATTATTTGAAAGTTTATATCGAAGATTCATATTTCTCTCTTTCTGCTTTTCAATTCTAATTGACCTGAAAACTATCTACGACGATTCGTTGATGACTACTTGTGACCTACATGTACAACAATCCTTTTGTAATCTGTCGTGTATGTAGTACGCATTAGAGATTCTTGAATTGTTAGTGTCAACCTAGAATGTGGTCACATGCGAAGGCTTGTTGAACATGTTTTTGATTTTACATTGCAGAACTTAGGGTTCTGACGATTTTTAGTGAAATTCACACTGACTTGGGCCCAATTGCCATACTATAAGTTCGTTGTGGTCTTGCATATAATCTTTCACTTATAGTTAGTTATCTAGACATGGTTAAGATACATGTCTCGGATTCAACATAGTTAAGAATAGCTTAATTACAGAGTAAAGTTGATGACAAATTATGAATGTATTCATTGCTAAAATTCACACGCAATCTGCCACCCATTTAGTCATGTGTGACCTACTGCTAGCAAAGATGGCAATATATCATTTATTGAAGCCAGATGGAAGACGAGATGGTATATTGAACTTCGTCTGGCGTGACGGTGCTACATTGAGGTCATCAGGTGTATAATGAAATTCATTCTCAAGAAATTAAGGAATAAAAGTGGAACCTTAAACACTTCTTATATTTAAGAAGGATCTATAAAATGTTGTCTAATATCTCAACTATCAAAAATCAGCTATTCAATCAAATTGTAAAAGGTTTATCAAAGTCCTATTCTTTATGGGATTCTAAATAAGAAACTCAGGTGTTTCTTTTAAAAGAGCAAGAATTCATATATTTGACTGTTAGATTTGCTGATGATACAGCTTGTATTATTATGTTATATTTTATCTTGATGTCATTCTGAATATGAAGACAATAGCTTCCCATAGACCAAACAATTTGCCCTTACATTGACCCAATCGGCTAGGAAACTGCCATGTGCTGTTTATTATGTCACGCGGGCTGCTAATGCTTAAAATTATTTTCCAGAAATTGTTTTGAAAATATTGGATAAAATCACGAATGTGTCCGGCTGAAGAACACACACTCTAAGCATGACTAGCATTAGTGATGAACAAACCCATTGATGAATCCCTGAACAATTTGTGGGTGTTCTACAGGTATCGCACGAGGTTGGTAGTGGTATCATTGGAATATCGCTCATGTCCTCTTTCATTTGGTTACTGTCACTTGCCGTTCCGGGTCCCAAAAACTTTGGAGTCGAACTCAAAATGAAGCTGTCGTTAATGCGTTAAACCTTTTGACTTTTTATTCGGTCACCTAGTGATGGTTAACCTTGAAGACCTGGTACTTATCGGTTATCTCCCCCCCCCACGTTTTCAAATTTGTTTGCAATCCGTAGAAATGAATCAATGATCACAAAACTTAAGAGACACGTATTTGAGTATATTTTCTACCCAAATGCAGAATTTTATGCAAATCGGACAAGTACTTTTTGAATTAGAGACGATGACATGAAGTGTAGTGATGTCAGCAGCTTGATCTGACTTAGCCTGACCTTATCGTCTGAGCAGATAGCATTAGGTTAACAAAGTCATGTCGCTACAACTTTAGAAGTGATTATGACCCAGACCACATCCTTTCGTTAATGTGCTTAACTTAAGAAAGGTGTGGTGGGGTAGTGGTCGTGGGAAGATTTCAAATAACAATGGATGAGACGGAGACGGAAAGAGTATACAGTATGCAATGCACAAACGAGTAACAATAATGCATCGAACAGGCTAAGTCAGATCAAGTTGCTGACACCGCTACACTCCACGCCATCGTCTCTAATTCAAAAAGTACTTGTCGGATTTGCATAATGCTTTGAATGCAGGTAGAAAATATGCTCAAATACGTGTATCTGAAGTTTTGCGACGGTTGATTCATTTCTACGGATTTTAGACAAATTTGAAAACGAGGGGGGATAACCCATAAGTACCGAAGACTTTATATCTATACATTATTGAAAAGAAAACCTATTGACGAGAAATATGAACCAACACGTAAGTAGCGAAGGGATGAGAAGTAGGATGGAAAGTATGCAAAACAGCAAAACAAAATTAAGTCAGCAAGGAATGACATTTCTTCACAATTAATGGAAATTACAAACGATGACTTGTTTCGAAGCAACGATGTCCCCACGATGTCTCACAGGCCCTATGAAAAGATTATTTCCCAATAAACATGTAGATGAATCGGAAATTCAACAAAGAATAACAATTCTGTATTGCATAACTCACTGCAGCTGTTGAAATCTCATATCTTCGACATGCGCAGTGCTGCATAGGTCTACTGAAATATATAAAATGGCTTTGAAGCTGACTCAGGACGAGTGATTTCTCCTGATCGACCTCCTGCCTGCTCTGGAATGTCAATAAGTTGACTGGTAAACACTATCAAAAAGACCGTCGTCGTTAGACTTTCCGCTCCCATTGAGGATGGACATTCACAAAAGTACCGAAAGAGTTATAGGTATCTATATTTACCATATTCAGACCATATGACGACCTGAGAGTGCGTTTTTGAACTACGCTTATGAATATGATGATCTAAAGTATAATGCACATTAGCTGATATCAACACAATCATCTATTTGATTTACAGCTGCACGCAGATTAAATCTGAGAGTTCTGAATGAGCATCTTGTTAGCATTTTTTTATCGCAGAATGGCTTTCTCCGAAAAAGAGGGACATGATCGAATGAAAATGTAAATTTACCGACTAGCCTCTAGCACATGCTGGTTGTGCATCAGATAGTTTGCTAAAAATGTCGTTATGGTATGCATGTTTCATATATAATCATCTCTTGCGAGAGAAGATGTTATTTGCTTTTAGTTCATCATCATGCCCCATTTTTCTGAAATTGGTCCCTCCTGCTCTGCTGTAAAGTTTGCTCAATTTTCATTCCCATTTGTTGCTTCCTATTCGTTGTGATTAACCTTGTTTTTTGTAAACATATACTGTTTGACTTAAAATTAAACGTTGCAAAGTTATGATATTTCCGAATAAAAAATGTATAGCCTATATGCACAATTTTTTGGGAAGCTTTAAATTTATCGTTTCAAAGAGTAAACGATTATTTCTTCTTTTTATACTTTTCGAAGAAGGATTTTTTGATTGTCAAATCCGTCATTCGCGACAGGAGTTAGTCATCTCAAAGTTTGCGTGCAAAGTGATGGAACCAGAGGGGAGATGTAGGGTTGCAGCCCCCTCCCCATCGGATGATTTGTGCTTGTTGTTCATGTGCATTACGCAGTTGCTTTTTCATCTGCTTACTGAAATTCAAACATTTTCGTCCTTCGATTTGTAGTGATTGACTTAGATTTCTTTTCCTTCGACAAACTGCAGTGCCTTCTTATTCTTTTTTGCATGCAATGATGCTTTTACATTATAGAGCTGTGATTGTCGAAACATCATATATAATATCTCAGCACCGTCATGTAGATTGCCGTCTCGGCGGATTGGCATGCTGATGTGTGTTTTACTTTGAAATTCATACTACTGAAACCGAAAGAGTGATAGACACTATCTCATCGATAGCAAATGAAAGACACTTCCAAATAAAGCCAACTATTTGATTGGTTGCAAAAGGGCCTTCATTAAAATTCATATTTCAAGGTGAGAAATTGAAGTAATGCTGTTGTTATTTTTTATACTCCAATATATTTCAACGACTAAGCGTCGAAATAGCATTTGATAATATTTGTTAATAATATTTTAGCGACGCTTAGTCGTTGAAATATATTGGCGTATAAAAAATAACAACAGCATTACTTCAATTTCCCACCTTGAAATATTTGATTGGTTATTTTGACATGTTCACCTGAAATACAAAGTGCATATTTATCATGTTTTGATAACTAGGGGCCTATAGGTTGAACACTTTTAATGATACAGATGTCCTATGCCATGCAAATGTGAGGTCCATAAATATACTAATACATGCAAAAATGTTTTTTGTAGTTAGCAGAGCATGCAAATTATAAGTTGCACTAAATTGCAAGGATGTTATAAGCGAGCAAATAAGCTTATTCCGTGACGTTATCGAACCTTTTAAATTAAAAAGGTTTTCACAATAATATAGTTGAAATTAAGGTTTGTTCGACACTCTTTCGGAAAATGTTTTTCGTAAAAAAATATGCGATCACATTTCGTCAAGCCGGCCGCCAATGCCACTAAATTGGCAGATATTTTGAAATAACAGCTAATAATGCCTAATATATCATACATCTCCTAAAATGTAAGTTCATCTTTTAGAAGCAACTTTTTTGCAGCAGAATATTGGGGAAATTTGAAATAGCTTCCGCAATTTTGAAGTTATTTATCTTGCAATGAGAACTGTGTTTACATTGTATTTTGCAATTTATATTTTCTAAAATGCAAATTATTAATTCCTTTTTTATGGCCTGTTTTTTAAGCTGAACGAAATTCGATTCCATTTCAGATTTTTCAAATGGCAAAATTTGATGGAATCCTGGACCGATTCTCGCCAGATGAACAACAACAGCTAATCCGTTATTACGACAATATTCTCCATTCCGTGCGTAGTCGCCCTCGGCCACCATCATGGGTTGACTTCGCTGGACCTCATAAAGAACCTTCTCGACGTCATAGTGAAAACAGCCATCGACCGGAGAAAGAGAAGCGTCGAGGGAAGCCTCGAGGCTCCGAAGCATCTAGACCTCTCGCTGCGCGACCAAGTCATAGAACTATACATCCAGCAGATCTGCCCGACGAAGTTGTGGACTTAGAAGACAACAACGAAGCTAATCCTATTCCAGACGCAAATACTGCTGCTGTTGAACAAAACTCAATCGATAAATGTCGACGATGGTTGATGCGATCAGATTTTGATATCCGTCATCCGAGTGATCTTTGAATCGGTCTTGAAACCTTTTGCAGTTGCTATGTCACAGCTGTTTGCAATATTTTCAGTTTTTGTAGTTTAAGTCATGCCAACTAGATGTCCATTTTTTGGGAAATGTTAAGATTTTTGAAGGTCATGAATCGGATTTTTAATTGCACCTATTGATTTTGTCCTACCAGGTTTTTTTGGTAGCGACGATTTGATAGAAAAAATTGCAACAAAATAGTAAATTCAGATATTTAAGTCATTTTAGTTCACCATTGACCTACATTGTATTCAAAACGAAAACAACACTCTTTCTGTGCGATATCTTGAATAAGACACTGAAAAGGCGGAAGTCTATCATCGATTTATTGCCTGCAAAAGCTTTTCAATGTCTCTTAATGGCTGACACGACAAAAAATTAAGTACAGACCAGGTGTACGTTAATGATAGCAAATCAAAAGAACGCGACACTCGAGTATGATTGGCTACTCAATAAATAAAGCAATAGCAAAGTCATGGCATGGCGATGAGTTATAATGGCCGAGTTGGGAGCGGCTTTGGACAGTGACGCGATCTATTGATTTAGTATCATGAACACTTCGCAAGCCTGATCTACACTTCATTCTCAGCCGTGTCAGCTATCAAGAGACAGCGACAAGCTTTGCTGGCAATAAATCAGTGATAGACTTCCGCCTTTTCAGTGTGGAAAACAAGACTACTAAAATCTCTTATTGCAATGCTTCTTTCAAATCTTTAGAAGTTAACTGCAAAAATAGGATTCAAAACTGACTGCTAACTGAACCTGTTTTGTACTCGGAAGCACATTAGGCTGATGCCTTTCTTCCATGTGGC
Source organism: Prostheceraeus crozeri (assembly GCA_907163375.1). Taxonomy (NCBI): domain Eukaryota; kingdom Metazoa; phylum Platyhelminthes; order Polycladida; family Euryleptidae; genus Prostheceraeus; species Prostheceraeus crozeri. Next base: position 29,259 of record CAJQUW010006589.1, on the reverse strand, counting down.
CGATTTTATTTGTCCCACTCTCAATCTTTCGTGTTGAGTGTTTAGAAAGAATGCAGAGTGTACCTATCTTAGGTTTGACCCGACTAAAGATTGAACCCAGTTCTCCCGGATGTGTAGCGAACACTCTATCACAATGTCAATGCGCCGGTCAAAGATTCCATGAAACAAATAAGCAAACGCTGTGATGTGAATACATTTCATTTACGGTTTCAACATTGATTCTGCCTCAAGAGATCACTTTTTTGTTTGAACTTTTGTCTTTCATTTTCACGGAACGGAGGTGAGATGATGAAATAGCATCTTCTGTTTCTCTGAACTTTTTGATTGACTTCCTCCATTATTCTTTCCCTTCTTCCTCTTATTTCCTGTGATCTGATACACCCATTTATCCTCCGTCCATGTGATTATTTATCCCTTATCCTGCGTAACTGTACATACTTCTTTTTTACAAGGACGCATTTCTCAATCTAAGATGTGTCTCTTCCTCCTATTGTGGAAACTGCCGTCTGCATTTTATCATCAGTCAAAAGGCTGTAGGATTTGTAGAGTTGTACAAACTATTAATAGATGTTGACATTCAATACGTCTTTGTTTTACTATCTTATTTGGATTATCGCCACTGTTACGCAACTGTCATAAGCTATTGCTTTAATTCTGCGAATAGAGATTGTGAAATGATTCATAATTGAACACTACTTGCAACCAGAAGAATGATCGGTATACCTTCTGCTACCTAGAAAGAAATTCACATCTGTCTTTGTTTTTACAAGTAGACTAAATTGAAAATGGTGTTAAGATTGTTCTTTTCGGATTTGCTACGGTAACGCTGCAAACAGGGAAATCAATATCATCATATTGAAATCAAATTTGATGAAAAGATAAATCAGGAACATAATAGTTTGATTAAATAATTACACCACCGATTTATTAAGCCACACTGTGAATCGTCTGATAGAACGCTTCGAGTGCCACTTCTATCTATGATTTTAAAAGCATGCCTTGTCCTTGAAAGTATGTTGCAATGGCAGTCTAGTAAGAGATTTGACAGCATATATTTCTTACAATAATAATGCAACTCTTAATTGACATATTACATTCACTGTATTCACACGTTGCCTTCTAGCATCATGCATAACGAATAAGTAAAGTGACATAAAGTTGATTCTGTTCGGTGCTTTGTCCGCTTTCTTTTCTTCACTAGTGTGCATTAACCTGATGCGAAGCAATATCATGATTGCTAGGTCTATATTGGTCTCTTTCGAGACCTATGTACAATATATAGATCCGTAGTTTAACCACCCTATGACTCGTATAGTGTGTAGTGTCTAGTGTTACTATAAATGTAGATATCATTTCATTTCTATTTCCTGATTTAAGATGTCAAAATGAAGTTTGCAAATGCTCTTCAAGTGAAGTAGAATCTGTACATCATGCGATATTTCTCAGGTGAATTTTTATATAAAGATTAGAAACTTCAATTCAATATTTATTTGCTTTTAGTAGTTCAATATTCACTTACTAATTAACACATTAGTTATAAGATATAAATATTTATTCAAAGGCCGTAGAGGAGAACACATTGCCGTGACCCATATGTGGGTCACAAGGCACACCCTAGGATTGGATTCTTGTTTTTTATGACATACTACAAAACAATTTATTTCATTCAGCGTTCCAACTTCCATGAAAATGAAGTCAAAAATAATCCGATATCTTCATATAGCAGAAGTCAATGTGTGAATCACCATAGAGCAGAGGCTTGATCTCACAACAGTAACAGATGGAAACAGTCCTCCTCTAGCGATATCTTTCACCGACTGTGCATTCGATCATGCACTACACCTCCTCTTTGGCTGTGCTAAGCATACCGTATTTCTTTGAATAAGAGACGCGTCTCTTATTATTTTTCAGATCCCTGATTGATGCGTCTCTTATTCAGGGGCGTCTCTTATTCAAGGGCGTCTCTTATTTATCAAATGTTCAAGTTTTCATTCTTTCATTAGAAAAAGATGTCTTAGTTTTTTGCTACTATTCTCTTAGGTAACCTTTGCATTCCTCACTTAAGCCTATGTCATGGACAAATTTCGCCAGTAATTTTTCTTACATATATACGCTTTATCATAATTCAGATATTTTGGAAATGAAAGGAGTTTTATGGTTTGTAGTAGCATATCTTGTAGACTCATCTAATACATTCATATGCCAGTGCATGTTGGCCACTATACATGTAGACTAGAACTGAATTTACCGAAACGAAAATACCGATAATCAAGTAGTACTTACAGCAAAAGTTAACGACCGGTACATGACTCCAAATGCAAAGGAAGCTACCATATAATGCCTCCTTAAATGGTAGATGAAGTAACCTTAAGTAGGCCTGGATGTACGTATGTACAACATGCATGTACTGCATGTACAACAACAAGAAGCCTTATATATTATACAATATTGTCCATGATACCCGGTATTTACTAGTAGACTGACATATTTTACTAAGATAAGTAGGCCTAATAATCGCTCAGGCGGATGTAGCTACCACATTACAATAGCCTGCATGTAATATTGTCTATAGCAGTCCATTTCTTGTACATGCGTCTCTTATTCAAGGGCGTCTCTTATTAAATTTTTTCCTCTCACGGATGCGTCCCTTATTCGAGGGCGTCCCTTATTCAAGGGCGTCTCATATTCAAAGAAATACGGTAACTCTTGTCAATCCATCGTTATTGTTGCAAGCTTGTGACAGAAGCAAGTGCTACCCGAACAAAACATCCCGCAAGTGAGTATATTCAGATGTCATCTTTAGAACACAACATTTTCTATTCTACATTGTATTCCACTACTGACCTTCACACAGTACGTGTAAAGTTCGTTACTTTTTTTCTATTGTCTATCTAATATTTCTTATGACGATTTTTCTTGAAAAACTGAAGATAATTAGTTGTATCCACTCTTTTATTCTTTGGCCCTAGATCCATTTTATATCTTGGACCCATCTTCTGTTAGCTCAGAAATAGGCCTACATCTATACCTATTGGCATGACAAAATCTCTGGCAACATCTTTCGTTTCTTTTGATTGCAGACTGACGCTGAATCAAATCGTAGACATCCTCTTAGATCAAAAATAGACTACTGAGACTGAGCCCGTTGTGTGTACAACCTCCAGATCCTGCTGAAGAACATTCAGGTGCTGAAGATCTTGCCGAGCGTGACTTACCATCTTCCAAGGAGACAATTTCTTCCACATACCCAGCCTTTGATCAGAAGGATTGACGAAGACCAAGAGGGCGAACCAACTGAAGACTTCAGATCAAGACTAGTCGACGCGTACGTATTCAGCGACCTATTATCAAATGGAAGAAAGGCTAAATGCGAGACTTCGGAGGTGCCACATTTCCTTCCGCTGACTATTCCCGATACAGAAGCCTCCAACCGTGTGAGCTATTCGAGCTCTTCTTTGACGACTTACTATATGTACCAACACATCATTCACCAGACCCTCCTTTACACCGCTTACAAAGGGAAAGTACGATTTCAGATGAGGAAGAATAATCAAAAATCTATTTGGCTATCCTCATTCTCAGTGTCTATCCTCACTCATATATGTAATCAATGTATGGGAGGTACTTGACAGCATGTCACATTGCTGAAAGAAATAGAGTTGTAATGAAAATAAAGTTTGCAGAAGTGTGGCCTAAATGTAGTGGTGAAACTTGATCACATTGATTGCTGCCTTCGTGAAGGAGAATGTTGCATACTCCTACCCTGCCTTGTGAAAACCCCTGAAATAATAGCATAAAATCTGATGTACGAGTGTTAAGAGAAACACGGCCTAGCAAGTCTAGGAAAGAACACGTCAACTACGAAGGGATTGGCTTTCATTATCGCACCTGAAACGGGAGTCAGTCGTAGGCTTAATTCAAACCCTGCATCCTCAATTCAACTCAGAGACGATCGTGTGCTGTTCTTCTCTGAATAATATATATGCTACTAAGCAACAGGAGGCTCGTTCTAATTATAAGGTTATTTTTTATCGATGAAGATTCACGAATAATAAGGAAACAACAAATATGCCTGTCATTAAAATCAGCCTGGCATTCCTGATTGCTGAAGTTCGAAGCAACCAAGCAAGTTGCAATCGGCCCAAGTTGCCGTAAACTGAGAATGAAAGTGGCATGCAAAGCCAACTCAGCTGTACACATTTTTCAAAGTTTTCTCATAGTTTTCTCTCCTCAGTAAACGCTGTAGTAAACTGGTCCGATCCACTGATTCCTCGCTGACACGTACTTGCTGTTTAGCGTGATGGCCAAACAAATCGAATTTATATTAACTTATTTAGAATATTTTCATCGGTGAGTGGTACTGATAGTAGTAATAGTATTATGAGCATTGTATTACAGCTTGCAGATATGCATTCCAAGGATAATTGTAATGCCCAAACTTCCAAAATCACAGCATTCATGGGACAGTGAACAATGCCATCTTTTACAAACTAATCTAAAATCCAAGCTTGACCAAGTTCACCTAGCTTGCCTAGAGAGTGCAGCCGCCACTCCTTTCACAGGTTCATGGCTTCAAGCTCTGCCAAATCCAACGATTGGAACTTACCTTGATGATGAATGTCTAAGAATCGGTGTTGCTCTGCGACTAGGTGCTAAGGTTTGCGAAGCTCACCCGTGTAAATGCGGCAAGACGGTGGACACATTCGGCCATCACCCTCTATCATGCAAACGATCCGCTGGTAGATTCCCTCGTCATGCTGCTTTGAATGACGTTTTCAAACGAGCGTTAGATCGTGAGGGCATTCCATCTGTTCTTGAACCCGTCGGTCTTGACAGAGGTGATGGAAAACGACCTGACGGAATGACGACTTTCCCGTATTGCATGGGTCGCTGCTTAATTTGGGACGCTACTTGCACCGGCACGCACAGTGGTTCATCTCTCATAGAATCCGCCATCCATCCAGGATCAGCCGCAACGCGTGCAGAACAACGCAAAATGTCAAAATACGCTACATTATCTGAGAGGTACATCTTTGAACCACTGGCGTTTGAAACAACTTGTGCCATGGGACCGAGAACGCTGAAGACAGTCTTGGGTTTAGGGGAAAGATTGAGTAAGGTGAAGGACGATCCCAGTGAAAGAGAATGGCTGCTACAACGCTTTGGCATTGCCATTATTAGAGGGAATGCTCAGTCGATTCTTCATGTTTCCTAACTGTCTTTTTTTTACCCTATTTTTTAACCTATATTTTATACTGGTATTTTTGATAATTTCTAGTTGTATTGTTTCATGTTCAAATAAATTATATTGTAGGCTATACCTCAACAGCCATAGACAGCATCACTGTCTTACCCATTTTACTCCCATAGCGTGAGCCCTAAATTGGTCTTCCAATTTTTTCCACAGTTAGCGCATGAGAAAGGAATGTGTTTGTTCAGACGAGAATCAGAGGAACCAGATATTTCGTGACTAGCGGTAGCACGCGCTATCGCTTACTCATGCCATATGGCAAGTGTAAGAGTGGTGAAGAATATTCTCCGTAATGAAGCATTAGCTTGTCGTAGACAGATGACTTCAGTGGGCAACCCAGGGCAACCTTTCATTTTTTTATCGGAAAGGCATCTGGATTTCCAGTAGTGGATGAGCATCAAAGCAAGACTATTTCTCAGTTTTAACTCGTTGAAGAGACACCTGGTCTTCAACAGTGGGATTTACAGCGATCAGATGATTACCTGGATTGACCTTGCGGCAGCCACAACGAGTTTCTGCAGGGAACGAGGCCGAAAGTGAAACTTTCACAGAATTATGTACACTCTATGCCTACTACGAATCGGTGCGTCTGCCGAGTTCTAGTGAGTTCCTCCTCTTGTCAGACAGGATCAAAGAAAAACACATGTAAATCCAATGATACGCAGATTGCAGCTTTTGGTTGAGAGGAAATGTTCTATGTTTTCGCTTGTCAACTGTAAGGTAGTAAGTCTAGAGTCATAATTTTTGCATGGAATATCTATAGGTCATTTATTATGATGTGCATGTGCCATCATCATGCTTCTGATCGGCAATGTATGTGAGAATGTGATTGAATGTGGATAAAGTGGGCCAACATGCTTGTGTTTACCGACATTAAAAGGCTCCACAAAAATAAATGTGTTTAGCTTTATAGGTAAGGGTGCATGAAAGTGAGAGGAAATGACCTAAAGATACTCCATGCCAAAAATACTCTAGACTTAGTACTTTTCGTTTAATCAGAGAAAATATAGAGGATTTCGTTTTGGCCAAAAGCTGCAATTGGCCAAATTTCGGCGTCCAATTGGATTTACATATGCCTTTCTTTGACCTTGTCTGACAAGAAGAGGAACTCAATAGAGCTCGGCAGACGCACCGATTCGTAGTAGGCATAAGGTGTTCATCATTCTGTGAAAGTCTCACTTTCGGCCTCGCTCCCTGCAGAAACTCGTTCTGGCTGTCGGACTAAGACTTTTTTCTTCATATTCAAAAATTACTATTAGTAGCTGGAATCTGATTTGTATGAAAGTATAATGCAACACCTAAACTGAATGCTATTTACATGCAAGTCTCGATGCAACTCGCGTATTGCAACAATGAGTTACCGAATCGCATCGATTAATTCTTAGGACCATAGCCGGTTTACTATACTATGTGTATTATTCAATCGATCATAACCTATCAGGTAAAAATGATTTTGTTAGCTAGAAAACAATATTGTTGAACCTAGCAAAATGTTTTTATTGAAACATCGCTTCATTTGGCTTAACAGCTCCACACCTTATCTGCAATCGATCAAACGAATAAGCAATAATTAATTACGCCACACTTGCATCAATTACTCATGAAATGTAATTGATTGCAATTACAAATTACTTCATCTTTCTTCAATTACATTTAAATTACTCTGTAACAGAGATGCGGAGTCCCGGAGTCTTTTGCTGGAGGCGGAGTCGGAGTCCTATCAAATGATAGGGATCCGGACTTCGGCCTATAACCAGGCTAGAAACATAATACAAACAAATTATTGTCTCGTGCATATCTGTCACTGTCTCGATGTCAACTTTCTCCGTCAAACAAGAGTACAAAGACACTGCTGCATGCAAAGCTTGTAATTGTTGATGGAATGAACCGTTATAGTAAAAAAAAGGATTGTCTTTTCATACTCGGTGATTTAGTAGAGAAGACAAACCTTCCTAGCCTCGATCACACCTATGCACCAAAGGTCACATCAGAGACGAAAATGAAATGCTAGTTTGTTTGAGAACATTACCTCTTACCCTCACGTTAATCGTGTGTGATCCTTGTATCCTCCAAGGCGCATATTAAAACCGAAAGTGTGCTCATATTTTTTGAAGAAGGATGGGGATTTTCCTGCCTGGTAGAGACTGGAGAAAAACCGTCTGAAACACGCATCTGCAAGATGGGAGGAGCCGAGTCACATGCATCCAACTTAAAGCTACATTTATTAAACATTTACCGAAAATGATTGATAATTGATACTGTAATGATCACTAAAGATAGGTTCAGGTAAGCCTATAATGATCTATGATGCAGGTTACCGGTTTTTTAGGTTATATATACTTGCCACCTGGAGTCGAAGTCGGAGTCCTATCAAAATGATAGGACTCCGCATTCCTACACTGTAATTGCTTTAGATAATTGCCGGCACTACATTATGTGATTTCTCATCATTTTTTTCTGGACGGATATACAAGGATTAATTACAATTGCTCCAGGGAAAAACAGACAACGCGATTGGAGCATTGATGTCAAATTGTCACCTTTTTATTCTTTTTGCACAAGTGCTTTCGTCTCACATGTCTATTGCATTCAAACTGAAGCTAGGTGCTGTGATATCAAGACTTTGTGGCTTCTAGGAGACTTAATTACATTTCCGCTAAGATATAAATTGATTTAGGGATTAAAACTACGGCTTCTTCAGGAGTTTATGTGCTTCCTTTTTCCCGAGAGGAAATTAAGTAATAGTATTTTTCTGATTTACATTTTCCGATCAGCGATTAGAAGGAAAGAATATCATAACACCGGCACTTAATTTAGATTTTGACAATTAGCTTCGTAGTAAGATGCTTTGAAAAAGTTTCCGGTTGTATACCCGGTGCAATTTCGGTTCAATTTGGAGTTATTCAATTGTTTCACTTGATTGATGAATATAAGAGACTTGACAGCTAAGCAGTGGTTGAATCATCTCGTCCGACCGCCAACACGAGCTTCTGCATGAAACGAGTCTGAAAAATTGGACTTTCTGAGAATGCAGTACGACTTATCCATGGCTGCTACGAATCTGCGTGTCTGCTAAGTTCTATACCCGGTTCCTTTCCTATCAGAAAGGATGAAAAATGCACAAGTAAATTCAAATTGGATGCGGATTGAAGTTTTTGAAAACACTTTCACCGCGGCCGATGTGTTTGACGGAGATACCTCTTTGTTTAATACCTCTGGGATATTACCTCACTCTGGAAGAATGAAATATTTGTATTCCCCTCTGATTAAAAGGTAAGAGCGGTCGTAGTAGGGACTTAATCAGAGACTTCAATCAATCTCATAAAAATAGACGCAATTTTCTTGTGTCCCTCCGCGACTCATGCCTTATAAAAAAGTTTTAGTTGGAAACCAACAGCGAGCCATTAGTCATAATTTTTATCATGGAATATCTTCAAGTCATTTTCCATCCTGCTCCGATCGGTTTTATACTAAAAAGCATCTAAAAGGAGTATAGGTTTGCTAAAATATATTGGAGTAAAAGTGATAATTATGTGTTTAGAGTTGAAGACCTAGTTGAATTTTTGACATTCATATTCTATAATTATGAAATAACCTACAATAATGAGACATATTTACAGATTAAACGATGCCCTATGTGGCTTATTTTGCTCCACCTTTTGCGATCATTTACATGAATGCAATTGAAGCCATAGCTCCTGGTAAGTAAAAATTTGGATACTGCACCCTTAATTTACAAGCTTTCTATCCTAAATAAAGAAAAGAATTCGATGTAAACTAAAATGGCCGAATTTCGCTTCATAGATTTGAACAAGCCACAAATCAACCGGAAGCATGAACTAATCTAACGAGTCGTCACTGCCCAATCATTTTTATATTTAATCCATCGCCTGTGTATTTAATTACCCCTTGATACTATCCACCGTGACGAAACGCGTCGGGGATCTTTATTTTGTAAAATAAAAATTCGTCTAAATTGAAGGAGAACTATTTTTTTTTCTTACATTGAGGAAAATGAACCTCCCGTAAAAGACAACGAAAGATCTAATTGCCAAAAATTCACATAAATAAAAGGAATTTGCATCCTGATGAGAGGACTGGTGCATTGAAAGAATTGAGTGAGAAAGAAAATTTATGCCGTATATGATTACGCACACAAGGTTGGTTCTTTGGTCATTTAGAACTATGATGATTACAAACGATGTATACATAAATAGCACCTACGCACTAAAGAAAATTCTACTCTATTTGAAAATTGCAATATTTGAACAACAATGAACATAATCAAGAAATTTCGTAATATGAGTTTGTCAAATAACTTGTGTATCTTGTGTGAATATTGCCCATACATGTTTTCCCGGACAAATTCATTTCTGCACCACTCATCTTAAAAATAGATGATAGAAGAACATAATAGATGTATGAAATATATGTCGCACTTTTTGTTTATTTCTGTAAAATGCTCATTTCAGCAAGTTGTAGACCCTACTGTAAATGTTCTATGTATGATTAAGCCATGCATGCAACGCATGTAAGAAGTAATGAGTGGCAAAAAATGATTCGTCTCGAAGTTCAATTTATAAACAATAAGGCATATGCACGTGTATTGAGTGCATGAGGCTTTCACCATGCATAACAATGATGAAGTTTACCAGAAATCTTAATGAATACACCAGGACGATCATGGAATATTATGAAAATATTCAAAAATAAGTTTTAAGACAAATAAAATATCCCAGTAAACATGTGACGTCAGCGGGATGCCATGACGACGTCATTCCAGGATGGCCCACGTACGTCTTATTTGACAGTAAAAAAGACGTCACAGCGGAAGCATCACAGGACGTCAGTATGACATCCCGCCGGGACATCCCACGTACGTCACAGCGGAACTCTCACAGGACGTCAGTCTGACATCCCGCCGGGACATCCAACGTACGTCTTCAAAGTGCTCCTACGAGACGTCCTTCAGTCACTTGCCATCATGACAGACATCCCATTACCATACTTAAAACTAGTTTCAATCATTTACCCAATTATGAAGATCACGAAAACATTGGAATCATCTGTGGATAACTATATTTTCGCAAATTATTTAAGTATTTCTGTTTGCATACACGTTCCACTTGAGACAAAAGCAGACGCTGATAAATCACGGATCCTTCTTCAATATTCCATTGACCTTCTGTAGGCACGACGTACCTGAAATAAGAAACAGCAAAATTTTAATTAGATCACAAAAATTACATACACGTAGGCATACATATACAACGCTCAAAAGAGAAATCACTATATTAGAATATCAATATCTAATATGATGAAATTGCTCATCAGAGGTATCGAAATGCATGCCTATTGAATTTGAGTCACCGTAGAGAAGATGCTTCGACATGTAGGCATATAGGGCCTACATTGAATATGAACAATATATGTATAATTCTGTATAGTTCGTAAAATATAAAATTTCTTTCATTGACATGAGGCACAACCAATCCAGAATAATAGTTTCTTCATGCTTGATGAAACATATGATGAGAGAATTCCTTGTTTAGATAGTATTTCCTCTGTTTTTCAAGCAAATGCGGGACAAGCGACCATAATCTTCCGGCTATAATTTATTTACACACAATTAATTGCACAATGATGATAAAATTATAAATCATCATAATTATCAATAAATAAAAAAGGCCAGTAGATTTATTTTGATAAAATTAAAAACTAATTCTTGCACAATGTCTTTCGCACACTCTTACTCAAGCGCAAACGTTGACTGAATGCAAAATACAAAATCTAAAATCTAAAATCATATTAGCTTACTTCTGCAGAAATATATCTATGAACAATCCTTTTGTTCATAGATTCATTGCTGTAGAAGTATGATTTCAGATTTTGTATTTTACATTCAATCCTGCATGTTTGCACTTGAATAAGAATGGACGAAATGCATTGTGCAAGAATTAGTTTTTAATTTTATCAAAATGAATTTAGTGGCTTTATTTATAAACTGAGTAAAGGGGAGTAGTAAGTAAAACTCCACTTCTGGATAGCGCAAGATGGCCGCCATCGCTGACGTCCCCCCCCTCTGGACCGGCAGAGTGTCGTGGTCGGCCGCCGTGGTGTTTCGGGTCTGACGTCCCCCCCCCTCTGGTCGACCGTCGTGTAGCGCGCGGTGATGTGGTGTCTAGGTTAGCGTGGTGTGCCGGCCAGGTTGGCGTGGTGTGCCGGCCAGGTTGGGAGGGGTGGACTGTCGTAGCTCACCTGAAAAAATCCTAAGTGTCAGAGTGGCTTTGTATGGGTAAAATTTTGAAAATTTTCCAAAGTGTGGAATTTCGACCTGGGACCGTCACCAAAACATTTTTCATCAAATTTCACTGACCTCCCCCCCCCTCTTCTAACTTTGGTTCTAGTGAACGGATTTTGTTCGTTCGAGTTTCATTGGAAAGAGGAGAAAAAACTGCTCGACAACATTTTTTGTTGCGAGTCAATCGGACCAGTCGTTCAAAAGTTAGAGCGGTTACAAGATTTTAGGTCGGAGCTCGCTCACCTGAAAAAATCCTAAGTGTCAGAGTGGCTTTGTATGGGTAAAATTTTGAAAATTTTCCAAAGTGTGGAATTTCGACCTGGGACCGTCACCAAAACATTTTTCATCAAATTTCACTGACCTCCCCCCCCTCTGGACAGCTACCTTCGATCTTGGCTTCTAGTGGACGGATTTTGTCGTGCCATAGCTCGTTTGAAAGCTAAGAGTGAGACAAATTCAGTGAAAGAAATGGCTCGTTCATATCTGTCTTCGTTTAGATGTGAGGCGCCATTTAAGATTTTGGGAGACTGTCGAAAAACGACAGAGTTAGAATTTTGGACGTTTTGGGCAGTAGCGTCAAAACGAGGCATCGGATGGGAAAACGGAGGCCAGATTCGGATTCAGCGTGAAATTCTGCATCGGTATGGTGAGTTTCAAGTCAATCGGAGAGAAAAAGTTTCGCTGACCCCCCCCTCGGCACCGATCTTCCAACTTTGGTTCTAGAGATCGTAGAAAGTCGTGCAATAGCTCGTTTGAAAGTTAAGAGTGAGACAAATTCACTGAAAGAATCGCCTTGTTCCTATCTGTCTTCGTTTAGATGTGAGACACCATTTAAGATTTTGGGAGATTGACGAAAAACGATAGAGTTAGAATTTCCCAAGAAACAGCTCCAGCGGGCGAATGAAGGCTCGGATTGGTAAACGGAGGCCAGATTTGGAATCAGCTTGATGTTATTGTCCAATGAGGATCATCATCCAATGAGAATCAAGCATTTCTATATAAATAGCGAGCCTTCCACAGTGAGAATCATTCCATCGTTGAATCACACGAGTGACGGACGCACATTTCCTCTCTCTAGTTCCCTATTCTATTATCCAACTAAAATGGTAAGTCGCTACTTTCCTCCCTCTCTTCCCTTGAACGTAAACTTAATACAATCTTTTCCATTTTCAGGCATCTACTCCATCTGCTGCGCTAGTAGGACAAAATGGCGGTCAAACGTTACAAGGTTCGCTACGATCAGATCATCTACAACTGAGGCCAGTGGAAGAAACAACCAAGGTACATAATCCTACACCGCTACAGCGTAAATTTAAACAAGTCTTGCGTTATGACGATCATGGCGTAGTACTCCAAACGGGAATGCTCCCTTCCACGGATGTCAAGATAATGCACAATCAGTATGGTGACTACATACTGATCCCGTGAGTCCGTACATTCGCCACCAACTTGATATTATTGAGGAGTACGTGAAATTAAATATGGACATTCCTACTCCTCTTGCTCAAGAGTGGAAGGCGAGAGATGACAAGGATACACCCTATAGAAAGATTTGGGATGGTAATCACATTTGCCTACCGGTATCACATTGGTGCACTTACTATAAGAAGGAGGGAGATCATTCAACACCCATCACATGCGACGAGCTCGGAGAATGTACTTGGGATATCCTTTTCAAAGTGAATGGACTATATTATGGTCGGCATAAGGATAATAAAATAGCCTCTCTCTCCATGCATATGGAATTCATCCTATATATTCCAAAACCACCCAACGTGGACGACATAATTGATCAAATCCTTAACAGCAGTGGTACGAAGCGCAAGTCGGAGAAGAATGCTGCATCAAAACGCAAATCAAAGAAGGAGAATTACTTGTCCTTTCCTAACTCTACCCTATGACAATTCGCTTATGTGCTTCGAGTATCGTAGACGTGGTCTTATTAGATACATTTTACTTCTTCGTTGCCATCATATCATTTGTGTATTTTGTCGTGAAAAGCATCGATGTAATTCTTCATTTTGTAATATGTTATAGAACGTTTCCTTAGATGTGTAAATTTCCGTTTTAGGCTTCTATCATCATTTTTATGGATTGTGAGGGTGAACCTGTACAGGAGCTCAGTGCTATTGCTATGAACAATTGGACATATCAGATTGTCAGTGTCTATCATCAACATGCCAACTGCAATCCCAATGTTGATCAATGGGCGAGAAAACACATTCATGGACTTAATCTGAAATATTTGCAAGACTATGGCTTTTCTTGTGAGAGTGCTCTTCTTATTGACTTTAAACGATGGTTAGCTGCTTTCAATGTTATACGCATCTTTTGTAATAATCCTGGTAAGGAGAGGAAAGTATTTCCCAATCTAATCATTGATGATATTTTGCTCCCACCTTGGGATAGTAGAGTGACTCAACATTATCATGAAGTCACGAAACGTTTTAAGGATTTGTCTGTTCCTATTTTGTCTGTTCGTTGTAGTAGCTACATTCATAACCAATGCTTCTTTCCTCCTTACCTCAGCACTGCCAAAGTCCTGTATGGTTATCATTGCTCGCTGTATGATAGTTACCAGCTGTATCTATTTTATCTCTTTCAAACCATTGATTTATAATGCATGCTTGTTACCATTATTCAATTAATGTTACTATGAGAAGAGTTGTTTTCATGCAATGGATGGGTTAGTTAAAGGGCGATCATGTCTTTCTCAAACGACTGCGGAACATTACATTTTCATAGGCAAAGTTTAAAAGGAGCTGTTCAAGATTATGTGATAAATTTTCATAAAGATGAGACCGACATCGAAGCAGTGGTCGATGATGCTAGCACTCTATTTCTAGAGTTAATGAATACATTCTCTGATAGCATTGTCATGGCGCGATTAGTTGCGAAAATTAAGTTTAGTCATTTTGGAAAGGAAGAGGTGGAAAGTCGCTCTTTCCATTTTGCTTCTTATTCAATGGAAGTGGTAGATCACCCCCAAGAATTTTTTAAAAGACATATGATAAAAATTGCTGAACGTCTTAACGCATTTAACCATCATGGTAGCAGTCTAGTGATTGAAGCGATTTCAGATATTCACATTCAACTTTCCATAAAGAAAAATTGAAAATGCAGTGGTACTTGATTGTAGCACAACTGGTTTTCGAGCTATGTCTGCTCACTCTCGAAGTATATTCCTTCTGTACATGTGTCTATTATTTAGAAAAGGCTAGCAAATTCATATCTTCAAAAAGACTTGCTATAGACATCAGTAACGGTGAAACTATGTGTTGTGATGTATGTAAGCGAAAGGATGGAAATGAAAAGCGCATCTTCAAGAGATGTAAGCATGCTTTTTGTCAACGCTGTTTCATACGTAATTGCATTCAACTTTGCAAATGTAACCACTGTGACATTGCTCATTTCGAGTGTCACTTATGTCGCAATAGTTAGTACCTATGCAAATGTGGTAAAGATAGGTTTTAGCAAAGACTAACACGGAAAATGGCGAAACGTAAAATGGCGAAACGTAAAAATCAAAAGTCTTCAAAGTTTTCTTCAGCCATTCAAGCTCTCCGACGAATGAAAGCAAATCAGCGATACAATGCTATACGACATGCCAACGATAAATTCATTCATGAAATTATTTCTCATGTGAGAAAGTTGAGGACGAAGAAATTAGCGCCAAAACAACGAAAGTTACTTAAGCGATATGCTACGAAATTGCGTTTCATCTCCAATCCTAAAGTCACCCTTCAAAGAAAGAGGAAAACTCTAACACAAAAGGGCGGTTTCCTTTCAGCAATATTTCCAATGATAGCTCCTGCCGTGGGCAACCTATTGGGTAATATCTTTGGCTCTAAGCGTTAATTATGCAAATGTTGAATCTCAAAGTAATAAAATGGATTTCAGACTTCAATGTGATAAAGTTCTGACTGTATCAGGTCCATCTCATGCAGGTAAAACTGTTTTCACGCTGAATTTATTGGATAAAAGAAGGGAGTTGTTTAAGGAACCTATCAATCGAGTGATTTGGTGTTATGGTATTTATCAACCGTCGCTGTTTCAGGAATTGCAAAGTCGCAACTTTATTCGACATGAAGGAATTATTCCAGTGGATAAACTTCAGTCTAATGATGTTGTTGTATTGGATGATTTATTAAAAGAAAGTAAGAATTCAAAAGATGTTACAGATATGTTCACTCGCGCAGCACACCATAAAAGGTGCTTTATCATCTATATCACACAAAATTTGTTTCCTGATGGAAAAGAAGCTCGTACACGAAACCTGAATACACACTATTATGCTATTTTCAAGAATCCGCGAGATAAAAGTCAATTTGAAATTTTAGCGCGACAAGTTGCACCCAGAGGATCAAAAGCCTTAATTGAAATTTTTCAAGCAGCTACTGAAAAACCATACGGTTACTTATTCATTGACTTTACGCAAGAGTGTCCGGAAGAATTTAGATTTCGAAGTGATATTTTGAAAACTCCCATGATTATCTACAAACTATGAGTTCTTATTCTCGCATGATTGTTATTCCTCAGGATGAATATGTACAATTGACTGCCATGCAGCAAGTAAAGCAACCTCTTGCAAATCAAATGTATAGGAAAGAAATAGATTATCAGCAAAATGTTCACATCAAAGATCCACATCGTGCTGTATTATTACAATCGGAAACTGTTGAGCAATTGAAAAACTTGAAGAATAAGATGCGTGACTCTGTATCGACTGCTACACCTTTAGCATCTCGCGCACATGCCATATCTCTTTTCAACAGTATTGAACCCCATCTCAATGTAAATGATAGAGGAGAAATCATTACAGATGAAAATAAAGTGATTGATGCTTCACGTTATGAAGACTTGATTCAGTATGCGACACGTAGAAAGCGCCGTCAGGGCTATGTTCCACCTGGTTGGTCATACTTTCTTAAACTATTGAAAAAGCATAATGTGCCAAAATTTGCTTTAAATAATGAGACATTGAAAGAACTTGATTCAACAGTGGCTACAGCTCCAATGCTTCAGGCGATGAAAATGCCAACAAATTGGTTTAAGACGTCACCTGCTACATCCCCTCCCACACTCACTAAGCAAACAAGAGGAAGAACTCGACGTAGATCTACATCACCACTAAAACTAGTAAAAGGAAAACGTAAAACAGATCCTCCTAGGAAATACATGTTCTCAGACTATTAATATGAAGCAGATGTGTTGCTTGCCATGTAATGAGCCGCCAGAGGTGAATGTCGTTGTCACTTGCACTTGCTGCGCCAGCTCTCACAATGAAACCCCTAAGCAATGTGAACACGATCGCAAAACCGCTAAAGCTAAATGCTGCAGTTGTTGTAAATGTAGAAAGGCAAGAAAACAAAAAGATGAGAAGGAGGAAAAAGAGTCAGTCGTCATCGACTGAACGTTTGAAGTCAATCTATTATGATGTAAAACATCCGGCAGGATTTGCATCTATCAAGAAATTATCAAAAGCAAGTGGTCTTCCACAATCACAAGTGAAACGATGGTTAAAGGGTCAGGCTACCTATACACTCCACAAACAAGCGAAAAAGAAGTACCGCACCCGCCATTATATTGTTCATGACATCGATGAACAGTGGCAAGCAGATTTGTGCGATGTTGCCTCCATTTCAAAACATAACTCGGGCAATAATTTTATTTTAACCGTCATTGATATTTTCTCGCGTTATGCGTGGGCTCAACCTTTAAAAACTAAAGAAGGGAAAGGAGTAGCAAAAGCATTCCAAACAATTTTTCGAGAAGGTCGGATTCAAAAAGAATTCAGAGTGATCAAGGAAAAGAGTTTGAAAATCAGCATGTGACAAGATTATTTGAGAGGCATGACATTGAGTTGTTTAGTGTAAAGAGTGCTTATAAAGCTGCAATCGTTGAACGTTTTAATCGCACATTAAAAAATCGCTTGTGGCGACATTTTACTGCCAACTTGACACAAAATTGGACAAAGGTTCTACAAGATACACTCCATGCCTACAATCACTCTATCCATCGTTCTATTGGACTCAGACCAGTAGATGTAAATGCTGACAATGTAGATAAAGTGCGCGAATCATTCCAACGTAAACGCACTCATGTGAAAAGTGATGTGAAAATTGGTGATAAAGTTCGTATCTCAAAAGTGAAAAGTGTTTTTGCTAAAGTGTACCTTCCGAATTGGACAGAGGAGGTATTTATAGTATCAAGGATTAATCAAAAAGACTCTCCAACCACCTACAAGTTGAAAGATTACGATAATGAAGAAATTGAGGGTAGCTTTTACCGCGATGAGATTGAGGTAGTCACTGAAAGTGAAACATATTTGGTAGAGAAAATCATTCGATGGAAAAAACGGCAAGGTGAAGAATGGTGTCTTGTTAAATGGACTGGTTATCCTTCAAGTATGAACTCTTGGATGCGTCGTGCCGACATCTTTCATCTAAGTGATCGACAGTGATTCATGCAAAGTTGTAACTAACAATGTTTAGGGTTTGAGCTATGAATCCAACTGCCTCAAAAAAAACAAAGAAAATAAAAAAAAAAAAAAAAAAAAACAATAAAAAAAAAAGACAAAAATAAAAAAAGAAAAAAAAACAAAAAAAAAAAAAAAAATAAAAAAAAAAAAAAGAAAACGATGCAATAAAAAGAAAAAATAGAAAAAGAAAAAAAAAAAAATCAAAATAAAAAACAAAAAGAAAACAAAACAAAAAAAAAAAATAAAATAAAAAAAAAAAATAAAAAAAAAAAAGAAAATAAAATAAAAGAAAAAAAAAAGAAAACAACAAAGAAAAAAAAAAAATATAAAAACAAAAAGAAAAAAAGAAATAAAAACACACAAATAATAAAAAAAAGCAATAAAAAAAAATTTTATTCACGACCCTCCTATGTAAGTGGTGGAGGACAAATTTACATCGGCGCTCGCCGCCAACGTGGAGGTAGCATACTTGGTGCACTGAAATCTGTTGTAGCACCTCTCATATCCAATGTCGGTAGATCTTTAAAACGAAATGTTTTAAGTAATGCCGTTGGCTTTGCTGGTGATGTTGCTAGTGATCTTTCCAGAGATAGAAGTTTTAAAGGGAAGAGCAGTTTGTTGAATCGTGGGAAGGAACGCGGTTTAAAAACATGAAGCAGACCCTTGCTGGTGTTACTCAAGGAAAGAAATCACCTAAACGAATGAATAAAGGAAGAAGGAAACATCGCGGAGTGAGTCTGGTAAGGTGCGATCTTCAGTCAAAAGGCATTCACGAAAGGTCAAACGTCGCAGAGGCAGGAGAGGGCTCTAATTTCTAATCATTCATCAGGCGCTAAACGACGACGCTGCTATAACTTCTAATCATGGAGTGTAAAACTTCCGGGTTTTGTTTGTTTGATCAACAAGCCATACAGACAGATATTCTTAGTTCAAGTATTGTAGATTATCATCCTCGAACAGCTGAGAATGCTGGCCCCATTGAATTTGTTATTCCTGGTGGTAGTGATGACTACATAGATTTGAGTTATGCGATGGTTGATTTGAGGTTTAGAATTCAGCAAGCAGAAAAAAATGGAACTGCTATTGACGATGCACATAAAGTTGGACTGAACAATTTACCATTGACTACATTACTTCGCGATGTTTCGTTTCTCTAAAAAAAAACGATTGGAGAGCATTCATCAAGTAGCAGGTGGAAGGTGGTCAAAAAAAAAAAGAAATGCGATTATCCCTATAAATCATATTTCAATCATGTATCACAGTTTCATCCAGCAGCACAAAAAAGTCATGTGGAAGCCATGGGATGATACAGAGATGAAGCAGGAAAATTTGATGTTGAAACGAACAGTGGCTTTGTAAAGCGATCTGCTATGATTAAAGATAGTAAAGTATGTCACTATATGGTCCGCTGAATTTAGACTTTCTTTCTTTAGACAGTCAAAGTGTTACTCTGTAATACAGCATGCGACTCAAGCTGACATTGAATAAGCCTGAATTTGCGCTGAATGCATTTGCTAAAGTTGACAATTTTAGAATTCATGTGGAAGATATTGCACTTTAATAATACAAAAAAAAATAAAAAAAAAAAAATAAAAAAAAAAAAAAATATAAACAAAAATAAAGAAACAACACCATAGAAACACAACACAATCAAAAGCCGCACAAAAATTCGTCGAGTAGTACCGAATCCAAGTGTCATTAGAGGGCATGCTGAAGGCCTTAACCGCCAAAATGCCATTTCCCCCAACCTTAACAACCCCGTTCAGCATACAAAGCTTCTCAACAGAACCTTTACAATTCCGAAAGATCAAAAGAGTTTCATGAAAGATGGCCTCTTTCCATCGGAAGCACCGAAGCTCCTCATGGTGGCAATGGTTGAAAATGATGCATTTAATGGTAATATAAAGAAGAATCCTTTCAATTTTAACACAATCAGTTAAGTGAAATTGCTTTACGTGTAAATGGTGTGAGTCAACCTGGATCCATTCCTGGTCCACCCTACAAACCAGATTTTGCTTCGGATCAATTTATGCGCAGTTATGTTGATTTTATGGATGTCTTTGGCTTTTAAATATCAATACGGATGACACCAACGGGACTCACTATGAAAGAGTTTAAGAGTGGATATACTATTTATAAGTATCTGCATTTGATTTGACTGCTGACAGCGATATTAGTGCACCCTTCGTCAAGCGAACGTGCCTCATAATATTCGTTTGGATTTGACGTTCAAAAGAACACTAACCTGAGACGATCCCCCCCCAATGTATTAATTTATGCAGTCTCTCGATTCAAATATTGAAATTACAAAGTATCGTGACGTGATTCTTCAGTATAATCGTTAATGAGTTGGTTGACTGCTGACGATATTAAGACTAAAGTGCAGCGTAATGCAGACGAAGCGACGTTGAAAGCTTTCGATAATGTACTATTCACTCGATACCTTACCACCTGCAGTAATATCACTATCCCATCTTTTATTGTGCTAAACACCTCATTCGCAGAATTTAGGCCGATGTGAGCATTGGAAAGCGATCTTTATTGGAGAAGACCGACTGTTGTGTTTGTTGAACCTATTTGACTCTCTTGCTCAACCTCCAAATATACCAACACAGCAGTGGTTGAGAAAACATACGCGTCAATATCAGCGAAATGAACGCATACTACAACATCCACTTTCATCAACGTGTGGTGCTTTTGTACTGTACTTCATCTTAAAACGTTTACATGTATACTCCGATTTGCATCTATTATTCAAAACTTTTCATGTAATCCATCCTCTAATGAAAAAATGATTTGTAAGTTCTATCATGATTTGAAATAAAAACATCATGTTGGAAAAATTGTTTTTTATTTTACAATCCGCTAGGGTACGTACATACTCAATGAGATAGTCTAGGATCACATTTGCTTGTAACATGAGATTTTAGTCCAGTAATGATCACTTTACTATTATGAAGATTGCCACATGCACAGGTAACCAACAACTAATGAGAGCTGCAGGAAAAAAGTTCGGGTTCATAACACAACAATTGTAACTGCTGGTACGAATCTTCAAAAATGATTGACCTGTCCCCCCACTCAATTGAGTAGAGATCACCATATTGTCCACAGTCAGATTCGACATCACACACCTCTCCCTCTTCCATATCCGACGTAGTGGTCTCTGTAGCTCTAAGCGCATTGACTGCGCCGATGAATGAGAAAGGGCGCCGAGAATCTGTACAGTCCCATTTGGGAAGAGTTGAAGATTCCGTGAATTGTTCATCTTCACCATAACATTGAGGACGGACCCGGATTTAATACTTGCTAATCTGTTTGGAAGCTGTTGGTGTAATGTTGTGAGATCGATTTTGGTGTAGAGTCTGAAGCGACGGAGAATGTTGACGATGGTGTAGCGATGGCGCTTCATGATGAAAGAATGAGTAAATTGAGCGATGTACCTTCCTTTTATACTTTTCCCAACTACCTTGATGAAATGTGAAGTAGTATGAAGTTGGGAATGATAGAGTTGAATTCGCCGATTGTTGACGCGCAGCCAGATGCGATTTCCAATACGTGAATGTCTTTTCATATAGAAGTATTTCAAGTCCTTCATGATATGATGTAGAGATTGAAAATGACGATAAGATAAAGCAAAACTCTCTTCTCACATTTCCAGTTGAATCTTTGAAATAGACGTTTCGATCATGATCCGTTTCAATACGTTGTAGGGAATCTAATTTCCAACTCATGGTGCGTGGTAATCATGTCTGATTAAGATTTGCATAGTAGGGCGATGAACTCACGACGAATAAATGTCATGATGGAGCGATGTATGTATCTTCTATACTTCTCCCAATTGTATTTGCGAAATGAGAAACAGTTTGCGGAATGAGAATGGTAGATTTGAATTTTCATTTCTGTAATGTTGAAGCCAAACTTGATTCCACCCAAGGAGATGAATACTTAATGTTGTCAAAATATTCCAAATCCCTCATGATATCATTGAGGTTGACAAATTGTCGCCATGTTAATGTAATACCTCTTGATGAATGACCATGAGAATTTTTGAAATTGTACGTTTCCATTACGATCAACTCTGATATATTGTTAGAGAGTCCAAAATCCAAGTCTTCATGAGTTATGCAAAGTTCGCAGATCAGCAATATAAAAAATGTATTTTCGTTTTTATCATATTTTGCTTAGCTACAATGCGGGCCGGCAAATAGATTTGCTAGTAATCGAGAGCCGCACGTCTTTTCTACTCCCCATTGATCATACACAACAGCATAAATGGAAATTGGGAAGTGGGTGTCACTCAACTTGTTTATAGCAACTGTGTGTCTATACTTTTGATCATGAGGTGATGACTATTAATATGAGACGTACAGCTGCTTTACTCAATGTGGAAAAGGGGCTGCCGAGTATACATTCCACAGTGGCCAAAGAAAGATCTCTTATTATGTAAAAAGTTTATATATGATTTCGCTGTTTTTTACTGAATAATAAAGCGTGTAAAATATGTGTCCAATTTACTCGCGCACAATGATGATTATACTTATATACATCATGTAGGTTGAGAAAGATTGGATTGTTGGTTTAAAGTCCAAGTTTTAAGAAATGATTTAGGTTACCTCGCTAGCGCCTTAACAAGCTATGATAATTTTAACGTTAATTACCACATAAGTGGTCATAAACAGTTAATATATCGAGAGGAAGCTTATTATGTAGATCTTATTCCAAGAAATGAGAAGATGTTGGTGAAGAAGATTGTGATTAAGGCAAGAAAGACAAACATGACTCCTGAAACATTATTGAAGAAATTTAATTATCTCCTTCGAGTTGATGGTAAACAAGTGGCAACATTGACTTATATCAAATCATACCTAAATCAATATTGCAATAAGTAAATTAAATGATGGGTTGATCTAGTATTAGTTTGTCAAAAGATTTTCATCAGTTTCTTGCGACATCATTCTGCATTGCTAGTTCATTAGGAAAATTTAATATGCAACATTTACCATGTGAAGGTCAAATCAATTTGATACAGAATGGAGCGTATCTTTATACAGAAAGTGTGTAGAGCCTTTAAGGTGGTATCTTACATGAAACAAGAGTGTTGATGCCTCGCATTCATTACTTCAGTTAAATTGGTTGTAGATTATTTAAATGAAGTGATTACATGAGCAACATATTTCATTTTCTGAAAAAGAAGGGTACTTTAGTCTCTCACTATCCTATAAGTGGGAAAAGGTATTGAACTTAAATTATGGATAAAACTCTAATGGACATTTTGGGTTTTGACCAAAATATCTTTAAAAGTGGTACTGTAAACCAAAAGCTAGCGCAGACATGTCGCTATCGCGTCGCTATTAACTATTTTTCAGATATATTCCCAATACTTGGTGAAGATGTACGTGTGGGTGACGATGTTGAAGCTCCATGCTGCAATGATACCTATACCAGCAAAGCTGCAGTATTTTATCTGAGCATACTTTCAAGAAAGTGGCATTATACAAAGCTGAAATCTAAAACTTACATCCCACAAATTGAATATTGCCATTTATGACGATGCTCGGTGCGTTGATCTTTTCATAAAAGATGCTATTGTTGTGACAAAGTATCTCCACTCCATTTCCGAAGAAGAGTTAATGCAAACGTACTATGCTGCTAATTATATTTTTCCAATAGTGGAATTGATATGGAAAGTGAAAATAAGGACTCGTTTTAATCTTACTTGCCCAGTGAATGCTTCTATGGAATAAATTTCCCAAAAATAAACCATCAGGAACTATCGAGTCTGTAGAATTTAAAATCGGCCCACTGCATTAGAAGGTGAATGGGAGGGTTGGCGTTTCTTGTATTTGCTATGATAGGCAATAATCAAGAATGTGAATGATTTTGGAAGAAAAGAAATGATATTGATCCTCGCACAATGATGAATAACGAGAATAATGCATTCAGTTCCATACAATTTACATCAGAATGGAAAGTGGAATAAGAATGGATTTGATTTAAATCAGTTTCTTATGAAACCATTTGGGGAATGAGAAAATTATTAAGCATTCTAACAGTGGTCAATACTCTCCATTCATGAAGAATAAAATCAGAAGGCTTATGAAGTTTACTATCTATCATTGGAGTGGAGACAGTTCCTCCGCTTTCATTCTTTTTATAAAGGTCTTACGCTTGAGGTTGGATATTGAATTCTATCCACATCTTGGTTTTGGTCATGACTACATCTAACGTCAATTGTATGCAAATGTTAAAAAAGTTTATTCAAAATCGATCAACAAATCTTCATTATAGAGTTAAAATATTTGATAGAAGATGTTGTAGATGCGAAGAAAGCATCATTTTGAAAAAGCGTGGTGTTCAACCTTTATCACTTATTGAGTTAGTAAAACGATGGAATGAGATGTGGAGAAGTATGGAGAGAAAATTTTGGCGACAAAATAAGTGAATATTCAGAATATAATGACAAACTTTACAGTTTATTTCTCTCCCAACCTTGCGACATTGTAGACATTATACACCTATTATTGGAAGCGGTGGGTCTTGTGGTGTATGGTTCTCATGATTATCACACTAAAGTGATTCCGTTAATGATGGAATGGTGGGTGGAATCTATGGCGATCGCATCAAGAAAATTTACCGTCTTATGAAGAATCTAAAAGTTGCTATCAATATAATTGCAGCGCGTATGATATCATACAGTTGAAGCTTATTCAGTAGTAAATCCTTATATAAAACAGAAGTTGAAAGCATGTGTATGAAAAGTAAATTGATGTAATAAAGGACACACCAATTTCGATTTCAATTGAAAATCAACGCGTTGTTCTGAAACTGGGCGAAGGACATTCAATGTCAAATGAGGTAAAAATTGAAAAAATCTTTGGTTTTTCAATGCTACAAAACAGTGTTTTGCTGCTGCGCATACGTATTGGTATAGAAACACCAATGACACTTGATAAACATGAACAGCACTTTACATTCAAGTGATTTGATTCTACCTATTTCTGTTGGTGAGAAAAAAGAATAACATTTTTTTACGCGGCTTTCATTCATGGATAAAGACGCTTCATATGAAATAGTCGAGAAGAGCTGTTTGCATCTATTTTCTATAATCCAGTCGCTCAAACAAACTATACCTTATTGCTATCAAAATTACAATTGGTTTTACAAGAGTGCTCACGTGAAAGATATAAATTCCTCGTAATTAGTAGTTTCGGCGAAACAAGTGAAGTCTTGTTGATATGTTTCATGGAAATAAAAACTATGTATTTGAAAAGTCTTTCACAGATATAGGGAGGAATGAGCTAACTCTAGGCATATATTAATAAGGAGGAAACGATCTCATGCGATACATG
Source organism: Prostheceraeus crozeri (assembly GCA_907163375.1). Classification (NCBI taxonomy): domain Eukaryota; kingdom Metazoa; phylum Platyhelminthes; order Polycladida; family Euryleptidae; genus Prostheceraeus; species Prostheceraeus crozeri. The sequence continues at coordinate 3,874 of CAJQUW010006589.1, read as the reverse complement.
AAACAACATGTATATCTACAAAAAGCAACATCAAAATACTGAGTAAAGTTGATTATGTCAATAATCTCCTGAATGTGGTAGCGTGAGTTTTGTATTCTTTTGGGTGGGGGTATGTTTGTGTCAGGATGTCCATCGTGAAGAGATGTGTTATGTCCTATCACACCTGCTTATCCTCCCATGCTGAAAGTGCTCGTTTCTTCTTTCTGTCTTGAACGTGTAAAACGTTTTCACAGTATGAACTTGACGATTTTAAGATTGTCATATTTATTGGTCGACAAACGTTATTATTTTTATTTTTATATATTAGGCCCTTCTTATAGGAAGCGATGTTTCATTTTTATGAACAATGGGATTTTGATATACCTCTTAGATTAAAGCAGCACGCTTAGTAATACAGACAGCAACTACTAATACTATCTGCACATTCTTTTAATTTCATGGAATACATTTTAGGACGGAGGAGAAATCATTTTCATCTATTTCCTTTCCTGCTGTTTCATCCTTAAAACAACCAAGTTTGGGCTTTTTAATTCTGTATGGAATAGAGTGGATGAGTGGGATTGTAGTTTGAGATGTGTCGAAATATTTTTCTAATGACTTGCCTACTTCATTAAAATTTAAATCTTTTTTGTAGTGGTAATTCCTAAAAAGAAAACTATCTGTATCACCCACCCAGCAAGCGAACCTCTTTTACGAGAGGGCAAATGGTTTTAATATTTTTGTAGAAGAGTTGATACATTTCAAGCTTGGAATAATCTAAAACGGCTTGCCCAATATAGATGGGTTTGCACAAACTCAACTTCTGATTTTAATCATTTTAAACGACTACAAGATCCTCATCGATGATGTCTCTTATCAATGAAAAAGAGGTGATGAGGTCAAATTTTGTGATATTTTTGTTCATCAACGGACTAGTTTGTAATTCATACGTTTTCTAACATCCTCCATGGTCTTTCCGAATAGGCCACTGTTATTCTTATATTTATAAATAATCCTTTTCAAAATTATTTTGGGCGAGTGCACGTTTTGACTGTTTAACTATCTATGTAGGGTTTGAGGAAGGCTTTCTGTCTAAATTTGATAATGCGGTTGAACTGACTTTAGAAGCATGGCCCATTTCTAAATAGAATTTTAATATGCAGAAGTGTACGAGATAATTTTTCTTATCATATTGGGTGAGTAAAAGTTTGCGGCATGGTATTGTACCTTGGGCTGTCTCCACACTCAAAGATCTGTTAAGTTATTATGAAATTCGTGACATGAATGGTGAAAAACATATTCTTCAGTCACTTCACCAGATTCAGGTGCGCTAGTGGGAAATCAGCAGTTTTATTTTTAATGCTATTTGGATAAATCAAATCCACTTCAAAATAATATCCCCAATCACCTTCATCTGGAATCTTCAGTATGTTTGAAGGGTTGGAGTAATACTCAAGCTCATCTTGATTTAACCAACTAAACTCGGAATGAGGTAGTGGTTTAGACAGTGAACTGCCATATAAATTATTTTGGTCATAGTACTTTTATCCACGGTGGATATGATCATCACCTACTGTTTCAGATTTTATATGATGTTTATTTACAAATGTGAGACCACCGCGTATTCCGCTCGCTCAATATATTATACATCTCGGGTCTTGTAAGAGATGAATGCGTTCTCCACCAGTCATTCTTTCAAAGCCGCTGATTTAAAGGACATGGCTGCGTAGACTGACAACTGTGGACAGGAATCTAATTTGTCCTTCTCTCTAAATGCCCAACCTTTCGTCGAAATATCCTTGAAGGACCATCAGCCAGCAAATGGACATTCTCACATTCTAAGTAAGACGATCATAACAATAATCGCCAAACAGCTGATTTACAAGCAAATTTTAACCATGCCTCTTGAGCATGTTCATAGTCCTCTACTGGACAACTCTTCACCACACTCGTCAAATCGTTTCTTGAATTTGTCAATGGAAGGAAGGGTTTTCTCGTTTCATTTAGTTATAGAGACATTGAGCTAAAAATACGCATAAGGAAAGACTCACTTTGCTGAGTGACATATTTCATCCGTTAAGTTTGCTTGATAGTGTTTACTTCCAAAGTTGTGACTATGGGGATAGAAAAATCCTACTCCTCTTCTGCACCCCAACTTCTTGAGATTACGAACGAGATGAAGCTAGTGACGCTGACATGAATTGAAATGAATCTAAAATTTTATTTTTCCGAAGAATGACTGTCTTATTTTCTTTAGTTATAGTACTTATCTACTGGTACTTTTGCTTGTCATTGCTCATGAATTTTTCTCTCGTTTGTGCTATTACATTAAACTGCACGATTTCATCTGGCTCAACCCTCCTTTTATGAGCATATGACTGTTTCTATAGCCCATTAAAGTTATGAAAATGACGGGTAGTACACGACGTCTCAACCTAAAGTGAAAAGTTACATTAGGAGCATGAGATGCGTTTCTAAAATTTACCAGTGATGTCGATCATGATCACGCACTTTCTTAATTTTATCGTCATCAAAACGTTTTATGACATTTAGGAACAGGATGTGCAACTTTCAAATTTTTGTTTGTCTTCATCTTGACAATATGTAGTGACTTACGCTGCAATTGGGAATCATATGGATTGTTGAAATTGTAGCAGCTTTTATCGAGAAATTCTAGAAATTTTGAAATTGCAATCTTCACTCTTGCCAAGTATGCATTTTGTTTTGTCTATTCCTGAAAGTGGTCATGCCATACTTCATTGCAGGATTTATGGGACTGCTTGGAGCTTGTGGATGATATCATTCTCAATGTAGGCATTCTATGTCTGCGTAAATGACACGCATGGGGGACTTAATTCGTCACATTATTATCCCTATGTGATAAATATTTTATCTTTGGGCATGCGTTCCATTTGTAATTTACCTTCGCTTGCACCTATTCATAGTGAGTTTCATCAATATTTTATCTTTACTCCAAAAAGGAGCGGATTGCAGCGGTCGCATACAAAATGTTCACCTCTTTTAGAGTGCCCCAAGTTGTATAAAAGTGTACAAGCGAGAGATTTGGGAATACCACAGTAGTGCCATTCCATCGCTATCATCTTGTTTTACTAAGTAAGAGGTTGACTACACGTCTCATATACAAGTTGAACGTGAATTATACAGCGGGCACCCCTTCAAATCCCTGACCTTCTCCCACCACTGAAAGTGTGAACGACAATTTTAATCTTATTATGTTTTTCGAACGTTTCTACATCTTTGATTTTCATGTTGTTACTATCACAAACTTCAAAGTCTAGTTCATCCTCCCACTGTCTATAGCTATAGGTGCGATCTCGATGCGCGTTGATATCATTATAGTGAAGGATGGATAGGACTGCATATATGAAACACTGTGATTTACAATCGACATTCATGACAGCTTTCTTATTATACAACGTTTTTGTAGTTCTAGTTTAAATGATTACCTCGATGCTCTGCATGACTTTCTAATAGTGAAATTTTTGGGGGGGAATATGGCTGAGTCTCCATCACCATCAAAAATGGAGAGCGCTGTCGCGTTGATTGAATTTATCTACATTTGATTTTAAAACATTGAAATGTGAAAAATTTAGCCAAGACTCGCAGTCTACAACTTCGGTTGCGGGAGAGGAAGGAACTATGAAACTGTATTCTCTCCGTCACTTGGACCCTACCCTTTTGAAATCTATTTTAATAACATTTCTTAGTTCTCAAGGTAGATGATGCGCCTTCATTCTAAAATGTTGTCTAACATTGTCTCGTAAATGAGCGCTATCCGATAATGTTAGAAACATCTCTTGAAGGAGTCCATCGTCAGGAGAAATCTACTATTTGAGTATTGGACTCCATGCAGTAGTCGGCGTACTAAATTATT